>OW388293.1:3603446-4000946 GCA_936450465.1 Gibbula magus | reverse complement strand
CAAACTTAGTGTTTGAAACTATGATTACATCATCAGCAACAAGTAAACATAATAATTTCTATTAATAACTTGATTTCATGTTTACTATGTGTGCGTTTTCCTAAGAAAGCTACTTTATGAATAAAGAGAGGAGTATTGGACTCAGTATACATCCATGTTTAAGACCAAAATGACACTTAAAGAAGTCTGATATTTTTTGTGAAGTACAACGTTCACATAATATGACGGCTGGTAAGATACCTCTCAGCTGTTTCAGTGTGTTCACCTGGCGGGATTCCATGTGTTTTATTGTCTAGGGTTAGCAGCTTACATGAGTAAGATAATTGTTACCATATATAGTACGAGGGGTGAGTGATATAAGTCAACGTTTGCCCCCATGCGTAAATGTGTACCTTACCAAAATGATAGAATCACTTTAACTGCACAACGTCCTGTTGCATGTCATTCAAATGAGAGATTACTGAAACCTGGCAATCACAACATCATTGAAAATTTGTTCATTTAATACAACATTCATGGTTTATTATTATTTTAAAACTCAGATGAAGAAATATTGATGTGTTGATTTTAGAGTTAAAAGAGGCATAATCATTTACCTGTTTCTCGGCCTTCTGACGTCTGTAGTCCGGTTTTACTAGCGCTGCAAGAAAAAATGTTTTCTCAAAATAGTGACTACAATCTCTTGTCTTGCCACAGCTTTCAACATTCCAGCAATAATTACATTTATATAGATAAGAGTATTTATAAATCAATACAATGTTCATAATTTATTAGACTGATCAACAATGTGTTAGTATAGTTTTCATCATTTATAGCGTAGACCAATATTAACTTCTCATTGCGTTTTTTCAAAGGATATAAGCTTCTTATTTGTGAGATTATCAAATCAAACTGATTCAACGAAGACAATCAGCAGAAGCCCTGCAGGACGCTGTATGAGGTACGAGGTATGCTGTAGAGTACCTGTAAGGATAACGCCGACGAAGACGACGGCACACAGGATGATGTTGGCGGCGAGGATGCTGACCTTGTTCATCACAGCCCGCATACCTAGCGTCAGTATCAGCCCGAACATCTGGCAGAACAAGAAGATTCAGAGACCTTATAGCGCCATGTATAGAGGATATCATGTGAGTTTAGATAGATAAACTATAAACAGATTAAAGAAGTTGTATATCCATAAGTAATAGTTTGAAGATTGAATGTCAAACAGAGAAGAAGAGTACATTCTAGATTATAGTTCTTGAAAAAGCATTCAAATTTCAAAATCAATTTAATGTCAGTTGATATTACGATAATAAAGATGGTATTTATATCATTGAATAATTTAGTAAATCTATCATATAATATAATTAAAAAATAGAAAAATGCTAGCTTTAATATAGCAATTATTGCATACTGATACGGAAACATTGAATCAGTGTTGCCAGACGTGATATTATGCAGTAATCTTATTCATAAGAAAATAGAGCCACGGGCTCTGTAGCTCATCAGGCTTTATATACATTAACTAATTCAACTTTTCAGCTCTCTAGACCGTTTGGAACTGGAGAAGATGAACATTGGTTTTTAAGGTTGTGACTCCTGTGACCCCAATTGAGGTCACAGGGTCATGAAATCTACAATTTATAATCTCCATTAGCCAGGGAGTCTGCACACAACTTTTCAGCTCTCTAGACCTTTTGAAACTGGAGAAGAAGATGGAAATAGGTTGTTGGGGTTGTGACCCCTGTGACCCCATTTGAGGTCACGGGTCATGAAATCTACAATTTAGAATCCCCATTAGCCAAGGAGTCTGCACACACAATTTCAGCTCCCTAGACCAAGTGGTTCTGGAGAAGAAGATGAAAATGCGAAAAGTTTACAGACGGACGGACGGATTGACGGACGGACGGACGGACGGACGGACGGACGTAATAAGCTAACATGTTTGTCATTTCCAGAAGGGTTCAACAACCCAGAACAGTCTCCTACATCGCATCTATTGCAATAAAGAAATTCACTCTCCATAAAACTGTTCTCTTACATCACATCAGCCAGTTTCCAAAAGCAAGGTAAAACTCTTGCCAGTCTCCATCTCTGGTTGATTTAAGTCTTGCAGTATTTCCCTAGCTGTTCCGTGCTAGGATGGCCTCTGATGCGAAATGGGCTCTGATTTCCTAGTAGGGAAAGATCAAGGAAATGCGACAAGACTTAAATAAACCAGTAATGGAGACTGGTAAGAGTTATGCCGTGCATTGGGAAGTTACACATCGGTTTATAAACAAATCCTACAATAGAAGTGAAGCGCTATATGGATCACATAAAAAAAATGTCCACTGACCATAGCGGAGGCGGTGAGGATGCCGGACGACGTGGCCTCACATTCAGGGTAGGTGATCTCTGCAGCAAACTCGTACCCCACGGGTAGGTACCCCGTCATGAAGAAGCTGTACATGTAGGCGAAATGCGAGTAAGTTTGTGTGCATGTGAAGAGCTCAACGACTGTACTTATTGTACATATACATCGAACCCAGAATCAGTCCTGTGTGCTTCAGAAAAGATCGAAGAAAGTTACCCATTCACCAATTTTCGGGAACCATTCAATTTGACGATGAATCGATTGAAAATTTATCATTAAATAATTACGTGGACTGTGGATTTAAACGTCCTATTGAGAAGAATAAGTATTGCAACTCTTCGTCATCAACGATAGAATATATACCGTGAAATACCTTTTTTCAATACATTAGAAATCAGAAATTGTATAAAGCGGGCGCTCGTTTAGAATCCTCTGCACATACCCGAGAATGCCGCAGACGAGGAAGACGACCCAGATGAGCCCCACGTCACACTGAAGGATGACCGTGAAGGCCACCATCCCCAGGAAGGACAACGCGTAGATCACCACGGACGTCGGTCTGAAAGTGATCAGTGACTACTGCAGAAAGTGATAGGTTTCAAGGTTTCAAGGTTTTTATTAACTCAATTCCAACTTCGGTGGTACATGAGCATAATACATTCACATTTATATACAGAATAAATTGATCAAGATGGCGTATGCATATACACATATCATGCAGATACAAAATAAAAGTAGGGCAATAAATATGTACAATGTGCAATACTAACTAAGAGTTTTAGTGATCTTAAGGACATGATTTATAAATAATGACAACTGTTTTAAATACTTAATCTTTTTTGTGGTCAATAATTGTTTCATTGCTAAAAGGTTAGAAAATTTCATAAAATTGTCTGGGATATACTTGATACGTTGTTGGAGAAGAGCTTCACATCGAACGAGATAGTGAAACTCGTCTCCTATAGCTGGTGAATGACATAAGTTACATAAACGTTCATGTTTTGGAATATCTTGCCAGCGTCCGGTTTCAATCGGGAAGTTATGATTACTTGTCCTAAATTTCAAAATTGGATAGTATACAGAACGAGGCATGAACAGATAAGTTTCAAAACACGGGGATGTCTTAAAGATTTGATAGTATATACCTTTCGAACTATTTCTAACCGAACTTTGCCAGTTTTGTAAGTGTTGATCGGATAGAATCTGTTTAATTTTAGAAGTGAGTTCAGACGTTGTATACAGCCATGGTTTGCTTAATACCAAGGATAAACCACAATCGTTTAAAATCTTTTTAATAATGAAATCCATCGTAGATTCTTCACGAGGTTTGAATTTTCTTGCGATATGAATGTATATAATAAACTAGATATCTTTAGTTGTTTCGTTGTTAGTAGCTATCCTATGCCAATAATGTATCATTCTTACATAAATTCTAGTTTATAGAGCTTCTCACCGAACAATGCAAAAGGACAGGAGAGGGAATGTCACTGATCAGTTATGTGTGCCAAATCAGTTTCTATTAATGCATTTTTCTATTGCAAGCACTATGTTTATCTCATTTAATTAAGTTGAAACAAGATATAAATAGATATGCCATATAATCATTGCATACGTCAAGAAAAAAACCCAGGTAGTATAGTTATCGAAATATAGAGAACAAAAATCAAAAGGAAACCTGAAAGCGTGCATTTTTATTTGTTTTGAATAGTCTAGAAATTTTGCAACGAAATTGAAGTTAAGAATTTATTGAAAAGATACAAATCAAATACATCGGGTTTTCTATAAAGGTTATATTTTTTTACACACAAACTTTCTTCATCAGTCATCAAAATCTTGTTCAAATACCTGAAAGTTCGTAATGTATTCCGGTTTTTAAATAGCACAAGAATAAATAAGCAAAGCAAAGCCCTTGTAAAAACGTTCGACGCTAGATGATGTATAAACCCACTTGTAGGTTTTGGTCTTGTCGAGCCAGATCCCTGCTACCACAGCCCCGACAATCCCCGTGAAGACGATGGTCAGGCCTATCTGTCCTGCAGCCGTCTCTCTACCCTGGTCGGGGACATATATGTTACAAATAACGATAAAACTGATAATGCATGGTTATAACGCGCACATATTTATGTTCTAAAGCATACTAGACATCTATTACCATGCTGCAAGGACAATGTTCAGCTCCCGAGGAGTATATAGTCATAGCTCGTTTGTCTTTCATGGTGTCGTCAGTTCCACACCAGGTACCCAGTTGTACTGCTTGGTGAACATGGGCACATTTGAGTAACACCAGATTCCAAGTTTACACCACAAGTCATACAACTAATGTTTCAGTGTGGACGTAGGTTATCATCTGTCAAACTGCAGATCATACAGCAATAGAACGGGTCACCCATCCATTGTTGCTGAACTTCACTGATTGGTCAATTGAATTGAATTGGTGCCTTGTGTGGATAAGCAAACTCACAAGGAGAACACAACTACATTACCTTACATCTAATGTCAGTTCATTCTCCCCACATAACCTCTGTCACAAGTCGAGTAATTTATTGGCTAGAACTGGTCAATCCTGACTGATTGCGAGACAGAAGTCAGTTAAAGATATAACACGACGTTTGATTGGGTAGAAATGAGAGCAGTATTCGTCGCTAGGGAATTCTAGTAGTCTACTTGTAACAGTGTTCACGTGAGAAGAAATGAGTTGAGTAACCTTTATTGAAGAAAACGCTCGAACGCAATGGTAAGAAAACATCGTACCGGAAAGTAGGCCAGAATGAAAGGGTTTAGCAGGGTTGATATGGCGTAGAAAGCTCCCGTCAATATACCTAGGGTGACAAGTTCGCAACATCAGCAAACAAACGTAGGGCAACATGTATTGATAAATAATGCATATATTTCGTTAATATACATGCACATATATTGCCTTCATTACTGATCATACAAACTTTCACACTATCACGAGTTAGTATGTTCAGTTACTAGCATAAAACAAGAAAGTTCAAACACAGTGAATCACACATGCTACTCTGCATGTACATGTAGCTTGATGCTACGATGCTTTACAGAGTTAGACCTGTAATCCTAGATGTTCTTCTTCACTTTACCAGCGATTATATAACATACTAGTGTTATAAACGAAACAAGGGAACATTTATGAAGAACAAATAGGTAAAAACTCGTATTTATGTCGTAACTGGAATCTGAAAACGATTGTATACGTTCACTGGCCGATAACCCGTATATACTCATACAAAGACGACTCACCGTACGAAATGGCGAGGAGAACAAAGCTGGGATTGGACATGAGGTTGTAGAGGGAGGCCCGGTAGTTCTTGTCGGACGAGGAATGTTTCGCAAGGAGTTGAGCCCGACTCGGTGGAAGGGGCGGCTCCTCTCGATATACTGGGGGACCACGGAGGGAAGGAAACGTTTCACATGAAACAGAATGTTCTCGTAAAAAAGAACTTTTTACTATCCTCCAAATAAGCAGTTTAAATGTAAGGATAATGTAATGACATATTAAAAATAAAACAGCATGTCAAATATTGAAGACTTTTCACCAATCTTTCAAATATAATGGTTCTCACGAAATGGACCCTACATCAAGGTCAAGGTCATCAGGTCAAAGGTTATAACCTCAGTGTGTTACATTGGAAACATAACATTTTCACATGTTACGGTCAGTCTGAAATGGGAAAGCTGAGCGCTCTAAGTCTAGGGTCATAACTGAAAACATTAATCTGACCAGTCCCAAAAAAGCACATGTGTATCAGCGATGTATATCTAAAGCATGCGTAAAGTTTCAGAAAGATTGGTCAAAATCTGTGGGAGGAATTGATTTCAGAACACAAATTATTGGGACGGACGGACGGACAGACGGGCTACGCCACGATATAAACCCCCTTGAGTTTCACCCGGGGGTTAAAAAGGAACTATTAACTGAAAGAATACCCCAGTGTTGGCTGGAGAACATAAGGTAATTCAGATCTCGATAGTTCGACCAAGTTCAGTCAAGTTTAACGATATGACATTATTTCGAAATAACAGAAGTAGTCATGTAACTGGATATACACGATAGCACAATGTTCAGTGACTTGTTACAATTTTCAACATTTTCACAAGGTATAAGGACTTTGTCGATCTACATGTTACTGATCTTAAAGAACCACCGAATATGTTAGTGTTTCAAATACAACATTATTCCTTGTAAAACATACTTATGGAATAAATCGCTAGAGAAATATTTTATCTACAACATGACATATGATCAATAATTTTCATATCACGACAATCCGATCAAATTTGGGATCAAAGACAAGTAACCATTAGATTTACGCACGTCAATAGAATCTGACGTGAATTAAACAGATTTCCCTTTTCTGCATACACTACAGCAACAAGCGTTCCCTTCTAAATATTCTAACTGCTTCAGATTGTAGTAAAACTGCTCCAAATTGTGGTGAAGCTGCTCCAAATGTTAATAAAACTGCTCCTAATTGTAATTACTGATCCAAATTGAAATAAGCTAGATGGATGTTAGTGCTATAGTTAAATAGTTAGTGCTAAACTACAATAGTTATGGAAATTCACTATTAAAAGGCTATTGATACTATCCACAATGCCGTGTTATCGATAGTATAATTAATAAACGTTGAAATTTGAATAAGAATGTACAGCTGTAGGCACGGTATGGGGATGTGAATCATCTTTATGTAGATTATATGAGAACTCCTCGGATAACAAATTGTTGGGTTTTTTTTATATTTGTTTGTCAGTTCAAAGTTCTTTGTTTACAAGTTCTTTTCAAGTCTTGCAATCATTCATCATTTTTACATATATGAACATGTAGACTGTGATAGTTGCAATTTCAACTACTGAAGTATATTGTTCACCATTGGTCTCAATTTTTGCTCAAATATAAAGCCTTCGTTGTTTTTTGTTGCAATATATTTCTCTATTTTCATTATCTCTGTCAAAGATTTGATAACCTTTTTAAATGTTGGGACTTTCCTTTTTATTATGTATATATTTCTTGGCTAGGAGAATGGTTTGATTTGTATGGTGATCTGAATTTTGGGAACCAAAAAAGACTATGAATTGAGTTAAGGCAAAATCAGGTATTTTGTATTTTAAATAGCTTTCTTAGTAAGACCATAAGTTTTGGATATGCTTACAATAGTAATACACATGTTCCACATTTTCTTTTTCTTTCATACAGAAAGAATATATATCATCATCAACAATTTTTATGTATAATAACTCACGTTTGGTGTAAAATTTATTATGAATATATCTGTAATGGAAGTCAATAAAATTGTATTACAAATTGTATACCATTCTCATGTATGTTAATCTCCCTGATTGAGTTTCCTCGACATTGTTTTTGTTTGCTATATAATTTTTTATTTCCTTACATTCCACCTCATGAAGGAGTGAGCATATACTCCGAAACGTCGTGGTTTTTCACATTAAAGAAGTTGTCATCCAGAAAATATTCCAGTTTTTATGTATGCCACTTCTAAATGCCCTTCAAAGACCTAGATTATATGGTTGACTGTGACTTCCTCATTGAATGTAATGCATCATTCTTCATCAATGATATCCAGCATATTGCTATGATATTTCTTATTATAATCATTGATCAATAATAACTAGTAGCTGTCACTAAGGTGACATGATCCCCCGCCGAAAACTAATACTTTAAAATTGAAAATGTGAAGATCAGCAAAATCGACTGGGCCTTGAATATTTTATGAGAATCCAATTAACAGTTCTTGTGATATCGATTCCCCTGACAAGCTTAACATGTCGACACACTCAAAGTTCTGCTGTGACCTTGAGAATATTGTCACGGTTAAAGAAATAGAGCCATGGGCTCTGTAGCTCATCATAATTTCATTGATTGATTATCTAAGGTTGAATATCTAAGTTATCTCAAGTTATACATTGTTAACAAGCAAAACATAGGTTTCCCTGTGACCCACATTTGGAATCACAGAGTCACCAATATTACAATTAAAATTTCACCTTTAAAGAGCTTTACATACTTGAGATAAAGATGAAAATAGGTTTTTGGGTCATGACCTGTGACCTAGATTGGGGTCACAGGGTCACAAAATCTACAATTTTAAATCCCCATTGGCCAAGGAGTCTGCACGCAACTTTTCAGTTCTCTAGACCTTTTGGAACTGGAGAAGAAGATGAAAATAGGTTTTTAAGGATGTGACCCCTGTGGACCCATTTGGGGTCACGGGGTCACCAAATCTAGAATTTAGAATCCCCATTGGCCAAGGAGTTTGCACACAACTTTTCAGCTCTCTAGATCTTTTTGAACTGGAGAAGAAGCATCCTCGATAATCCAGCGCTATTGTTCCGATAAATCTACACACAAGCGCGGATAATCCAGCGCTATTGTTCCGATAAATCTACACACAAGCGCGCATGTGTGTAGATGTATCGGAACAATAGCGCTGGATTATCGAGGATGGAGAAGAAGATGAAAACAGGTTTTTAAGGATGTGACCCCTGTGACCCAATTTGAGGTCATGGGGTCACGAAATCTACAATTTTGAATCCCCATTGGCCAAGGAGTCTGCACAAAACTTTTTAGCTCTAGACCTTTTGGAAGTGGAGAAGATGAAAATAGGTATTTAAGCATGTGACCCCTGTGACCCCATTTGGGGTTACGGGGTCACAAAATCTACAATTTTAAATCCCCATTGGCCAAGGAGTCTGCACAAAACTTTTCAGTTCTCTATACCTTTTGGTTTTTAAGGATGTGACCCCTGTGACCCCATTTGGTGTCATGGGGTCACGAAATGGGGCCAAGGAGTCTGCACATAAAATTTCAGCTCTTTGGAGTCATTGGTTCTGGAGAAGAAGTCGAAAAAGCGAAAAGTTTACGGACGGATGGACGGATGGACTTTGTCTTTGTCTTCTCTCTTCATCCAGCGAATGGTTCTTGAGCTATTCTGCTAACAAGGGTAGAATGATAAAGTCCCCTCCACTTTTCACCCACGAAAACAAATGCAATAGCGCTTTCTAGGAGCAAATAGTACGTGACAATTTTGAAGAAACTTTCTTTTCTCATTCTATTTTTTCAGAAACAGAAAATATGACGAGTCCTGACTCTATTTTAACGCTAATATGGATAAATGTTTTATCCCACAACATCTTCTAGTGAAAATACGACATGGCAACCCCAATTTTCAGGCGAAATTGAAAAGAATATTGTTCCTATTGCTGTGTTTGGTGGGAGGAGGGTGCTTTGATACGTTTTTAATACGTTTAATAACCCCCCCCCCCCCCCCCCTCAACAGGCTTGAATGGTATGGCATTGCGTCAGGCGTCCGTCCGTCCGTCTATAAACTTTTCCCTTCTTTTACTTCTTCTCAATAGCCACTGGCTCCAGCGGGCTGAAATTGGGATCCTTAGCAAATGGGGATCTTAAATTGCAGAGTTTGTGGCCCCGGTGGTCCTCAGATGCCATGGCCCAAAAACCTATTTTAGGCTTTTTCTCCAGAAGTAAGAGCTAGAAAGTTGAAATATCGACTCCTAAGACATTTGGGATTGAAATTGTACATTTGGTGACCATGTGACCCCTATTAAGGGCAACATTGGCCACTCCTGAAAACGTTTTTAGCTTATCAGACCTAACCTCAAAAACCTATTTCGTCTTTCTTCTCTAGAACCAGCTCTGTAGTGACTACAGACAGTTGGCATCTCTTGTACATACTCCTACTGTCACTCCTTAGATCATGGATATCTTGATTAATAAGGGCCCAAGGAAACACAGCATTAAAAGCTATTTTCGTCTTATTCTCCAGAACCACTGATTCCAGAGAACTGGAATCATTAGTACAGTTAGCTTGGCAAGCGGAGATTCTGATTCATATATTTGGTGACCTTTTGATCCCTAATAAGGTCCTCAGGGGCCACAAACTCAAGGACTATATTTGTCTTTTTCTCCAGAACCAGTAACTCTAGAGAGTTGAAGTTCTATGTACAGGCACCTTGGCAAGTGGGGATTATAATTTATAGATTTGGTAACTTTTGGGTGTCATGGTTTTATGATTTTCTACAGAATGAACAGTCTTTGTATCGGTATCTTGGATTATGAATTGTAATTTTTCAAACAATATGTCTAGTGTTTATTTAAAACCTGATTTTCGACATCATTTTGGATGCTATTTCAGGATTAATTCTGAACGAACTGAGATATGGATGTTCTTTCTAAGGCTCTGGAACAAGTCAAACTTGTCGACTTTATTTCAATCCTATTTTATTTCCATTTTATCGTGACTTCCGTTGTCTTGTCTGCAAATATTGAAGCTCATACATATCCCTTGAAATTACAACTATATGGTCCTAAGTACCCTAACACACGCACTCAAAAATTCCAAATTGTTGCCATTATGGACTAATCGTGGCCTAGTGTAAACGCAGCATATGCAGATTAAACATTTGTAATGATTATTATCCGAAATATTAAGAACAAAAGCACTAGGAATATGATACATGCTAACTTTCAACTTTCTCGCTAGTATAGGTCTATGTCCCTTTCACAGCTAGGACATACTGTCCTTTCTCTCAAAATGAATGATTTCTATTATAATTTTTTTAAATTTCCGCCTTTAAAATATGTTAACGGTGCTTATTCTATTCAGGTGCATGTTTCAGTTCAAACACATTTTCAAATGGTCATTTCTGATTTGATCTAGGTACAATTTGGTGTATTTTCTTGACATAAAATCGATTTTTTACAGCCACACCTGTGTCAAGTGACTTTTTTTGGCCTCAAAAGCAAGGTCACGTGACTTTTTGGCCCCAAAGTAAGGTCATGTGACTTTTTTGGGGCCCAAAGTAAGGTCACGTGACTTTTTTGGCCCCAAAGCAAGGTCATGATTTTAAATTTAAATAATCAGTGAAATACGCTCTATAACCAAACCAAAATTACTAAGATTTTTATTTTGTTTATTCACCACTCAAGTACTTACTCCCATCATGTTTGTGTATTGTAAATCATCTGACATATTATTATTTTCAACGTTTTCCAGGGTAACACAGAGCAATTACTTTCTTGAACAAATATAAAACAGTCTACAGATCTTGGCCTCTGAGGCCAATAAAGCAGCAAGAGGGTTAAATGACGCAACTGCAGCCTGAGTAAAGCAAATACAGCATTAAATGTGCAATGTTTGATGTAAATAATATCAGCGTAATCATGTTTTAGTAAGAAACTAATCTAGAGAAAAGACAACCTCGTCCCCAAGGCTGATCAACTATCATAAAGGCTGGACTTAGAGAGACGTAACAGCACTGTGAGGAGTTTGGAGAAAAAACTGACCTACAACCATAAGAAGAAAGATTAGAGTTGTCACCCCTGCCGAACTGTAACACATGACCTGAAGTCCCGCCGAGATCTCGGACAGGTCGGGAGAGTTGGTCACCAGCAGAGGGGGGACAAGGAACCCCACAGCCACTCCGATCTGAAACAGAGGAGCGGGGGAACACGTCGTTATGTAGTTTATCTCAATGAAGAAATGGGGGAAATGTCGCAGACTATTCTTAAAGGTGCATCCATTGTGTTTCATAAAATTGTATTTGGCTTTAATACAAACAAATCCACTCAGCTTGCTTATTCATCCCCAATCGCCAAATATATCATAATTACTAGTTTCCAATTAAAATCGAGTAACATCATTATGCATGTGCAGAAACCAAAACTGCACGTCCTATTTACATGCACAGTAGTTATATGACCCATTAACCATTATCAACCCAAATTTGTTTTGTCTGTTTTAAATAAGATTCCCAAATTACGCTTTACTCATTGACGCGCGTCAATCGCGATGCATTGTCCGGTTTTCGATCAGAAATCACTACTTTTTCCTTCATATCGTCAATATACTATCACCAAATGGTAGTTTTCGGTAACAGTCAGTACTTCTCGATAAAGTAACACCATGTATAACTTTTGGAATATGTGACCACCATCAACACAATGGATTACCTTTAAGTTCCTTTTATTGAAGGTGGCAGAATAAACGCTGATGTTTGATGAAAAAGATGTCGATTTATACATAACTGGGATCAGTATGGTTATTATGTACATGTGTTGTACATGAAAATGTGGAATTGCTGATTATTTCAAGGCGTGTATCATTAAAAGGATAACACGATGCTGCGCTGGGGTAATTTTCAGTTTACAGAGCGAATATTTCCAGTGCAATAATAGTAGCATATGGAGATGCAGCTCGGAGTTGACGTCCTAAAATTAACTAGGTTCACAGAGAAGTGTACTACGTCTAAACAGAGTTTATCCATTTGAAGTTTGTAGGCCATAGGTCCATGATACAATATGTACATAATACAAGTGTTACAGAATGCACGCCGTGTGAACGTGTACGCCAGAGCAATATTCCCACAAGGGAAATGTACGCTCCCCAATGCTGGCGGTGACTTTCGTTTTCATCAATCAGTGTTACCTTTTTTATATTACTGATCTTCATAGATACAATTATCCAAAACCCTTCCATGCTGTAAAATAGTGGATATCCATAATCTATCATACCAGACTGCAGCTGATTTTATGCCCTGGTTATTTTTCTACGTATGAAAATCTACGACGTCTTGGCCAGGAAATCCGACAGTCACTCACAATTTTCCATCCGTGCATAATAATTACACTTTATTTAGAGCTGATACTGAAACAGCAAGTTTTAAGGGTATTGATGAGAGTATCTGTAAAATTTGAAGTCAATGCGTTTCTGGACTGTGAAGAAAATTACAGATTTTCATCCCGCCACGTGGTCGCGTGGTGTCCGCTTCCAATTCACGCAAGTGTCCGCTCTCAACTCTCGTCATAGCAATTTTTTGTACGCTTCCAAGTAGGTAATTTGAGAACTTTTCTACAGATTAACCGTTTGTAACCCACCAATGCGTGTCATATTGGACACTTGCTGATGAAAGCTTCGACCACATTGAAGAAATAACCGATAAAGCTGAACCTCCGTTAACTTCAACGCCTCTTAAGGTCAAGAGAAGCCGCACATTATGCGGCAATTTTGCTCGTACCTACAGTTCTGTCTTAATGTTGATTATCACTGCCGCTAAATGAATTTATAAGGTGAATTACACCGCCAAAAAGACATGTTAATTGTCATCTGCGGAATTACCTAGTTGGATATCTAAACATTCGATATATGGGAAATTTAAGTTGGTTTATTGAAGATTTCTTTGTGAAATTAACAATCAAAATGTTGCGAAATTACGTTGAATTATGAATATCACCAATAATTAGATTACTCACGTGACGTCACAGAAGTTATCCCTTCAGGGGCCACACCCCCGCAGACTTTCATTCTGGTCGCCAGGGCTAAATTAGGCGGGGTTTTTTTAAAAGCCGTGTATAAGTAATTTATGGACCGATTTCAGAAATTTAAAATCAAGCAATTGTCAAATTAACATCACATTTTAATGAATCCGATTTGACCATATGTCATTGCATCTATCCTTTAAGATCTCACATACGAGAGAAGCACGAGAAGGATGCAACCTATGCAGATATGCATGAGCAAGAGTGACTACCATGGTCACATAAACACACATGCACAGATGAAACCGTTCAAGTGTACCAACTGCGCTAAACAGTATGTTCGTTCCAGTCACTGTTTGTTCAATTTTACACGTTTTATTTGATTCACAGAATGGTGAACTATCTACAATCCTGGACATGGCTGTAGGAATTGTGATCTGACATTTTCTGTTTATTTATGTTCATTGTTTTTGTCACGAAAGGTGGCAAGTCTCTTGACATGTTTGTTTATATCCTATAAAAGGACAAATGTTTTTTAATTTATTTGATTTTTAGTTTGTTAAATTCAATTATCTCAAAAGAAAACATGCTTGTTGATTTTCCCCCCGTATATTTCAGAGGTTACCATGAGACCAGAAATATATGGACCTGTCAATCGGGTTGATATATATGATATCTGAAGACACTTGGACGATATTCTCTATTCAGCAATATCTGTTTAATCAAAGGGACCTATCGGGGTATTTTTTGGAAACGAAATTCGAGGGGACATTCCACTTCGTGCACTTTTTTTTTATCGGCTTCAAGTTCTCGTATATATATATGCATTAATATATATGTATGAAACTTAGGGGAAACCGGGGCAGGTTGGGTCAGTAAAACTTATTTTTGTTGTAAAGTAAGTACATTGACAGAAAATTATTAAAAATTGGTTTACATACTTTCTTTACATCGCAAACTACAAATCGGGACTTAAAGTTTCCACAAATATTTTAGCATAATTTCGTAAAATGCGAAAGACGATTATTTTAAAATCGACCCAACCTGCCCCGACAGCCACATAAACCTCACTCACAGACACATACTATTTTACCCTGTAAATAATTGAGCATTATTAAATGGAAACATGTAATAATTAATTTTTCATTAATAAACTACGCTCTTGGGAGTGGACACCAAGATAAATTGAGAGCGTACACTAAAGAAATGTTGTTGGGTCTTGGAAGTGTACACTGATTTTATGACCATGTAATCTTTAAACCAGAAATGCTCCTTAACGGTGAACTGTCCAGTCTTTATATTTCGCAGGATTACTGATAATAGGTCATAGAAAAGTATGTTAGAACTTTAAAACATTTGAATCAGTTGGTGTCAGAGTATTTTTGACTGAAATCCGAAATTCACAAGTGTAGCACTGACGGCAGTGTCCAAATGTCTCAGCAGATAACTCTATGCAATGAATTGATGATTGAAAGTTGGTATACGTATAATGTATGGAATGCTCATTAACAGCATGAAATATCTCTGCTTAAAAGTGTATATATCATGAGATATTTAATAAAATTCTACTAACAACAGACAACACGAAAGTTACCGCCAGCATTGGGGAGCGTACATTTCCCTTCTGGGAATATTGCTCTGGCGTACACGTTCACACGGGGTGGAATGGATGATCTTAACTGCATAGCTTTAACAATGTTACTTGATGGTACTATGGTTACATGACGACTAGCTGCAGAACTGTAGCTATATAACCTCTTCAACTGTTTGAGAGGCATTGTAGAAGTTGGTGTGATGAAGAAGGCAAATATTTTATTGATGATCAACTTATTTATTAACAATAGCAACGTTTCGGTATAGATCCTTGATTGATAACGGTATAAGGATCTATACCGAAACGTTGCTATTGTTAATAAAGAAGTTGATCATCCATAAAATCTTTGCTTTCTTCATATAACCTCTCCCCTAGTATCAGTAAACACTCTCACCATTACCATCTACTATTGCCGAAACTGGTCAAATAATTTAGAGCAAAAATTAAATACAAAAAATTTACCTGGTTGCCGAAGACCCCGACAGAAGTTGCAGTTGACACTTCATTGGGTCCGAACCAGACCGCAGCGATACGAGGAGGAATACTGACCACAAACACCTCGGCAATAGCACAGAGGAACTGGCCGCCCATCAGGAGGGGGAAGAGGTGGGGGCTAATAGCAGCTACCTTCACCCAGGCCCCCGCGGCGTTCAGGAAGCTGCCCACGATGTTGTTCCACCTCAGACCCTTGGTGTTGAGGAAGAGCATGCAGGGGATGATGCAGGGCAGGTACACTATCATGTAGCTCAGAGACAACCAGTCCACCGCCGACTCCTGCTGGAGCGAATCCTCCGGCAGACTCTCGTTGTAGAAGTTCAGGATGATGTTGCCGATGATGTTGAGGTGGATCCATTGGAATGCAGACGATAGGGAGAAGAAACAGAAGAGACACAGCATCAACCAACGTCGCTTGTAGACTCTGTGGGTCGGGGTCGAATCTGTTGGAAGAAGACGGGACTGGTTGGGGTCACGTGACGTCTTCTCCCCTGACTCCTCCTCCTCCATAGCACCTGCAAGTTGCAACAGTTCAAGAATGTTCGGCAAAGGAAGATCTGGAGAGGGAACCGCCTTAGACGAGTCCCATAAAACATTGTGTAAAACATTTGCTACACTTGATAGGTTAATTAAGTATATAACGTTTATATTGTGCAAAAATCATATAATGTTTCCTTTTCGTGGTATCTATGTATGGATATGGGCATATGTCATTTACAGATAATAGGTCATATATTCTCGATTATGGTGTACATCAACTGCAGAAAATGAATAATGAAAGAGTGTCCGACAAAGTCGTGAATAGTTTTCAAAGAGAACTTGGCTTCTGTGGATAATGTCCACTCTATATACTAACAAAAGGGCATATTTGCTTCAGTAAGGTACACATCAATATATATTCACACAAAGCATGTAACGTTAGGGGTGATTAAACAACATTTCCAATACTTCATACTTTAAAGGATAGTGATTTTACGCCGCTTTGTATAAGATACTATCCGCGTGCAGTTGCCTAGAACGTTCACTAAACTCAAGAACGTTGGGTAACCACTAGGTTAATTCTCAGAACAGTGTATTCCATTGCTTATTCATCAAGTTCTCATGAAATATATAGGCCATAAACAACAACACACGTATAACTTATGGACGTCACTCCCATATTCAAGAGACATCGCTCTGGACAACACTTCGTAAAGGGCGAAAGCCGACATATGTACTTTCTCATAATACATGGATATGTGCGTCTCAATCTACTCCCGTTTGACAGCGTCTTTTGTGTTGTAATGGGAACCCTTTTATAATAGAACCTTCCCTTTAACAAGATGGTCATTGGTTATAAAGCAAGAACACTGCACTGTGAAAACACCATCCATTCCATGAATGTCTGTTCTCGTAACATTTGTAATTATAGCATGTCTCTGTTTGAAATGCGTCAACACTCAAGTTCCATCAACATCGATTGAAGTGCTTGCAACGTAATGCAGATGCTAGGGATCTAGTCACAAGTCAGTGCAAGAGAGTTTGTTTATCTAGATTAAGAGGTATTACTTCTTTCTTGCATGACAGAGGTATATCTAATCCTACCTGTTACAAGAGATCCGTACATGACAGAGCTATATCTAATCCTACCTGTTACAAGAGATCCGTACATGACACGAGTTCATATGATTTTGATGTTACAACATGTTCACAGACGAAATATGCAATAAACATCGAATAAACAATTGACTAATTGCATGTTGAGCTGGGAACAGGAAGCAGCTTGCATTGACTGGTGTCAGATTCAGATTGCTTTTAGCTATGAAATACTGAATTGTTATCATTTATCTTCTTTTTTTCAAATTAAGTTCGAGTGACATGCAAACTGAAATAAAATTTTATGCGAGGCATGATCTCTTCAAATGATGAAAATAACTATCACAGAGTCGTTTGAGCTCAATACGAAAGGTATTGTATTTTTAGGAAAAACTGTCAAAAGGCCAAATTCTCTTGCGACGGTTCAATTTGCCGGTCACCTTTGTTTGTGGCGTATGTCCATTTCTCGCCGCGCTCTATATGGTTGATAGAAAAATATTAATGGCATCACATGTGTAATTAAGTTGGTCTGGGTATTGTTTTGTTTACATATGTATTTTAGATGCATCTGATGATGTCCAATAGGTAAAAAATGTCCGTATGTTATAATTTTAATAAATTCAGACTGTAAAATTAAAGCAATATGCTCTCTGCTGGTTGGATTAAACAAGGTCATTTGACCGGTATACATTCTCAAAAAACACAAGATTGACAGCTGAAAAGGATAACCTTCATAACCTGACGTTTACAACAACAAAAACTGCGGTACTAATTTATCACTATATCACTGCGCAAATATGACACTGCTATCACATGCTCTTTTCTTGATTGACCTTTTTTTTAAATCTTACAGCGTGAATTCTAATTGTAGTTTGATTGAAAGTTTGATTAAAGCAGCATGTTAGAACCAAAACTTAAATACTTTAATCATATTTCTTGTGAACTACGTTTTGCGCTTGATGACACATAAGTGATGCGGCGGAGCTTAGCGCCTGATCTAAGACATTACTAAAATTGTGTTTTATCATGCTCTGTACAATTTTTGCAGAACTTTTTTTTATTTTCAAAAGTTTACTTACTGATTAGAAATCGCTTAAATTACAAAGTTTGAATTTAGAAGAAATAGGTTTAATAATAATAATAATAAAATTAAAAAAATAACAAGTTGAAGTTAAACTGTAGTATAAATGCCGTCGACAAGCTCCGGCATTTATACCAGTTTAACCTGCACCTTTCAAACCGTTTATAAGCCAGTGAACAAACACATGAAATCTATTTATTAAATATAGACTGCTTTATGTTATGTATTTATGCATGGTTTTAATCCATACGATTACTCATAGATTTATTTCATATCATTAGATGTATGCATTACATGTTTATGTGCTTTGAGCATGGACCGCGATTCAGTGCCCTAAATACTAAACATCATGATACTAAAATATACACTTGAATACATCGATCTATATCCGATTTAACGCACATTAAAGATAATAGATCGTAGTTTGCACACCTGGACTGCACATCATCCAGCCAGGTGTTTGGTATATAATCTTAGCTTAATTTGCATTTGAGAATATGCACAATTGTCGTAACGAAAACAGTACACTATAAGATATCCATAAACATCTACCAGTTTCTTAACTAATAATGGTAAGTAAATAGAGCTTGAGAAAGTCGATATTCAAACACGTTTTCAGTACTGTCATCTCAATGTTTATGGTTTATGGTCGAATGCATGGGAAGAGACCATAAAATAAGTTTTATTGCTCCTGACAACATGGATTTCAGACAGACAGACAGACAGACAGACAGACAGGCACGTGTCAATGTGTGTAACTAATAAGAAGCAAAGCATGTAATGTGTTACACACACGAAAGCACACCACCATGTCACTACTCACGAGGTGTAGATGCGCCACTATATCAGCAGTGTGCAGGTGCTCGCCTCGCCTCAGGCCTCAGACAGAAAACTGCGGGTCAGGGTTGAAATTCAAACAGGTCACAATGCAGCAAAGAAATATCCATCAACACAGGCGAGAAGACGGTAGTATTTACACTGCGTGCGTCTGTACAGTATGTGGCCCCAGCAGTGAGAGCGTTGACGATACAGGCACGTTGAATGACCTATATGAAGTCAGTAAGTGATAAGGTATCTGTGTTGATTTCAGTGGCAGCATGCCTAAACAACGTGTTGGACTGACGGCACCACCGACCCACCAGTTCCCTTCCCCTGCAGACTCTGGAGCCAAACCGTCTTCCTGGAATGGTGGAAATCGTTATGCTTAGCTAAATATTACGTGGGAATCGGCCGCGTGGTGTGTCATTTCCTACTACACCAACAAAACACAGTACACTACACACACACCATACACAATACACACGTACAGTACACTATACACACCATAAACAATACACACGCTATATAAACACAGTTCACACAATACACTCAATACACTCAATACACTCAATACACACACTGCATATGTAGCACGAGCGTCTTGTAGAGAGTTCTTACCGGTGTCGACCGAACCAGGGAGAAATCGTTGTTATGTACACACCCCTTGAATATTACAACGAACAGGGTTTTTTCTCGTCAATATTGAAGGGCATTATAATTGTACAAGTTGATATGCTATCGTGTTCCACTCGTCAGTCGATATACGGATTAACGTAACGAGATGGCGGCAGAGATTCCTTGCATTTTAAAAATATGACAAACTTATCGATGTGCTCAGTGTGCATTGATTCAATGAGAAGTATTCAGAGTACGACTCCCAGCTCCAACTGGCGGCACTCAAGCATGTCGCCTATCAATAATAGCATATGCATCACAAGGGCGTAACATACACCGTTTGGGAGGTGTTTGTTTATATGCACCCCCTACAGTCTCACCTGCACCTACAGTCTCACCTGCACCTACAGTCTCACCTGCACCTACAGTCTCACCTACAGTCTCACCTACAGTCTTACAACTGGTCAAGCTAGCCATAGCAAAATACCCTTCTGTCAGGCAAGTCGAGATTACGGTGGAAAATATACAATTCTCCGAGGCTAATTTGAAAAACATTCAACTAAAACCTACCCGAATATATATAAAACTACATATCATGCAATATGTCCGCCTTGACTTACTGTGGGTAGTGTATCATTACACTGAGACTGGAAATTCGTTGGGGTATCTTTTGTCAGAATATGGAAATACATACTGTGTACATGTATGTGTCAATTTACACATACAAATCAAATGTCCAGGTGTATGGAGCTTGAAGTTTACATATAAATAAACACGATAGGCATTATACATAATAAAATATATTCTCCCTGGTGCGAATTAAACTGGAAGACGAAGAAATTCGGGATTATGGTTTATATAAAATGTTTGAGGATAACGTCACCTACAGCATTTGACTTTGTACATTTGTACGTGTCTATCATACCTATATGTTTATACAATTAATGTTCGTGTCGGATAAGTCTATGTGTACATAATGCTCACATAGTTATGTCAACACAGTGCAACAGACATGTGAGCTGAGGGGAACTAGCGCATGTGCAGAGACATTGAGGACAAATTGACGCATTAACATGACATGTATACACCGAAGCATTGTTAAAAGTCGACTGTCTGTATATAATTTTTGTTTAAAGGAACATGGATTAAAGCAACTTCCCAATGCAAGGCGTAACTCTTGCCAGTCTCCATTACTGGCTGATTTAGGCCTTGCAGTATTTCCTTAAGAAATCTGTGGTTAGAAATCCAGACCAACTATGCATTTATGTTGCAGCGATTCACTATCTAGACACAACAAAGCGATGAAAATACCACAAAGCCTAAATCGGCCAGTAATGCAGACTGGCAAGAGTTATGCCTTGCGTTTGGAAGTTGGGATTAAAGTTGCTATAATATAAAGATGGTATTAATGGTTAGCATGTCCCCGAACACCGGTGGCACGTGTTAGCACATCATTATAAGTATGTTAGAGGTTTAACAAATATAATGCCATTATCATAAAGCGGTATTAATTACACATTGAGTAAGTTTTGAAGAACGTTGACAATATTTCTGAAATATAACTATCCCGGGACAATCTACCGGAGACGAGGTACAAGTATCACCTACCAAATAGAATGCTTCTCCTTTCAGTAAAAGGGACGGGTTTATAGATATCATTCGCATATCGGGACCATGGAGACAGATGGATGTTGGGACTATTGTCAAGGTCATACCCCAAAACAGACCACCCAATAACAGATGACCCAGAATGAAGACAGAAGAGTAGGGGAAGCTCAAGCGCTCACCTATTGTGATAATGAACCAGTCCTAATCAAACCGTATTGGCTTATGTTTTACTTGGAATAACCGGTTTGATGTTAGATTAGTATTGTGAGTAAACCAGTATAACACCAAGTTAATTCTCATCCCAGGACGTGTTTACTTAACAGTGGATTTATACCCCTAAGAGCACAGTCCGGTATTGACCCGGAACATACCCCTTTGACATTTCCCATTTCTTTTGCAGTTGACGGTAAGAGTTGTTGGGTTGTGGCAGTCTGTCACCAAGACCCCTTAATTTGTAAGTGACACAGAGACTTCAGAGCTCAGTCTAGGCACGTCTACAACAGCTCAATGTGTATAAATAAATATAAGGTATATGAAGAGGTCTCACAATCTCCTTTTCATCTTTTTTCATTTTTTTTTTAAAATAATAAAAAAAAAACATTTGATGACTGAACATGCTTCCAGTGCTTTGACTTGATTTTACTTTTAGGGTCATAGTGATGGACCAATGTTTCATCCTGTATGATTAGTCTGTCGAAAGAGTTATCCTGGTTTTCTTGGCACATTTCTAAAAGAGCTTTTGAGCAGTCGACTCGTTCCTTGAAAGGTGTGAGCAGTCGGGATATCCACCGAGCTGATGCTGAGCTGAGCAATATGGGGTGTAGGCGATACGAGGGTTTGAAGCCTGCCAGCTATTTGTTATTCAATTTCATAAATATACATTAGATGTTGGATGTCATCGTATCAGCGAATGTAGATGTAAACACGCGTTTACGGGTCATGATAAAGCTTTGTCTAATGATCCAAGCTGCTGAAAATATATTTTGATGTGTTATTAAACCTAGAAAATTATGTGTGAACTTTATATATCATAACAGAGCCAATGGAATTTACTCTTAAAACATGCACATGTTTTATCATGTAATGCTTGTCACAATAGTGTCAACGTGCTGTACTTCGGTAAACGTGCCTAGACTGTGATGTGTTGTATTACCTACGAGAGATATCATAATGGTCTTCATATTTTTCCCACGACGCCATTGGGCAAATATCACTTCGCCATGTTCGTGTACCGTCATTACCAATATGGCATTACATTTCGAATATGACGTTACGTTCTTAAATGTGGTGACGGCAGATATTCAGCCTATAGTTGAAAGTGGATTTTCATTATTTTCATGACTTCGGTAATAAACAGAATATTATATTCGTGTTTATGTCATACTATATTTACGACACTCGCGCCTGAATATCGGTATATCCCACGCTTTCGCTCGGGAAATACCAATAGTAAGACACTCGTGACGTAAATATAGGATGACATGGACAGGCACATATTATCTTCTACATGTGTAAACATATTTCTCCTTGGACCTTCCCCTGGCCAAGTCATCTGAAACTGGAGCGTAACCAATGATATTTCTATTATAGCACATATGATATATACATGTCAATACATTATCGTACATGTAATAGATATCATAGGCATAAATGTAATCTCCCTAGCCAATTATGCCTCAATGCATCCCGGTTCTACTGGATTATAGGAAGGATCTACCGATATCTTAACTTAAACGCTTTGTCCTGATCAACCACTCGGTTTAAAGTATTTTGTATGTTTTTATATGTTTAGGTATTATGTGTATGATAAAACACGATACAGAGGTTATGCTTGGGATTGTAAAACCCGAGGTAAGAAAGATTCGGGGAAATAAAACCTCGATTTTCGCTTTCGGTCAGCTTTCTTACCAGGGATTTTCAATCCCAAGCATAACCGAGGTAGAGTTTTATCCCACTTAGTTACCGTTAAATATAAATGTGAGCGTTTGTCACATTGTGGGATTTCATTAGAGCAGAAGACTTAGGATAGCATTTTCTCCATTTATAAACCGTTAAATGTTAAAATTTGCATTAAAATTTTGTTTATTCTTAAATCCTGTATTATAAGGAGTATCTCAACTAGCGTTATATTGAGGCAAAGAAGGTATGACTAGAAACAGATAAAACGAAGCGTTTACTTCCGGCTTTCTCGGTAGCAAAGAGGTAGAGCGTCCGGTTTAAAGGATGGATGAAATGACATATGGTCCAAATCGGATTCATTAAAATGGGATGTCAATTTGACAATTGCTCGATTTTAAATTTCTGAAATCGGTCCATAAATTACTTATATACGGCTTTTTAAAAAACCGCCTGATTTGGCCCCGGCGACCAGAATGAAAGTCTGCGGGGGTGTGACCCGTGCAGGGATGACTTCTGTGACGTATGTGGAGGAATTTGATTTTCAGCGATAGTCACAATTCAACGTAAATTCGCAACATTTTGATTGTTAATTTCACAAAGATACCTTCAATAAACCAACTTAAATTTCCCATATATCGAATGTTTAGATATCCAACTAGGTAATTCCGCAGATGACAATTACACAATTATTACATAAACATGTCTTTTTGGCGATGTAATACACCTCATAAATTCATTTAGCGGCAGTGATAATTATCATTAATTAATTAACGAGACACCGGCGGAGAAGCTATCTAGCCGCCCCGCCTATCGCTTATCACAGTCACGCCTCAGTGAGCATTTTCAAAAGGATTCGCCGAACAAATTGCGATAGTGTTAAAATTGGTGAATTAAAATCGTCTTAATTATCAATTGCAAGTGTATATTGTCTCGATTTTATGCTCAATTGATTCCGATATACAATATACGTAGAAGTAATCATTTGTCATTCTTGAGAAAAATGCATTTCATCTATCCTTTTAAGAGCAAGGATTTCAATGTTCGACTTCCTCCATTTACATTCTGAAAAATGTATCTTTGTTCCCTTTTCGATAACAATTGTTGTGAATGGGTTCGTTGGTCTGACAAATAATTCTAAGTCTCATTTATAAAGGTATTACTTTCTTTACTAAAACCTCTTCCTAGGTCTTACATTTGAATGTTTAACCTCATACGGAAACATTAGACAAACTCCCTTATAGGTTTCTAATGTTCTAACTAGTAACACTCATTGTTGTAGGTACAACACCGCTAACTATTCCCGTATGTGTTTATTGAAATGTTACAGGTAATTTTAAAGGGAAAGTTCTATCACCGATCTATCGGCAGCATCCGCCATCTTGGATTCTTGACATTTGCGTGAAATGAAAACACGCTATATTTAACCCAATTTTAATTTTTTGTATAGTAATAAAACATATACACTCAAAGGATATCCACACAGTAACACATAACATCATACATAGTATCATAAAACTAATAAACATAACATAACGTAGGTGGCGCTGCTCCGTGGCGACACGCATTCAAATTTGATGTCAAACACAATGTGTGTTATTATTGTTTGTTTTTTTTTATCTTGTATTCATGTCTTTATCAAGTTGTGAAATGTAAAGTCATCAAAGTATTAACTTCATTAATATCTTTATCTGTTGTTAGGAATATTAACTTATACATCAGCACCCCAACACCATCGTGCCGCGTATTGATATGTATCATCGTACATCATGAATACCTACAACTCACATCCTTTCACATTAAATCAATGAAAATATGTCTATTGCAAATAATTCATGCTTGGAGCCCCAATCATTAAAATATAACGAAAACATTCGAATGTTAGTACAACATCTACACACCCATATCCAATTTTAAAGCTTTCTTACAACTCCTAAAAAACATACTACACGCTTTATATTGAACTACTGGTACATAATTTGTGTTATGTTATACCTCTCATACTGTCATATAATATAATACAAGTTCAGCAACTTTGTAAAAACATCATTAGTCACATCTCCAACTTAAATAAATACAATTATTTAATTAATTAGTAAGTAATTAAGATGCATGATCTGTTCGTTCAAACACAAACCCTGATAAACTGTATCATAAGCAATAACGTTATACCATAAGAAGAACATAACAGGATTTAACAGCTGACAAACAGACAGGCAGAGAGACATAGAGAGAGACATAGAGAGAGACAGGCAGACAGACAAAGAGAGATAGACACAGAGAGAGTGAGAGACAGACAGTCACATAGAGAGACAGAGAGATAGACACAGAGGGAGAGTGAAAGGCAGATAGACAGAGAGAGATCGAGAGAGAGACAGAGAGAGAGAGAGATATATATATATATATAGACACAGAGAGAGAGAGAGTGAGAGACAAACAGACAGAGAGAGACATAGAGATAGACACACAGAGAGAGTGATACACAAACAGACACAGATAGAGAGAGATAGACAGAGACAGAGAGACAGAGATATAGACACATATAGAGAGAGTGAGAGGCAGACACAGAGAGAGTGAGAGACAGACAGACACACAGAGAGAGAGATAGACACACAGAGAGACAGAGAGATAGACACAGAGAGAGAGTGAGAGACAAACAGACACAGACACAGAGAGATAAATAGAGATAGACAAACAGAGAGAGGGATAGACAGACAGACACAGATAGAGAGAGATAGACACACAGAGAGAGACAGAGAGATAGACACATATAGAGAGAGTGAGAGGCAGATAGACATAGAGAAAGTGAGAGACACACAGAGAGTGTGAGAGAGAGATAGACACAGATAGAGACAGAGAGATAGACACAGAGACAGAGAGATAGACACATATAGAGAGAGTGAGAGGCAAATAGATACAGAGAGGGTGAGAGACAGACATACACAGAGAGAGATATACACAGATAGAGACAGAGAAATAGACACAGAGAGAGGGAGACAGAAGGATAGACACAGAGAGAGAGAGAGAGAGAGAGAGAGAGAGAGAGAGAGAGAGGAAAGAGAGAGAGAGAGAGAACAGACACAGAGAGATACATAGAGATAGACACACAGAGAGAGTGATAGACAGACAGACACAGATAGAGAGAGATAGACAGAGAGAGACAGAGAGATAGACACATATAGAGAGAGTGAGAGGTAGATAGACATAGAGAGAGTGAGAGACAGACAGACACAGAGAGAGAGATAGACACACAGAGAGAGATAAACAGACAGAGAGAGAGTAGGAGACAGAGAGATACATAGAGATAGACACACAGAGAGAGTGATAGACAGAAATACACAGATAGAGAGAGATAGACACAGAGAGTGAGACAGAGAGATAGACACATATAGAGAGAGTGAGAGACAGACAGACACAGATAGAGAGAGATAGACAGAGACAGAGAGATAGACACATATAGAGAGAGTGAGAGGTAGATAGACATAGAGAGAGTGAGAGACAGACAGACACAGAGAGAGAGATAGACACAGAGAGAGAGATAGACAGACAGAGAGAGAGTAGGAGACAAACAGACACAGATAGAGAGATAGACACACACAGAGAGAGTGAGAGACAAACAGACAGAGAGAGAGAGACAGATATACACAGATAGAGACAGAGAAATAGACAGAGAGAGAGAGAGAGAGAGAGAGAGAGAGAGAGAGAGAGAGACAGAGAGAGACAGAGAGAGTGAGAGGCAGATGGACAGAGAGAGTGAGAGACGGACAGACACAGAGAGAGAGATACACAGACAGATAGAGACAGAGAGATATACACAAAGAGAGGGAGACAGAGGGATAGACAGAGACAGAGACAGAGAGAGAGAGAGAGAGAGAGAGAGAGAGAGAGAGAGAGAGAGAGAGAGAGAGAGAGAGAGATAGACACACAGAGAGAGTGAGAGGCAGATAGACAGAGCGAGTGAGAGACAGACAGACATACAGAGAGAGATATAATTATATAGACAGAGAGAGAGTGGGAGACAAATAGACACAGAGAGAGACATAGAGATAGACACACAGAGAGAGTGATAGACAGTCAGACACAGATAGAGAGAGATAGACAATGAGAGAGACACAGAGAGATAGAAACACAGAGAGAGAGTGAGAGACAGACAGATAGAGACAGAGAGATAGACACAGAGAGAGAGAGAGAGACAGAGAGATTGACACATATAGAGAGATTGAGAGGCAGATAGACACAGAGAGAGTGAGAGACAGACAGACACAGAGAGAGAGATAGACACACAGAGAGACAGAGAGATAGAAACACAGAGAGAGAGTGAGAGACACACAGAGAGACAGAGAGATAGACACAAACAGAGAGAGTGAGAGACATACAGATAGAGACAGAGAGATAGACACAGAGAGAGAGAGAGAGAGAGAGAGAGACAGAGAGAGAGAGAGAGAGAGAGAGAGAGAGAGAGAGAGAGAGAGAGAGAGAGAGAGACAGAGAGAAAGAGAGAGACAGAGAGATAGACACATATAGAGAGAGTGAGAGGCAGAGAGACACAGAGAGAGTGAGAGACACACAGAGAGTGTGAGAGAGATAGAGACAGATAGAGACAGAGAAATACAGAAAGAGGGAGACAGAAGGATAGACACAGAGAGAGAGAGAGAGAGAGAGAGAGAGAGAGAGAGAGAGAGAGAGGGAGAGAGAGAACAGACACAGAGAGATAAATAGAGATAGACACACATAGAGAGGGATAGACAGACAGACACAGATAGAGAGAGATAGACACACAGAGAGAGACAGAGAGATAGACACATATAGAGAGAATGCGAGGCAGATAGACATAGAGAAAGTGAGAGACACACAGAGAGTGTGAGAGAGAGATAGACACAGATAGAGACAGAGAGATAGACACAGAGACAGAGAGATAGACACATATAGAGAGAGTGAGAGGCAAATAGATACAGAGAGGATGAGAGACAGACATACACAGAGAGAGATATACACAGATAGAGACAGAGAAATAGACACAGAGAGAGGGAGACAGAAGGATAGACACACAGAGAGAGAGAGAGAGAGAGAGAGAGAGAGAGGAAAGAGAGAGAGAGAGAGAGAGAGAGAGAGAGAGAGAGAGAGAGAGAGAGAGAGAACAGACACAGAGAGATACATAGAGATAGACACACAGAGAGAGTGATAGACAGACAGACACAGATAGAGAGAGATAGACACACACAGAGAGACAGAGAGATAGACACATATAGAGAGAGTGAGAGACAGGCAGACACAGATAGAGAGAGATAGACAGAGACAGAGAGATAGACACATATAGAGAGAGTGAGAGGTAGATAGACATAGAGAGAGTGAGAGACAGACAGACACAGAGAGAGAGATAGACACAGAGAGAGAGAGTAGGAGACAAACAGACACAGATAGAGAGATAGACACACACAGAGAGAGTGAGATACAAACAGACAGAGAGAGAGAGACAGATATACACAGAAAGAGAAAGAGAAATAGACACAGAGAGAGAGAGAGAGAGAGAGAGAGAGAGAGAGAGAGAGAGAGAGAGATAGACACAGAGAGAGTGAGAGGCAGATGGACAGAGAGAGTGAGAGACGGACAGACACAGAGAGAGAGATAGACAAACAGATAGAGACAGAGAGATATACACACAGAGAGGAAGACAGAGGGATAGACAGAGAGAGAGAGGGAGAGAGAGGGAGAGAGAGAGAGAGAGAGAGAGAGAGAGAGAGAGAGAGAGACACACACAGAGAGAGTGAGAGGCAGATAGACAG
Organism: Gibbula magus; assembly: GCA_936450465.1. Classification (NCBI taxonomy): domain Eukaryota; kingdom Metazoa; phylum Mollusca; class Gastropoda; order Trochida; family Trochidae; genus Gibbula; species Gibbula magus. Next base: position 3,971,828 of record OW388293.1, on the reverse strand, counting down.
AGCGAGTGAGAGACATACAGACAGACAGACAGAGATATAACTATATAGACAGAGAGAGAGTGGGAGACAAATAGACACAGAGAGAGACATAGAGATAGACACACAGAGAGAGTGATAGACAGACAGACACAGATAGAGAGAGATAGACACAGAGAGAGAGACAGAGAGATAGACACATATAGAGAGAGTGAGAGGCAGATAGACACAGAGAGAGTGAGAGACAGACAGACACAGAGAGAGAGATAGACACACACAGAGAGAATGAGAGACAAACAGAGATAGAGAGATAGACACACACAGAGAGAGTGAGAGACAGACAGATAGAGACAGAGAGATAGACACACAGAGAGAGAGACAGAGAGATAGACACATATAGAGAGAGTGAGAGGCAGATAGACACACAGAGAGTGAGAGACAGACAGACACAGAGAGAAAGAGAGAGATAGACACAGACAGACAAAGAGAGAGAGATAGAGAAATAGACACACACAGAGAGTGAGTGAGACGTGAGTAAAACGTTGGTGAGATTTTCGCTGTGATCCTTTACAATGCTGTCGCCTCGTCTCACGCCTTGTTTCAGCTGTTGCATTCAATTATTACGTGCAGTTAAAATATAGTCAGGTAATCTCACTACAAATTATTCAATTATTCCTTTTTTTTATTTTACCAAATATCATACATTCAAACATGAAGATATATTATGCCGATTAATTTCCAATTGTGTTTGTATGCACAGTGTGATGCATGATAAAATTGTTCACTTGCGGGTTTAATAATATCATAATTATTCATTATTCATGAGTATTATTTTTTTAATATTTCAATTAAATCAATTTTAAAAATAAGTCAATTTAAAACATTTGAAAGGCGGAATATCATATTCGGTGTAATATCACTTTCACTTAATTAATGTAATTAAAACGTTTCCATAAATCTAAGGCCTCCAAACCATTAAAGTAAAGTTGCTCTAACGTACGTAGACGTATTTTGGTGTCTCATAGGCCATTGTTGGCCGGACAGCGTGCTCTACATATTGTCTTTAATGTATGTACGTTGTGTGACACCTTAATAAAATATTTTCTTCTTCTTCTTCATAACGTTGCAGTAACTGGAAGACAACTACTGAAGTAAACGAAGCTATACTATGTGTGTGGTACGTTCACTGGCGCATGTGTACGTGTACAGCGATGACAATGCAATCGTGCAAATAAATCGAGCAAAAAGAACACTTTGCAAACTGAGAGAGAAACACTTAACTGGAGTTTCTGAACGTGTTGCCAATCATACTCAATATTCAAAACATATCGACAAATTGACAAAGTGCCCTTGCTGCTTTTGGAAATTCGATTTTAACTTTGAAAGTCCTTTTTTTCTGTTTAAATATAGTGATAAGCATTGTATACCATCAAATGTAATACTACCCAGTAAACATACCATATTTACCTCATGCATCCGTGATTCTACTGTAACAGTTGCCTCACACTCAGACTCTGAAAAAATGTTTTTAAAATATTCGCATTTTATTAAATATTGAAAAGGAGACTATGAGAAATGGGATTTCAGATGCTCCTTTCAATATTGTTTCAATACCTTTTCAGAGTCTAAGTGTTAGACTATTATTACCGTTTGGGAAATTAAAATAAAATAAAAAGGAGCGTCTGTTCATTTTCAGAGAACCCTTAATCTGAGCTCTGTACACTTGCCTTGTTGTAGAAGTGCCTTGGCTCTTTAAAACTTAAAGGGGCAGTTTTTTTGCTAAGATAAGTTGATGAAATGTATTTGAAAAATAATGTCACGAATAGTAAAACACCCTTCTCTCTTCGAAAAATCAAGTTAAAAATGAGTGTACATGGTTCGGTAAAGCCATGAGAATCGTGTTTGTAATTCGAAATAATAAAATGGCCGCCACTTGTTCGCAATAAAATGGCCGCCATACCTTAATTACCACTACGGATAATTGGTTTGTGTAATAAACCGTTGTACCCACTAAAGTAAATATAAATTACATAAACTTTCTTTATAAATGAAAAAGATTTAAACTTAAAATTTGCAAAAAAACGACGCCTTTAAAGGGTATGAATTGTGAAGTTTAAACTTGTCTGACACTTGATTAACTAAGAGAACATTGATCTCATCCATAAATATATAACATATTTAAGGAGGGAATTCTAAGCAGTAAATTAACGCATTGAAACGACAGTTAAATGTTGAATCTTTGGAATTTGCCCTTCAGTTGAACTCTACGCCTATCAAAGTCTTTATGACTGCAACACTGTTTAAATCCAAAATATGATAATCGGAATAAGTAAGGATCTTATTCGTGGTTTATACATGACTAAAACGCTTCAACCTTTATTCAAGTAGTGACTGTAACATTGAACACGCGGTATCATTTCTCACACACAAATGTCAACATAGTTATCATCGATTGTGTTGTAAACGTATGCATTGATAATCTCATTAACTAGTTCGTTTGTCACTTAAGTCCCTCAGAATAGACACGTATACATCTATTCTGTAATTGTGCACTTAAATAGATAAAGATATATATACATATATACTTACGCGTTTATTTGTGTTCCTTTCAACTGTATATATGGGCATGGATGTATGGTGTTGTGGTTTCTTGTTTCGTTGATAGTTTAAAGGTTGTACTAACACATTTGAAACTTGAATATACAATATTCAATACTTCAATATACAACATCCAATACTTGAATATACAACATCAAATACTTCAATATACAACATCCAATACTTAAATATAAAACATCCAATACTTGAATATACAACATCCAATACTTTAATATACAACATCCAATACTTCAATATACAACATGCAATACTTCAATATACAACATCCAATACTTCAATATACAACATCCAATACTTCAATATACAACATCCAATACTTCAATATACAACATCCAATACTTCAATATACAACATTCAATACTTCAATATACAACATCCAATACTTGAATATACAACATCAAATACTTCAATATTCCACATCAAATACTTGAATATACAACATCCAATACTTCAATATACAACATCCACTAATTGAATATACAACATCAAATACTTCAATATACAACATCCAATACTTCAATATACAACATCCAATACTTCAATATACAACATGCAATACTTCAATATACAACATGCAATACTTCAATATACAACATCCAATACATCAATATACAACATCCAATACTTCAATATACAACATCCAATACTTCAATATACAACATCAAATACTTCAATATACAACATCCAATACTTCAATATACAACATCCAATACTTCAATATACAACATCCAATACTTCAATATACAACATCCAATACGTGAATATACAACATTCAATACTTGAATATACAACATCCAATACTTTAATATACAACATTCAATACTTCAATATACAACATCCAATACTTAAATATACAACATCCAATACTTCAATATACAACATCCAATACTTGAATATACAACATTCAATACTTGAATATACAACATTCAATACTTCAATATACAACATCCAATACTTGTGACAATGAAGTTTCTCCATGACACCATCTTTCTGCGAATGACCTCAGCCGTAACGCTGACCTCTCTTTGCACTTCATGCATGCTTACACACTGATTTGTTCAGATCATTATTGTAACACGTTTATTTCTTATCCCAAAATCATGATTTCAATTGCTACCCCTTAGGTCAACGCTTTTGTCATGAGTAATTTTACACCTTTAATACTCTAAGGGATAAGAGGGGGCATTAATTGTCTCTTCCTCTCTCTCCGAAGCCCCAGAGTACAACAAATAACTTATTCGGTACATACCGCCTTGATAGTTCTAATTGGTCTCGTGTCAGACGTTCACTTCAGTGTTTTATTGCTTCAGGTAAAGCTTATCCGTCTGTTTCAGCAACAAAGCGCTGCTAACTAAAATAAACCTAGAGATCTTTTACCCTCCGTGTCATCCTTGTTGGTGAGAAAGGCATGCCATTAAGAACATATGTAACCAAACTTGTCAAGATATGGCTGCCCAAGCTGTTATAATATATAGTCAGTACTTGTAAGTGCCGTCCGACTCCGAGAATGTGGGTTCGAACCCCGCAAAGGAGTCAATGGTGTGATCCAAAATATAACATTATTATGTATTGTTGATGTTGGATAATATGTTATATGAATAATGTTTTTTGTTGTTCAAAATCTATAAAAGGAAAATGTTATTCTGTCTATTATATAATTATATAATATAATTTAAGAAGAACTGCGTTAGTGTCACGCCATTTATTATTATGAAATTATATTCAATTCAAGCTGCTTCTGTTTAATTTTTAAACTATAATTTAATACTGTTAATTTGAATTTGTTCAAACATGTCACCATATACGGTTATAGAAATTACATGACACACATTTTATACACTAACAGAATACTGAACCTACCACTAACTGGGATCCCATAAGGGACAAATATGCAGTATGTGTTTCAAACAATTGTCAAAGCTTTGAAATGCTGAAACTTTCGTTTTTCCAAAAGTTTAACATAAAAAATAGTTTGTATTACAACTTAATCTTGTGGATATACTCAGGTACATTTTATAAATGTACTTTGATAAATACCGCCATCCGTTACCATAACGTTACGATATTAATAGGTATCAACTTGAGTATTAACTTAGCACTCAACCAGATAATTGCCGATTTTAGGTGTCTAAGTATTGGGAAGTTACATGTCGGATCATTGTGCAAGTTGACATATTTTCCCTTGCAGGGCACACATGGCCAAGTGCATGTGCCTTATTCTTAGTTTTCTAGTAGTAGTGTTGTACTTGATTGAGAACAAGCTTCATAGTATACAAGCTTGGATTTGGAAGTCAGATGGTTAAGTTTTAGAACTAGCTGGTGATAAAAGTGCCACCAGTAAGAAGACAGAGGCCGACATTCATAGACTAGGGGGTCCTAGCTAGCCTTTGTTTATTGTAACAAGCAACAAAACGTGTTGTTATTCCAGAATATGCGGTGTTGTTTTGTTTTCTCTAGTCACAAAATAAGGTTCCTTAATATTCGTTAAAAGCACATATTATTGTGTATTTATTTCACATCAAATTGTACCATTATAAATACAAGCATACTATAACTTCTGCATATATGAATAATTGAGTGTAATTTATTTGTATCGACTCCAATGCAATTATGACTAATTTACTCATATTACCGTGTATCAATAATCTGGCGTGTGCAGTTCTGTGATTTGACTGAACAGAGACGCCGACACAAGCCTATTTACCTTCTTGGTTTCAGTGAGTCAAAAGTGGCTTCGGATCAAGAGGTCCGGGGTTCGAGTCCCGCCACGGCAACTTTGTCTGCAGAAGAGAACTGTTCTACACGCAGTAAGGTTTGGGTGCAATGCTACACTGAATTTCAGAGTAGTACCACCCATGGTTCGCTAGTTCCAGCCGATGCTCGCAGGTTTCACCGCAATGCATAGCCACATGGCGTTGCGGGCTTTCTTCCTGCCATAATACTAGAAGCCGCGATATAAGTGAATACTCACCTCACCTCAGTCAAAAGTACCTTATTGACCGATATACACATATAGAATATAGTAGACATGAACAAGAAACAATAGTGCATGTACCTCGCGCAGCAAGGTGCAGTTGTACGTCAGTCTGATTAAAATCGACCGTTTTCCGAGGAATGAAAGTTGCAAAATAGTACATCTACCGGGATACGAACTCATGTCGGTCGAAGGTTTCCTCGCCAAACCATGTGGAAAGGAATCTACAGTACCTGTTCGTATCCCGGTAGATGCGTAATTTTGCAAATTGCATTCCTCGGAACAAGGTCGATTTTAATCAGACTGAGTTGTAGGTCATCAAACACTCAACATTATGATGTGTTACACTGCATGTAACCTCACACCGGGAAGATAGCATGAGTAGGCCTATTCAGTTCTACAAGGAGATGTTTTATGTTCCTGTTATGTGTTTTGAAGAAGCGATTTATGGTTCTTATATTGCTGGGTCTTGTTTACAGTAAGATCTCTCCATGCATGACTATACATATGCTTGACAAATACTAAGATGTTCAAGTCTGACGCCTAACCTGTCGCAACAGTTTATTAAGTGATTTAAATGTTCGATAATTAGCTGCATGACCTTAATACATGACATGACCAACATGTGATTGATATATTTATTCATGAATCATTCACCAAAGCGTAAATAATATGGTTAGTTGATGGAGAATTTGACAACCCAGGGCTGTAATATGTTACATTCACGTATCGTTCGAGGGGCTTTTCATCATTAAATCAAAGTAAATCATGTTCTTGCATTTCACGGTTCACAATATTCGATGATAAAAGACGATGAATTTCGTAGAATATTTACAAAATAGGATGTGATAAGACCAAGATTACAAAGCATGAATATACTTTCCCCAAATAGCATTTTCATATATATTCGAATAATATCATTAGAATACAGGTTAATCAAACAATGCGATTCGTTGTCCTATTGAGGTAGATAGTTAAACTTAATAAGCCGTACATTGCCGTCAGATAGAGAAGTGAAGATGTTATTGACATTGGCAATATTGAAAATAACAGTCGGTCGTTCAGACGTTATTAGAATGTTGTGTCTGGACGGGATTCTCTCTCCATCAAAATCCTCTTTGCCCTCCGTTGTGTACATCTTCGCCCTGCCAATGTCTTCCTTGTTGTACTTATTGATGTTCCTGTCTTTCCCAGCTGGTAGAGAAAGATTGTTCCGTATTTTGATATTAATCGTCTCGACCTTGTCCATCGTGATATGATCAGTTTGAAGATTGGTGTTAATGTTATTCATACCATCTCCTGTCATCTCGTCTCGGGATTCAGAGGAAGAGCCGGTATTTGCATGCACCAGGGGACCACACAGACACAGGACCACGGGGAGCAGAAAAACGGAGTGCAACATACCGAAGAAAATGACACCGAACATGACCTTGAAGAAGGAATTGGAGATGTAGGAGGGCGAGAAGGCGAGGACAATGATGCCGAGTAGGGAGGACATGCCGCCATTGAGGATCGGACCAGCGGCGTGAGTGATGGCGGCCTTGACCTTGTCCTTCCTCGTGTCGCCTGCTCCAACCATGTAGGCGGAGCAGACGTGGACACTGAAGTCGACGGAGAAACCAACAGACATGATGAGGTCGATCATGGTGACAGCACTGAGAGTCAGACCCCAGATGTGCAGGAACCCGAATATGCCCACAAGGATGGAAATTATGTTGAGGACAACCACAAGGATTAGTGTCAGGTTTGGGAGAAATATGAAGGTAACGATTGCCATGGCAACCAAAACTATGCCCACTGATTGCATGGTGCTGGGGAACACGGCCGCGTACTGATCCAAGTAGATGTAGGCAGGGTGGAAGACATACGCCGATAGTGGGGAAGAGTCCGCCAGGTGGCGCATCCTGGTCATGAGTTCGGCCTGTACATGCATCTCTTGGAGGTTCCTCGAGAACAGGTAACACCTGGATGCCAGGATTGTGGAGTTCTCTGGATCAAATATAATGTCATTGCGAAATTCTGGAATGAAGATGAGAAGTAGCCGCAATCCATCTGAGAAGTTCCTGTAAGAAGACGTATCGAACAACTGAGTTGACTTGTACACGTGAAACCAGCACGTCAGAGACTCATTGTAGACGTCTTTGTCCAACCTCGCGGTTTCCAATAAAGATTCGAATTTCATTGTTTCGTTTGGATCGGTGAAATTCGTCATGTTAAACACAAAGGGAATAGGGACAACTGTTGAAAAGTGATCTTCGTATACCTCTGAGAACCTGTGAAAGTAGGAATGTGGAGAAACAAGATTTTTCAGTTCCAGCCCCTGTTTGAAGTTGGTTATACCCCATATGGACACTCCTAAATACGCCACGAATGCTACTAAAACAATTGTATATCCGTATCTATTCAGTAAAATCTTAGGAAGATATTTTTTGGGCAAGGAATCGATACAGAATCTATTTTGTTCGGTTTTCGGTGGAAGAGAATTCCTACAACAGTCAGCTCTGCCAATAGACTTCCTGTCCTCGCGAGATATCGTCTGGCGGCACGTGACACAAGGTTCACTGCTGCTGAGGTCAACACGGCGCCCGTGCAGGGCCAGACAGGACCCGAAGAACAGGCATTGGTAGATGTAGCAGAAGATGACAGCAACTCCTGAAAGAAAGAAAATAACTTAAGTAACCTGCGATCCTTTGGTATTTTTTAAAAAAATATGTTATCGCTGTCAATTTACTTTTTCCTAGTTTCCAATCATATTTACATGTCACAACACCGCGCTTTACAAGGGTACCAATCATGCTCAGAACGGCTGGTTCTATATCAACCTCTCTATCATGTTCGTTGTGGTTTCAGTGTAATCTACCTGGCTCAATGTCTAATCATATTCTTTATCCATTTTCCTAGCATGACATTTAAGTTTTCATTTTAAGTGAAATTCTAAAACAGTTTGTAACCGGGTGCTATGACAAAGGGTTAGCTCCATTTGAAAACATTTCTCTCAGGGTAAATATGAATCTAGGAAACTACTGGTAATCATTCCAACGTAACTCACATTAATCATGCTAAACTAATCTAAGGGGCAACGTTCCGGTATATTACAGAAGATAGTTATGTGGATATGACGTACCTGTAAATATGGAGAAGTTCCTGACACTGACGAAGACGGAGGATGCGCCGATGACGAAGGCGAAGAGGTCGGTGAGGGAGGTGATGGTGATTCCGACCCCCGCGGATCTGAACGTCCGACCCATCCTGCTCTCCGGGCTGACACCCTGCGTGTCGACCCAACTGGACGTCAGCAGGAACACGTCATCCACACCGATACCTGCAACAATACGCATACAGCTTTGATTGTTGTTCCCATGAGTGTACGGTACATGTGGCCATGTTAACTTAATATTTTCTTCCTTATCACCGGATGAGGATGAATATGATCGATAAAGTAAGGACTGTTTCTGGCATATTTTATTTCAGTGTTTCCAAGACTGTGTCCATAAAAAGACGGTCCTGTCGCAAAAAGATATTGTGCATCTGTTGTACAAAGACATAGTACAAACACAAGAAATCTTGACTTCCATTCCATTTTGTATCAATTACAAGTAAAACATTATCGTGGTTTAGCTTGATATCCTTATCAAAAATCAGACCAAAACACGGTAAACATCTTACCGATGATGAGGAAAGGCATCACTGCAACAATATTGACGAACTTGAGTCCACAGAGACTGAGCAGGCCGAGTGAGGACGCGATCCCGAAACACGCCGCCATGATGCCAGCCCAGGACACCCAGGTTCGGGACGACCCGACATCACCCCCAGCCACGACAGTCGCGTACACAACCATGAGGACAAAGGTTCCAGCGAAATATTTAGAGTCCGTGGATGTGTTCTTGTCCAGTTCTGTGATCAGGGAAGATGAAGCAGTGTAGCTGATCCTCGTGTGTTTTGTTGCAAGTTTCGGCACGAGTTCCAGAAAAGCATTTTCCCAAACTAATGCTTTCCTAGTTAGTGATAGAGAGTCTTGTCGGAGGTAGAAGGTCAAGGTCATATAGTCGGCAGAAATTAACAGTCCGTCTGACGCGTTGACTCCACCCAGTAAGAATCCCAAACTTGTTCTATTCCAAAATGGAAACGTCACCATACCTTTTTCGTGATAGTTTAAAAATACGTCGCTCACCAAGCCTTCACCAAGTACGTAGCATTCAGAACTACGCCTCGCACACACGTCAGAGTACGTTAATACGTTGCCGTCATACGTCGCATTTAGCGATTTAAAGGCGGAAATAAAACGTCTAATTTCTAAAACTGCTTCCTCTGAAAATATATTTCCGTCAACTGCAGATAGGATCAACTTCCCAAACATATCTTCTTTAGTTAATGCGTACGGAACGTAGAAACTCCCGGAAGTATCCGGAAATGTCGACTTATACGTTTGGCTATCCCGTGATGCTCTGCTGTTGATGGGCGTGTACAAGACTTCCATGCTATTCTCAGTTTCCATGGTGACGATTCCTAAGCTCAATACAGCAGTAACAATAATGCATATTGGAATCAGTGTTTTAGCATGGCGACCGATTCGGATTCCGAGACTCTCAAAACCGTCTTGGAAAAAGGATGACACGGAGAAGTAGAAATTATCGGTTCTGGGCGCCATTTGGAAGTGGAGCGATGTTGTTTCAGTTCCTGGTCAGTGTTCTTGTCACCATGACCCTATTCTGGAGTTCAATGGTTGAGTAATTAATCAGACATTCTAATGTAACTAGGTAAATAATTCTTATCAAATATAACACTGTTATACTTATGTTCACATAGTCTGCAATAATACGAAATTCATGTTCTTTTTACTTTGCGGTATTCAAACCCACACTCTAAGAGTCAGTCACTAATCGATTGTTGTGACTGTTGAAACAATTTGTACTATTACAAATAATGTGATCCGAAATGTAAAATCGTTAAATTTGTTCGCTATCTAAATGGCAAATATTTCAAAGAAAAAAGTATAATCATCATATAGATAACAATCGTGAAAGAATTACCTATCATTCCATGTGACTCCCACCTGAATCCAAGAGCAAGATATCACAATTACTCAGCCACTTTCATCATCGTCAGAGTTTTAAATAGCAAGAAAACACATTGTGAGCATTTTCATCACTTAATCCCCAGTTATGTCATATTCAGCCGAGATGCGGGTCTCCACGCGTGTATGATATAATCAGTAATGTCATATCAGTATGCGTGAGGACACTTACATGCCGTATTCATATGGTTATAGTGATTGCTTTTAACAGCTCCTTTTAGGATTTCGGGATGCTTTATAGTTCATGTAAAAATATAAATAGCAAAGAGTATTCACACGTTAATGTGTGCCATAAGTTTAAATTACTGTATAACTTATGAAATACCATTTGCTCTGCCTTATTAAATTGCAATGATTTTATCTTGTGCAAGCCCGGTGTCAATGTTTACGGGAACAGCTACATGCAGAAAAAACCAGAGACAAGGAATATAATACATGACTGGAATGTCAATTACGTAAAATAAATTGATATAAAGTGTATGGATTGCATATTCACCTCATTTATATACTTGTAATCAGTTTGTCCAAGAGATAAACGCATGTACATTTATTTATGGGGTTTACAGAGAAACTGATTGTTCATAGATCGTGAAAGTGCAACTGCAATGACGTAAACTATATTGAATATAAAGTGTTTCAATAGCATATTCATATACAAGGAATAATGTATTTGTCCCTATGAAATACACGTGTATTCTTCTTTGTGGAGATTGTAAGAAAATATGTTAACAAACATTAATCTTTCACCTAATGTTTGCATTCTTAATTACTTTAAATATATTTCCGATATCTAACATTACAAATTAAAAATATGTGAGTGTTAAAATTATACAATCACTTTAAATAACTGCCCAATCCTTTTCAACACCGAATATGATTATGTTTATTCAAGCTGACACGTCATACCATCACGTATGGTACAAGTCAACCTTAAAGGCGCTGTAGCACGTTTTTTCGCTGAAATAAGTCAATGAAATGTATTTGAAAAATAATGTCAACAATAGTAAAACACCCTTCTCTCTTCGGAAAATCAAGTTACAAATGAGTGTATATGGTTCCGTAAAGCCATGGGAATTTTTTTTTGTCATTCGAAATAATAAAATGGGTTCACAATAAAATGGCCGCCATGCAATTTTGGCTTTATACGCAACACCGTTATTACCACTACGGATAATTGGTTTGTGTAATAAGATGTTTTACTCTCTGAAGTAAATATAAATGACATAAACTATCATTATAAATGAGAAATTTGAAAAAATAAAATTTGCAAAAAACGTGCTACAGCGCCTTTAAAATCGTCTAAAACTGGTTAACTTGTTATAAATGGTTAACTGGCTATCAGTCTTAAACAATTACATGATATGTAATTCACACAGATGTAAAAGAAACTGTAACTGTAAGCCAGTGTAGGTTGTCATTGTCTGGAGTAATTGCCATGCATGGAACTCTACACAAAGGGAAACATGTAAAATGTCATATATTTCCATAGTTCAAGTTCTAATTTATTTCTCAGCTGTAACACATTATCTCAACACCGTAGAGAAGTGGAAGCATGCTTTAATTGTATTTTAAGGGAAATATGTAAATGTATTTGCATGGTTCAGGTCCTGATTTATTTCTCGGTTATAACACGTTATCTTTACACCGTTGGTGGTCGGAGCCAAATACACCAATTTTGATCCCCTAGGATACTCCATAAGTCCGTCAATATTATATTAATAAAGCGACAAAACGGACCTTTAACCCTAGGTCCAAACCTAAGTTATTGTTCTCGTTGTCCAGTCAAAGTACTTTATGTGTTCCTTAAATATTTAATAAGCGTAGTAACAGAAATAATATTGAGACCCTAAACATAAGAATCCCTGTATTCAACATCGTCTTTAGTCAAAATTAAGAAATAAAGGAAGTTTGATTTTATTTATTTTTTGTCGTTTTTATTCTAATTTATTATGATAAAAATTGAGGTTCGTGAAAAAACGTGTTGCCTGAAAATACGAGTTATATAAACGTGAGTACTGTAACTGACAGTACGGGTCTTTTCCATGGGGCATGCCCGCAGGAAACATCTTTACTTTTTAAAATTCCCGCCGGTCATTTTTTATCCATAATAATCGGTCAGACATAATTATGTGTGTTGTCCTATCCAACCAATTTTCAGGCTGGGTTGACGATCCTCCATTGTAGCCGGACATTACTTTTACCGATATATTCTTCTATCTCGATGACACGCATCGTCCACGACGTGTTGAAGTGTTACACATTTGAAGGCCTATGTGAAAAGTTCGCTGATTTGTTTAACAAAAACTGGAGCAATTGTCGTACTATTTTTTATGACAAAAATGATCCCCTCTCAACACTTACTGGTGGTGAGAAGAAATCTAATGGGACTACACATGTATTGTGCGTAATAACAAGGACTTATATTAGAAAATATGAATGAATAAAATATCGTTTATATTTTTTGCCATGCATCGTGTATTTAAACGTAACATACACACGTTTAAAAGCATCTGAGTGATAAGAACAAAATATGAAATTATTTGCCAGCAATTTCTTCCAATCGCATTTGTGTTGGCTTGTAAGTGTAACTAATACTAACATTAATGAATGAAGATGTTCTAATGTCAAGTCGAGTTGCACTAAAAGTGAAAACAATCCATCAACAATAACAGACTGTTTACAAAATAACTTTTGAAAATGGATTTTATGGAGGTATAATAATAGTTTGAATTTTACAATTATGAATAAAGCGGTCAGTTTGTTATTAGAAATACGATACATGGAAGCATTATCTTCATCGTGTTACATTGTGTGTTACTTTGTGTGTTACCTTGTGTGTTACTTTGTGTGTTACTTTGTGTGTTACGTTGTGTGTTACTTTGTGTGTTTACCTTGTCATATTGCATTTGTGAAAGGTAAACGATTCTAATTGTTGCTTTGTCGAGAAAAAGAAAAGGTTTGATCGCTGGAGGGGAAGAAACGTAACCATTTACGAAATAACTTTACTCAGGAAATCAGAAAGTATTTCACGTCTTGTTCATCAAGCAAGCTGCCTATGTTTTCATACATCTCTAATTAAACTTATCAACCGAGAATTATTTCAATTCATATGGAACAGCACTTAAAATGTTGCTTAAGTTATACAGAGTAAACAGAACAGGACAAAACAAAACATGGAAGGCAATAATTAAACCCCCTTTTGATTCTGTTGAATCTCTCCAGTTTTTGCTACACTGCAATCATAACATTACGAAGTTGCCTATCAAACTACCAAACGTTTATGTGGAGGTGCTAGGTGTGTGAAATAACGTAGCAATACCGTATACAAACAACGCCGATTTATTCAACAGTATTCTGTGGAACAATAAATTAATCCTAGTTAACCAAAAACGAATATTCAACGAATGCTGGAAAATGCAGGAATTGTTTACAAGGCAATATTTCGATGATACAGGCCAACGCTACACAAGAGGTGATATATAACTTATATATATAATATTACTAAGAGATTCTATGAATTATATACAAGTGCAGTCATAAGGGTTGTTGGTCTAAACCACTATAAAGACTCCCCTCCACCTGAGGATACAAACTCTCCACCCCTGATCGATGGAGTGACATTGGATAGTATCCCTATAAACTCCTCTTTCTGGTATTCACATCGTTTTGGTAAGGTTACAGCTCAAACAGATATCACTAAATGGGAAACAGTTTCTTAAATTCAGTTGAGAAATGAGTACAGTCAGCTGCAGTGTTTTTCTCCATGTTTTCAGTACATTTCCATTCATATCCGAGCAAAGCAACACATACATGTGCATAAAGACAGACATTCATGTGCATAAAGACACACATAGGCCTACATGTGCATAAAGACAGACATTCATGTGCATAAAGACACACATACATGTGCATAAAGACACACATTCAATGTCGTACGGATTTTTTGCAGGATCTTAGAAGATCGTATGGAGAGACCACCAGAATTATAAAAATGTATATGTACATATGAATATGTATAAACTGCATATCTACAATTTGAGAATGCAATAGTTTTTTTTACTTGGTAATATCTAGTTATTTCTTATTGTAAAGGTTTGAAATTTGGTTGAACTTTAACAAAAATTGCATTTGTTAAGAAACAATTTTGTTATGAGAATAATTGCATTCAACGGGTTATTATTCATACCTTTAAACCCATTCATGACACTGTTTACCCATTCAGTACATTCTCCTCATTTAACTCGATAATTCCTTCTATGTAATGTGCAAGCCATTCTGACAATTGTCTCCATATGGTTTTAGCATACTGACAAGCATACAAAACATGTGAAATAGTTTCAATCGAGTCAGTGATAAGAGAACGTGCTGTGGATTCTACATCCCATCTTGAAAAGTAAACTATTCAGTATATGATGTATGATTTGGAACCTTAGTTCGCTCCTTTTGCCATAAGTTTGAAATGTGTCCACTTTGTGCCAATGTGCCATTGGAGGTGAGGTGAGGTGAGGTGGGGTGAGTCAAGAAATCTGTTTTAATATTTGCATAAATTTTGTGTAACCATATACGTTTCCATTGTCATCGACAATGCCTCTAAAACTACCCTTTCTATGCCATTGCTGAAAATAAATAATTTTATTTCCAACTGTTACTCTAATATCATGATTATATCAAACAGACTTTGACATAACGTCTCCACTACTTCTGGATTCATTATCATAGGAGTGCAAATAACTTGACCATACGGATAATACATCTTTCCAAAATGTATTTTCAATTTATTGTATAGATGTTGCAATCTGCAAAAAAAAGTATATTTATGTCGATGATATTTTCTGAAAAACAACTTTGTCCAGACTGTATTGCTATAAATTAGTCTATTTTTCCAAATCAGTTTTTGTGCTGCAATAATTAATTGTCTTGACATCAGGAACACTTAGGCTGTACCTCCATTTTTAATTAAATAATGTTAGGTATGTGCAGTAGGCCTACATCGATCAGAGCCTAGCTGTTTTGGGTTTTTTTCGGTTTTTTTAAATGCAAGTATAGTACTTCAACGTAAGTTAGTTACCTTCAAGAGATTTTGATGTAGCATTAGGCCTATCTAAACTAATCAGATCGTCCCTGATCTTAGCTGCATTTGCTTCGCCAAAATAGGCTCTATGACACCCTGACGTCGCCTTTTAAACACGATGATATCGATACTGGGGGAAGAGGTTATTATAGGTAGGCCTACAGTTCTGCAGCTACCCTGATCTAACCTAGGAATTGGAATATCAGAAAAATGGTTTTCCAAGTTCCAAGTACATTCGGTCCGTATTTATAAAAGGCCATTTCCTTGTAATATATATCCACATAAAATAAGGGTCAGACAAAGCATGAGGAGATTGTGAAAAATGTAAAAAGGAGAACATGGACCAAGGGAGGTAACTCTAGTTTATTGTCGTTGTCAACAAAAATAAACCCACATCACTGTTCGCAAAGAAAAAAGTTGAAGAATGCCATTGTAAAGAAGGTGTTTATGATTATTACAATGAAATCGGCATTTTAGCGTGCAGTAACACTATCTTATAAATATAAGAAACGTAGATTAATGAATATAGTTGTCGAGGTGAGTGAATGATATCAATATTGTTGTCAATGTTGACACGAATCAAGCAGTGGTATCGAGCATGAGTGAATTCCGAAGTGTACGTCATAAACCGTTTTCTGAACCAACAGCAGGGTGTTTTGTTAAAACGAAATCAGAACTGATTATTCGATCACATAATCAACAACATAAAATTTTTTAAAATCATGTTCTTCATGCAAAATTATTAGGCCTATCATATGGGTCTAACAGAGATACATTTTCATCAATTGGTATAACTTTAGAATTGGTTCGCCACCTATTAGGGTTTCGGTTTAGGGTAAGTATTAGGGTTTAGGGTTAGGGTTAGTATTAGGGTTTAGGGTTAGTGTTAGTGTTAGTATTAGGGTTTAGGGTTAGTATTAGGGTTAGGGGTAGTGTTAGGTTTAGGGTTAGGGTTAATCTTTAGAATGTATTCAAGGTGGCGAACCAATTCTAAAGTTGCTCCGCAAGAGCTATGGATTTCATAAGAAAGTTGTCATTATTTGCATGTAGGCCCTATCTTGGAAAATTTACATACAAGAATAATTTCCTAACAGTTTATCTAGTTAATGTCTTATACTTCATCGTTATTTATATTCAACTTCTAAAACATCCCTGTTACAGTCCTACGCCTCAGTCTGAAGATGGTTTTCTCCACACCCACATAAGTTGACACCTTACCTGAAATGACGTCTCGACAACAGCTTGAACAGCTGCCAGAAGAAATAATACTGAAAATTATCGAACATGTAAACTTCAAGGATCTGATCAGGTAAAATGGATTCCCCCAACTTCATACAAGTATTTATATATGAGGGGATGCCAAAAAGTTCTAATTATCACAAGATTTATTCAGGGTAGAAACTAGATAAAGATCATATAGTGTGAGGGACAGAGTTTGTTTAAGACTGAGGAGATTTTAACCCACTTAGGTAGCCGCAATACCAAGTTAAAAAGATGGCTCTTATTAAGTATAATGTTATTTTTGCAATGTCCGCAGACTGCTTTCCTCTTCATTGAAGGAACCGTTGAATCAACTGTCAAATTGCAGATCTATCTGGATGAAGCCCAGTTACTACAAATAACTTCTGAATAAAATGTATTTCAATCTTGTAACAAAGCATAAACATACAGCATGAAGTGGCCCTTCAAAATTCATCTCCACCATTTAAAATGTCATACTGTCCCAGTATGCCTCATAGAATAGATACTGGGCTAGTGGTTCAAATGGCTGGTGGTCGAAAGGACAGGTTAAATTAAAAGACTTTTTATCATGTAGCTCTAATTTGCGAACTAGAATGCGTTTTGGCCAATTTCAGTCCCTGAAAATATGATTGGTTAAATATGTAATGGTTTAAACATACTTCCGGAACCCTAAATATGTAATAGAACACACACCTTTTTAATGTTCAGAATCGGAAAGGCATTCTGATGTTTAAAATTTGTTTCAGAAATCAAGATATATTGCAGTAATAATTTGTGTGATTTTTTTTAGCTTAAATTGTTAAAGTAACAACATGTTTTTATTCATGGCTCTCTGTTCCAGTCTGACCTATGTGAACAAATATCTGAACAGCCTGGTGGAAGATGACAGTTTGTGGAAAGTGCACTGTGAGGAGCTCTTCCTGCTGGACAAGTAAGTGTACCGTACTTCCTCTAACTAACCCCCAGGTCCTTGTTGACTCCCAGACCTTCAATACGTCTCCATTCATATTAATTTTGTTTGAAAACTGCATTGTAAACATAGCTAAACCCAGGAGGAAGATGTGTCATCACATTGTCAAGTCAAGACTATCATTTAGTCTCAGAAATATCTTTTCTTTACCAACAATATTTAACAAACCTACTATTCGAATAGTTATACCAAATGGAGCCCTAAAGATGCCTGAATTTCTTAGCTGGGTAATCTAGACTTGCTATAATTTTCTAGACTGGGCTGGTCGTCAATTGAATATTTTCCTCTGGAGGCCAGACTGTGCCAGGGCTTGGGTTTGGATCCCTCGTATAGAGTTACAACTAAACAACTTTTACACCTTGTGAATTTTAAAAACTATTTGTCTCATTAAATTTTGCAATATGGTCTTTTCCAAAGTTTCACTGCTTGGGGCGGGAGGTTGAAGTTATATGGCATAACTGAGATTGAATGATTCAATACCTAGATTTTCGATTGTCTCCTAGTACTGAGATAGTCATAAGCCAGGTTCATATATATCTTAGAGTTACGAGAACTTCAAAATGTAGGTCCATGTCTTCACTTTTCAGATGTCCGGAGGACAAAGGATGGAGACAACTGTTCATGGAATACTATGCCAAGTTTGGTCCCGAGCATGACGTGTATCGAAGAATCCGCACTGCATGGAACAAGATCATGGGATACCTTGCTAAATATGACAAGGTCATAACAGCATCACTTTTACGTAAGCAAAATATACCCAGAATTCATTTGTATGCATTGCTTAAATTTGTATTAAAGGGACACTCCGTATGCTATTGTAGTAACATAGGTCAAAAGTTACCAAGGGAGTTATTTTATCGAGAAGTAATGACTGTTGTCGAAAATACCCTTTTAGTGCCAATCTGTTCACTAAAGTTACATTATTAAGATGTTTTTTCGTGATTGTTTATCTTATAGTTCACAAAATAATTGCCTATTAAAAAGTCATATAGATGTGAAAACCTCTACTGCTAATTGTTAAAAAATATAATTGTCAATTGCCAAATGCCCATGTACGTTAACTTTCAATGTTTGGCGAGTAAAATATACTTGTTTACTTGCCTCTTGGCGTGACAGTCAACAACTGATACTGTTGGTTACTCACTTTCAATATTTTATGTGCGTTTCAATATCTGCTTGTAATTATTACTGACCAATAACTTGTGAAATTAATGACATTCAGATTTAAAACTCTTGAATTGAGATGAATAAATAGTTTGTAAAAATACAAATATTGGTTTAAATAAACGTTTAATTATGTGTAAAATGAATGTATGGCATTTTTAATTGGCGTTCTAGAAGTTGGTGTAATAAAGAATGAAAACATTTTTTAATAGAACATTTGTAACCCCTGGTCTATGGTGAATAAAAAGCTGACCAATCATACTTCATGATCTTGTTCATGTCATGTTTACCTCTAACAGCTGGTGCCACAGAAGATGAGTTGAGAGCGGCAGAGACTAAGCTCGGGTGTCGCTTCCCGCCGGACTTCAGGTGTTCTCTTAAGATCTACAATGGACAGAAGCAGGGGGCGGGTCCTGGGTCAGTTCCTTGGTTACTTATTCATTATTCATTGTTGGTTAATTTTATAATGAAACAAAATCCTAGTCAAGGTTTTAGGCTGTTATCAAATAGACTTAGTACGTTAAATCACTCTTCTTTTCAAGATAAGAAGTTTCCATAACACTAAATCGTCTTTCTCCTTCAACTATTAGTGTCTGTCTGATGCTTCTCTAGAAGCAGATGTATTTGTCTCCTCATGCCAGCTTGTGTTTTCAGATTGTTGGGATGTATTGCAATATCCACACACTTCAGATCCGAGAAACTTCTTGACTGCAAAACTATAGCGGAAAACTTCTCTGTAAGTGTTCAATGGACCTGCGGTACTCACTGTTAGGAAACTGCTTGTGAGAGGTTATCTAAACCTCAGACCAAAACTCACAAAACTCATTTTGTCTAACAGATTCATCAATCAAACCTTGGTGTCAGTGAGACTTCTATATGCTGGAATAATAATCTTCAAAGTTCTCTGCTTCCTACAAATTTATATTTATACAGTTACCCGGTTTCCTCAATCAGAGCACATCAACTGTCTTCATAAGCCAATGTTTAGATAATACAAATTATAATTTATCCCAAAGAAAGTCCTAGATGTTGTGCTGTGCAACTGAGGAGTTTATTCAATGTTAACTTTGTTCACTATCTAAATGGCATCTATTTCTAATGTGTTCTCGCCCCTAAAGGCTGTGATACTGCCAATGCGGCGTTAATCAATAACTCACTCACTCTAATGTGTTCTACCTTAGGAGCTGTGCCACTTTACATCTATCAGAGGGGTACTGATTGTAAAACTAGCTTAACAGTTTAAACAATATTTATTTCAAAAGAAAGGGATTGGTAAACAGGCTGACAGCCTATCTTAATATCTCTCCTAGTTTAACTACCAGTTGTTGGACCTTATTGTTGTCGAGGTCTTAGTGGCTGAATGGGTAAGCTGGTGAGTGCTGGTGATTAGATTTGTGTGGGTTCTAATCCTGCGTGTGACTTCACCCAAAGAAGTTCAACAATTTGTACTATTGCAGATAAATAGTGTCATCTCAAATATAACATTGTTACATTTGTTCACTTTCTTAATGGCATGTATATCTAACCGTAACTAAAGAAATCTTTAACTTGCTAGGATGCCCCGGACGCCCCACTGCGTGCCTGCACCCCAATCACGTACTGCTGTATGACACAGCGCTGTCAGCTCATGAGCTTCAGAGACGACTACGGAATACCGTTCGGACAGGTCTTCTTTCCGTGTGCTGACGAGGAAAGCAAAGACGATCTCGACGCTTTCATCTGTGGTGCGTCAACTCAGTTTGATATTGTGGTTTTCCTTATACAATAATGCAAAATCTTCAATAATATTATATGACAAGCAATGAAATACTGCGATTTATCAGCAAAATAAACAGTCTATCAAGCGACAGTGAAAATAACTTTTCACTGTAACCAGTGACTGATATAATTTGACGTCATAAAACGATGGTTTCACGTAACAAATTATATAATGAAGTCACATTGTTACAGTCGCTCAACATGAAAAGGACCCTGTTTAAGGGCATTTACAAGGCTAACATCATATAATAAATAGAATATCTGTCAATTCGTGAGGCAGAAATGTTGTACATTTTCACTCGTTGGTGTCCCTTTTCTGAAAATATAAACTTTATACCTTTGCATATCTTTGCAATAAGAAGTTGTAGATCCATATATTTGTTAATTCTTCATTAAACTAGTGTATTATGTGTGCATAAATGACTCATAATAGTTCCAATAGCAACGTCAAAACTGTTGTCAAAATGGTATCAAAATCTTGGAAATCTCAGTTTCATCATACAGTCATTTATTTCTTTTGATTGAAATAACGAGAAGAATAGAGACAATTTTATGGATATAAACGTTTCAATTGCCAGGGCCAAGGATTGCTTGACCTTGATCTCCATGTTGGACTCATAAGTTTCTCTGCTTTAAAATGAGCTATCAAACAGGTAGTTTTTTTACAAAAATTCTCCAAAGACAATGACCCTCTTAAACTGAAACAATTGCTTATTATTAATGGACCCTACATGATCTTTCTCACGATTAAGACAAAATGGTTAATATTTTCATACTAAGGTGCAACATAGAAATTATTGTGCTTTAATTTCCACCTCAGTAGATGTAATCATCATTAAGATTGCATGCATAAGTAATGCGTTATGTTCTTCTGAATATTGAAGAAAATACTAAAAAAAAATCTTAAATTTGGACCCACAACCAACGTGTGCGATGTTCAGAGCTTAACTATCAACATTTTGATGAAAGGGTTCAACAGAAACGTTATTGTTCTTGAAATTGTCCATCCGTAGGTGTAAATTCAATTTCAATATTTTAATTAGTTTAGCAGTTATGATCCTTTGAACTTTGCTTAAAATGGCGATTTTTGAAAAATGACAATCTTCTATGACTTGTCATATGTAAATATATGTAATAAAAATATGTATGACAGATACATTATTGAAATTTATTGTTCTTAATAAAGGACATCTTTGCTTCAAAAGGAGATATTAAACATAAGTGTACCTTCAATGATTAACGATCGAAAATTCTAAAAAGAGAGTTCCCCTCGAAAATGCTCAAAATCTGAAAATTTTACTTTTTGGGGACTGTGTCCAAATTACACCAAATCCATTAATTTTTATATGATAATGATGTGTTATGGAATTGTTAATCTAGTTATTAGAAAGAGATTTCAGTCAGTAACTTTGACATAACTTAATTTGTAACAGAGTTATGTCCCTATGAGTGCAAGCCCTAAAAATATGTTTTTCAAAAAGTTCAATTTTCAAATTGCTGTAGCTTGTTAACCGTTACAAATAGAGGAAGGGTTGGGTGATTACTTTTTGCAGAATTCTTTTAGCTTTTCAATGAGCTACTGCATGATGTTGTATGTATTGCTGTTATTTAGAAGAAGATTTTTTTCAGTTTTTGCAAAATATTACTATTATTACGACCGAAAACCGTTATAGGCCTAATCGATGGGGAATGTTGTTGCCCACATTTAGGTGAAAGTTTTATGAAAATATCTTGATAAGTGTTCGAGCTATTAAGGTTTGAAATTTCAACTCCCATGGGGGATAACTCTCGAAAGAAGTCGAAAATAAAAAATGGGGCTCCGCTATGCACTGCGTTGGGTGGCAGGCTACAAACCCTGAAAATTTTATGCAGATCGTACGAGCTGTTTTCCCGGAAGTTGGGACACAAAATCGTAGGAATAATAATAATAAGTAAAAACACGATAACAACAATAGGTCTTCAGACTTTCGTCTTGAAGACCTAAAAAGAATACTTTCAAATCACATGTCGTTCACTTGTTAAATAAAAGTAGCATCACAAGAAGGTGAGATGAGTTGGTGTTTAACGCTGCTTTCAAGAGTATTTCACTTACATTGCGGCTGCTAGTATTATGGCAGGGAGAAAGCCTGCAACAGCATGGAGCTATGCATTGCGGTGAAACCTGCGAGCATCGGCTGGAACTAGCGAACCATGGGTGGTACTGCGTTGAAAGTCAGTGTAGCATTGCATCACAAGGAAGGATGTTTAGTGTTTGATATCTTGTTATAGCAATAAGTAGATGACCCCGCTGCTTTCATCTCCATCGTCGATAGCAAATAATTCATTTTAATATTCATTTTGATATTCATTTCAAAATCTAATTTGTAGGAGATACGTACTCACAGTGGCTTGAAGACTTGGCAGAGTTGATGGATAAGGAAATCTTCTACAGAATCAGGGGCTGTCACTTCAGGTGAGTTGATTAATCTTCTACAGAATCAGGGGTTGTCACTTCAGGTGAGTTGATGGATAAGGAAATCTTCTACAGAATCAGGGGCTGTCACTTCAGGTGAGTTAATTATATATATCTGGATGTCCATGAAGCTGTTGATTAACCGTTTAGCCGCTATAATTCTATGTGACAATTCAAACAAACGTCTATATCGAGTTGATTGACATAACTCACGTATAACTATTCATTTCAAACAATCTTTTCAAGATGTAACATTTGGTTTACATAATTAAATTTCTTGATCCTTTTACTGTTAACATTGTATCTTTAGGATATGAACTGTGTATCCCTGGTATATGAATTGTATAATATGCTTGTATTCCTTGAGATGGTATTGTTGATTATGACAAATTACACACTGTGTTTCTCTGCTAGGTTTCTGCGAGTGCCGGAGTGTGTGGCAGAGACTAACGACATATTCCGGTGCGAGGCTGGCTCATGCTTCATGCCAGATCTCAGCACCGTCCATCCCCCGAGCTTCTTCTACGTCTACCGGATCACGTTAGTACTCACTACGTTCTTCATGTTTAGATTCCAGTAGATCTCAAGTATATTGCATTGGCATGAAACTGTCTTCTATGATCAGACAAACTGAACTGCAGCAAATAAATTTATCTAAATATGTATCATGCTAAAGGTATCTGAACTATCAGACAAATGTGTCATTTTACGGCACTTCGTCAACTATTAACCTATCATATTGTGTCTATCTTTATAATAGGCCAGTGACCTCCTTACGAAATAACACAGTTTCAGTTGCCAAGGTAAAGAGAAAGGAAATCAAATGATAGTTTGTTTTTGCTTTATAAAGAAAGCCATCTAATACAGTTTAAGTCTTCAACTTTGAAACTTTTGAAACTGTCAAATGTAATAAATATCACTGCTATCTAGGATATCTATGGACGCCAACGCATCGCTGAAAGACTCGTGTCAGCTCGAGTCGCGCTATTGGTCAATCACTGACATGGACGGCAATGAGGAGATTGTAGAAGGACCAGGAGTCATAGGTCAGTCTTCTCAACCGTCTTTACTCTCAACAGACAGCTTATATTGAACTGTTTATACGATAAGAGCCTTAGAGCTATTCAGAAAAAGGTAATACTTTATGACAACTTATATTTGTGATAAAAGTATTATGAGGAATTGTTAACATAGGTAAACATTTTTAGGTGTACACATATTTATCGTATCTGGTCCAAAGGCAACATATTATGTTGTCCTGCTGCTGCAGTTTCATCATGTTTATTCTGTGATGTCACATTGTCATAGAAGCTAATATACACACAGATGGTAGGAATTAAAACACTTGTGATGACAGTAATTATTGTGGATGCAGGTGAGCGTCCCGTCCTGACGCCGGGCGAAGAGTTCAGCTGGGAGAGCGGTACAACATTCCCGACAACATATGGCAACATGAAGGGACATTTTGTCATGAGGAAAATTGAATCTGGTAACTCGTTTGAAATTTTCATTGCCACGAACAATCATTTTGGTTGAAACAAAAATATTTTTATGAGTTATCAAAGAAAAGTCTTGTTGTGTTCAGACTCTTTTGCTATTGAGGATTATGAATTGTAGATTTGGTTACCTTGTGGCCTCAATTAAGGGTCACAGGGGCCATAACCTAAAAACCTATTTTCGTTGTATTATACTGATGTTGCCGATGTTACCAGACAAGATGATCAAGTGAACCAATCTGATTACTCCAATCATTAAATGAATTACATTTATGGTTATTTGTTTTCTTTTCCAAATTATTATCATTTGAGCTAGCAATTACATATCTACACTCCTGGCTGCACCAATGTCAAATCTTAACTTTAATTGACACAGTGAGACGTACATGCTTTTCGACTCCTCAACGAATCATGTCAAATATCCTGTTTATTTTTGTCAGGAGAGGAGTTTAACCTTGAGTGCCCAGTGTTCCATATGAAGTGTTTGCCGTATGAAACTTCCTCACAGTGGAAACAGAGGGCAGAGGAGCGCAAGAAGAACTTGTGAACGTGCAGTCAGATTGAATTCCACCCTGTGCCGAGGAATAAGTTACAAAATATTGCATCTACAAACTCATTCGATGTTTTCCTCTCCACACGGTCTGATGATTGTCAATAACAAGGGCCGTGTTCAAGAGAGGTTTCAAAGTAATGGACACGGCCCATGCATCTTCTGATTGCTGGTTCAGTTGCAAACTCCTCACAGTGCTGTTACGTCTCTCCTGCGTCAAGCCTTTATCAACACTGCATTCGGAGCCGTGACCGCAAACTCAAACTCAAATTGACCCAGCGTTACCAATGACGCTTTCACATTATTTTTACAGAATATAATAGCTTGACTTACTATTTAAAAAAATTTCAATTATAAAGGTTTTATATGCAAATGATAAATTAAGACGTTTGAACAAATCGCAGTTCACGCAGCGGTTATGGTCACGGAATGATTTTGCTTGTATACTTCCATCAAGTCACCATGTCGTTATGGTAAAACAGTTTCGTATTTTTGGTATTTCTATGAATGTTCACTATTTTTGCTATGAAGTTAATAACGAAATTCTTTAGATAAAACGACAAGAGCATTTTCATTACATTAATTATATGTTACCGTATGTTACTGTGTATAAAATGACTTTTTGATACCAGAAAATAGGGTGTTGCCTTCTACACAGGTATACTTCTGGAAATCGGTCGACTTTGATGTTCAGGAATCCAGGAGTCCGTGAACCCAGGGATGATAAGGTTGAGGTGACGGGGTTGATTCAGTTAGCCAATCACAGATTCTGTGTTGTTAACGGTCAAAACGTGAACAATTAATTCCAAATGCATTCAAAATGGTGATCTTTTTAATTTCTATGATGTGATTGGTCCACTGAGGTTTTGCCTGAACTGATTCAGCGTTAGAACATACAAAGCATCATCAGACTGGGTGAATTGGAAACCACGAGCGAGTTTGTACCCAATTAGAGGCAGTGTTTGCAACTTCTATTCCTAGGAACAGTTAATTTTAATTAGGCTGTGTGAATGTGAACTGTCGCCGTCATACGTGCATGTACATAGATTTACCTGTATAAACTCATGTTCCCAGTGAACAGTAAAAGATCAGGTGCACCAGGCCGGTCCTGGAATTTTGAAAGGGGAGGTGGGGGGATTCACATACTGGGAGGTCCAAAGTTTAAAATGCAGCAAAATACAGACATATTATTTTCTGAAATCCGATGTTACACAGAGTGACAATCACATTTGAAATCTGATCATAGTTACAATCTCAGCTCGAGTTCTGCCCGGCTCGGCAGGATCATGTCTTGTGAACTTACTCTCCAGCCAATCAACGACGTAGCTAGGACAATTCGAAATCTCGTGATCGGCTAAATCTAAGGAGGGTGAAAGGTCACGAGACATCGCCGCCACCAACCAGGTACAAGTGTCAGGTTCATTTCTGATTTGATTGAGTTTGTGTCAAGACCTTGTTGGAACGACTTTCTATACTTATATCTAGACAGTTATCTGTAAAGCATTTACCTATATGTTTGTGCTGTTAAATGGCATGTGTTTTTATTATAATGTATAACATTTTGTATGAAGGTTGATGTCATTACTGTTATTTTTCGACTTCATTTCTGTTAAATTATTTTCCAATCGAATGAAAACCAGCTGTTATGACGTTACGGGATGTATAACAACAAAAGTCTGCTGTTATGTCAAGGGGATTACCAACTTACAAGCAGTTTTCACTGCTTTTTTTTACCTAAATTCACAAGCCTGAATTATGAGAAGTAACCTCACCGACGTATATATATTGTCTATTGGATGTGTTAAATATTTATTCCTTTGTCCAAAAGGAAATTAAAATCACAAAGAAATACTAAGACTTTGGGAAAAAAACAAGTTTTAAAAAATGTGGCAGTAGCCAAGATACTGAAGAATTTAGTTGAAGGTCGACTTGCTATCCCTCATTTCTGAACATGACCTCAATCAGCGATTCCCTAGATGTGATGAGACTTACGAGATTACGATTACAGCTGGTTTAAATACCAGATTATTTTATATACTAAAATTTTTGGACCATTTTTATAGTGTTAAAAGAGGCCCAGATTTTTTTATTTTGACTGAAATGATTACCGTATTCTCTCGGGGTATAAGGCCAGACAAACAAACATCTTGAAAACATGGGGATGGGCTTTTAGGCGGGAGAGACCCCAACTCAGATGAAAATTCATACCAGAGACCGTCAGACAGTCGTTGAACCGCAGTATTTTGCATGTTAGGTACATCAATGTGATATTTTGGTATATACTTAGGCAACTATGTCTTATTAACTCCGATGTAATTATATTTTCAATTGTACAATTTTAAATCCAAATTATATCCACATCCTACAAACTAATTATGAAGAAAAACATGTGATTTGTTATGGTTTAGTTTATATATTGAAAAATATTCTTGGTTTCGTACCCAACCGAAGCTGAAGAGTACCATTTCACCACTACAGATTTATGTAATGTATGAACATCTTGCAAAATTGGGGGTGGGCTATAACCTGCAGATAAGCCCAACCCTCAAAAAAGTGGGATTGGTCTTAGGCTCGAGTATGGTCTTTTATTATATGATTGCAGGTGAAATACCGTGATCTATCAATGAAAATAAACCGTGTTATCAGTCACTAATGAAAACAACAATGGAATAGGTTATCGGTCACTAGTAACTGATATAATAATGACCCGACATATTGTTGGTGAGGCAACAGGCTCATTCTGGAGCCGACTTAATGTAAATGCAAGTCGACTTCGGTGAATATGCAAGGATTTGGTAATATAATAAATAGAAAATTTGTCTTTTGTTGACAAATACAATGTTTATCTCATGAGGTAGAAACTTTAAATATTATCACTCGTGATAACATAAACTTTCCACCTCACTCGATGAGATAAACATGGTTTTTGTCAAGAAAAGCCAAATATACTCGAGAGAATACGTTAACCATTATCATTACTTTGTTATCAAGGACGGACTTGCTTAACCGTATTCTTTGGCAACTTCCCTCGCGTCATCAGTCTCCATAACTAGCTAATTTAGTCTCCTTGCATTTTGTTACCTTTTTTGTGTTAGTATAGCATTTTACACTGCTACGCTAGCACAAAAAGATAACTAAATGCTACTAGGCTAAAATTAGCGACTTGTGCGAGTTAGGATTTGCAGGAATATTGATGCTGTGGTTGAATAACGTGTATGTGAATGTTTGTCAGACGACGTGCGTCATGAAACTAGTATCAATTGTGTTAATGCCCCTAGCTCCAGACAGCGAGCAACCAGTGACGTCACTAATATACTCGCTGCCATCAGAAGGTGTTCGGGTGAGAAAGCTCCAATACAGCGCGCGCAACCAGTGATTGCTGTCACGTTCCAAATGCAAACTTTTAACTCTTAGGATTCTCAAAATAACTCCGTACAGCGACACAAGAAAAGAGGCCGTCAAACTAATATTGTTGTATTACGTTTTCCATGGCGTTATTGAAACAATTAAAGTTTTCGTTCAGTTGCCGAGGTCATTAAACATGATATTTTTAACCAAAAACAACAATACTTATATTCATACGCCTAACGCATAAAACATACCCTCGAACCGATTGTTTGGTATGTTGACTAAGCCTTTGGTTCTTAGCTATACGTGACGTCATATTCAATTGTCAACTGGGTTGACAACAATGCCCCCGCGAAAGATGGCAGGGCCACTACCGTATAGCCAATCGGAGGTAGAGCGCCCTGACTTGGAGCAAGAATTTAACACTATTGAGTAAAAAATTTCATTCCATTTGAATCTTAATGTCCAACTACAATGACTTTGCTAAGAATGGGCAAATGTATGCTCATTTAGAAAATATAGCAATTATTTTCAACCCTATGGGTAATAAAAGAAACCATATCCTTTCAACGTGTATTGTTTTATATACTTTCAAGTTATGTTTATCAGATTAAAATAATTATACAACATGAAAAAACTGTTGAGCTCTTTTTATAACAAGTAGTGCCACAAATTAATACTTCAAAATTTAAAAATAAGGTCAAGATCAGCCTGAATTTTCCCTAAAAGAACCACTGGTGTAAGATAACGAGAATCCAATGAACAGTTCTTGTGATATCTATTCCCCGACAACTTTCTGCTGTGACCTTGAGAATAATGTCAAGGTTAAAAAATATATAATCAGGCCTTTGTTTTTCCAAGGTGAGGTGAGTTGGGGTTTAACGCCGCTTTCAAGAGTATTTCACTTATATCGCGGCTGCTAGTATTAGGCAGGGAGAAAGCCCGCAAAGCCATGTGGCTATGCATTGCGGTGAAACCTGCGAGCATCGGCTGGAACTAGGTGCTTTGTGTAAGATATGATTGAATTCCGTGAATGGTCAAGGTCACCAAAATCAGCCCTTTATCTTTCCTTGAAGATATGTGCAAGATATGAAGAGAATTAAGTGAATGGTTCTTGAGGTATCCCGCTGACAAGGGCAAAACCACCAAGTCTTGTGACCTTGAAATGAAGGTCAAGGTCATAAACTTCTGTAGGAACATTACTCTCCCTATGATGAACTCATATGCAAAATATGAAAAGAATCAAGTGAATAGTATTTGAGTTATTCTATTTCATACGGACGGATGCAGCCGAATACTAAAAATTTTATTTTAAATTTATTGCTTGGATTATTCATATATTTCTTCCAATTATTTTTTTTAACAGTTTTGAAGTCTTGTGCCAGACAAATGCAGACCTGAGCTATACCAACACCTCTAACATACCAATCCAATCCAACACTGGCTAATTTAAGTCTTGCTGCATTTCATCACCTTCTCTGTGCCAGCATGCTGCATATTGACTGAATTGTGCAATCACAAATCTCGGGCAAGGCATAAATCAACCAGACTGCAGCAAGTCATAACTTGCAGGTGAAGTTGGGGATAGAAATGAACAAGGCAAGAATGATGGATAATGTTTTAATGAGAAATGATGATGCAGAAATATATCATCTATAAATAGATCTTATATTGCTAGAAACTTCACATTGAGATGAGAGATTCCCTCAACTCCAAATAGATTACTTTACTGAAAGACAAACAGTAAAATGTCCAAAATGTAGGAAGACATTTACTAGAAAAATCCTGTCTAAAACTGAGTGTGAGAGCGAGCATGTAGTGTAGGTTCGTGTGCTGTACTGTATGCAGAGGGATAGGCTTCAGACTATTTACATCATAGTTTGGCTGCTTCTTCAAATGGAAACTGTTTGCATTAAAAGTTTTTCCACTATTCCCGATGTACAAGTAGGAGCAGCTCCCAGGAAGCAAACTTGATAGCACTATAGTTGTACAGGAGCTGCTCTGTGCGGTGAATATCACTGCTCGTTATCCTTGAGCAATCAATGTGGTACATCTGGATCTCCCTGGCTTCCTTCTTGTCTTGTCTCGTCGGGAGGTCTAGAAGGAGAAGCCTTGTGTGGGGACGGCCGCCGCTGCGTTGAACTGGTACATGTTGTCAGTCGTCTCTGCCGGGGCCACATTCTCATCCTCCTCCTGGGCAGATAAATAAAATATTCATATAGGTAACTGTCAGTGGAGTATAAAGCAAATATTGTTATGGTATTTCGGCGTATTTCATTCTCTGACTAAATGGCTTACTTTCATTGCAATGCATAGAAGGAACAAATATGAACTGTCCAATAAACAAGAAAAGAGCCAAGAATTGGTTTGGTTTCAGTGTTCTCAACCTTGACTGAGTGTAGTGCAACAGTACATACACAAGTTAGAGGACTGAGATCTCTCTGGCATACACTTATCCCCCCAGATGCATCACTAAATAGATACACTGGGTCTACAGGTATGCTCTTGATAATAAATGAGAATATTGAAATGGTACAAAACCAGATGACTTACCTCTCCTCCAAAGTATTTTTCGATGATGTTGAGCGCAACATTGTAGACTTGTTCATTCTCGTGGTTCTGAAGCGACTCAATTTTGTCCACTCCACCAGTTTCTTCTATCATCATACACACCGCCTCGTGTTGGTTGATCTTCTCCGCAGCCTAAACAATAAGCAAAACTAATTATTGTATATACAAAATGCATAAAGATTATATTTTTTCAAAACAATTGTTCAGAACAGAACTGCCCACCCTCCTTCCCCTATGTGAAGACAATTCACAACAGTCCATTCAGAATTACATAAGGATTTACTATTATAAATTTGTACAATTTGCTACTTACGTTTATGACTTATATTTTAGGAGTGGTCAAAATAGTGTGTACAAAATATTCCAGAATCAAATGATAATGCTTTTGATAAGCTTGAATAAGCCTCCGTTTGTGAAGCTCAGGTCCTCACCATGAGAATGTTCTGCATAGCGTCGAGGATCACTAGCACGACCTTGGCCTCTTTCACATTGAGAAGGTCACACAGAGGTCGGATGATGCCGCCTTGCACAAGGTACGCAATCTGCTCCACTGTGCCGCCCGATGTCAAGTTGGTGATCGCCCACACAGCCTCTTTCTGGCTCTTGAAGTCACCCTGGCAACAAATTAGATTTATCAATACAGATCTATAGTGGTCTAGACGCGATAGCTTTCCTCAACACTGTAGGCTTCAGGTTCAACATTTCCTTCTCACAGATCGTGTTAAGGTATTAATCTCCCCTAGGTAAACAATTACAAAGTTAAGATTACATCACTAAGATAAATGATTAAGTAAAGCAAGTGGAATGGAGTTTACCTTTTCTAAAATGTTGACAACTGGAGGTATGAGGTTCTTGTCAATAACAGCCTGGATCTGGTTAGGGTTTCCCGCCGTCACGTTAGATAGCGTCCATGCTGCCTCCTTCTGGATGTTAATCTTCGGATGTGTCAGCAGTCTCTCGAAACCATTCAGAGCTCCCGAGTCGAGAACAGTCTGAAGATTATCATCGAAGATATGGTAATTGGCCAGGTCATTACAATCCACATAATGAAATTGCATGGTTATTTTACCACATAATGAAATTGTATACTTATTTCACCACATTGAAACCGTATGGTTATTTTACCACAATGAAATTGTATGGTTATTTTATCACACAATGAAATTGTATGGTTATTTTATCACATAATGAAATTGTATGGTTATTTCTCCACAATGAAATTGTATGGTTATTTCACAACAGCAAATGCTCAAACACTTCAGGATTGCACAATGTAAGACAATTTCTAAAAACTTATATTTTTGACAAATATAAATCATTTAAAACTACCCAATAGAAGAGATTACCAAATAGGACAATTCATCCAACAATGTTGAGCACTACTCAGTTGGAACGAGCAGTTCAGGTCCCACGGGTGAGGCGGTAACCCTTATGAAGGAGATAACACGGGTGAGGCGGTGACCCTTATGAAGGAGATAACATCCTAGAGGTGCAAGCTTGGAAAAATTACTGAAAGTTGGAGTCTTAAAATACCATCTCTTTAAAATATAAAAATGCAAAAGACTCTACGTACCTGTGTCTGTCCGTCGTCCCCGGTGACGATGTTGCCGACAGACCTGAGAGCGGGAGTGAGAACTGACACCTGGTCCAGACATCCGAGCAGCTCGACTAGACGCGGCACAACTCCTGTACAGGGAGGGAGGACGGAAATAGGGGGTTACCGAGAATCACATGATCATACTCCAGACATTTTCATCCAAGTCATTTATACAAATTATTTTCAGTGTTCTCAACCTTGACTGAGTGTAGTGCAACAATACATACACAAGTTAGAGGACTGAGATTTCTCTGGCATACACTTATCCCCCCCAAATATATCAGTAAGAATACATTGGGTCTACAGGTATGCTGTTTTAATTTTTTTCTAGTTTCAACTATTGAATTAAAGAGGAGAGAAATTACTTCATATGCACTAATTGACCCACCTGCATCAACAACCTCCTGTATCTTGTCGTTAGTCCCATCGGTGAGATAGGAGATGGCCCAGCATGTGTCGGCGAGAACCTCTCGGTCGTTGTGGTACAGGAGGCGAGAGAGCGTGGGTAGGCACTGGCGCACGACCTTGAACTTGGGGGGAGGGTTCTTGTTGCGACACAAGTTTGAGATGGTCCACGTCACGTTCCTCAGGAACCCAGACTGAAACATGGGATTCTTAATGAAATATCTACTCAGTTTTCCTTTCTAAAAAAGTATTGTTGACATTATCAGTGTTCTCAACCTTGACTGAGTGTAGTGCAACAGTACATACACAAGTTAGAGGACTGAGATTTCTCTGGCATACACTTATCCCCCCAGGTGTATCACTATAGTAGATATACTGGGTCTACAGGTATGCAAAGTTCAGCCTTGAATGAGGGAAGCAGGAGCATCATTTTTTGTTAAACAGGAAAGCTTAATGGTTCATGTATAAGGTGATTTTGACTTGTATTTCTAGGGGTGAGAATTATGTCAAGCTGGGTGATGGTAAATTACAAAAAGCTTTGGGTTGATTGAGTTGAGCAACATGACGTGTAGGAGACCCAACTCACAGGCACATCTGTTTTGACGAGTCTGAGCAGTGGCTCCACAATACCAGCATCCGTCACATGGTCCCGTAGTTCTGGGCCATCACCTGCGAGCAAACAATTTCCACTATTTATTAGAAAAGTTCAAAATCAAGTTGGATATTTCAGTAGCATTGAAAAAGCTGATTACCAAGAAACAAGCACATTTTTCATTTCCTCACAAGAAATTAGTTAAATTAGTTATTGTTAATATTGCTGGCAATTAATCTTCAACCCTGTTCACACATTTACCTGCGATGTTTCCGAGCGCCCACACGGCCTGCTCACAGACATTCTGATGAGGAGAGTCGAGCAGTTTGATGAAGTGTGGCACTGCCCCCGCCTTCACCACTACCTTTGTCTGGTCACTTGTCCCAGACGCGATGTTCGTGAGAGCCCATGCAGCCTCAAACTGGAGGTCGGGTCTGAAGTAGAAGATTTGGGATTATATCAATATTATAAGGTTGATGATGCAAACACAAGCTAATTGTAAACTGGAGATGGAATTTACTAAATATTACTGTTCTATCAATAATATCAGTGATAAAATCATCAATCAAGATATAGTGATAACGGGTAAATATCTACCGTTCTAACTATGAGACAAATATGTTATTTGTCAAACAATGCTGATATAGCTATTTGAATTTGAACATAAACTGGCCGACATTAGGACCAAGTTGTAGTTGTAGAGATACACACCTATCATTGTAGGAGAGGAACTCGACAAGTCTGGGAATGACGGAACCTGCGTTGATGATCTCATTGATAGGAGGGTTGCGCTCTTTAGAGAGGAGTTTCCGAGCGCCCTGGGTAGCTGTCTGTTGTGTGGACGGGTCAGTGCTGGCTACTCCACTGATGATGTCCTGTATACTCAGGGTGGGTTGTTGCTGAACATGGATAAACAGGATGAAGATCATTTATTTTGATAAGAGAGGTGCAATATTGTAGCCATCATCAATGAAAAAATATCTTAAAAGAATTAAAGTTATTTTCATTTCTTGTCTCTGCTGCTGTGAGCAACGATTTGAAAATCTAAGATGCATGACATTTTTAATGCAACATGTATTCATTGCAAATGAACTTGTAACCATGTATATATTGTGTCGAATACAATAGAATAGCAAAAGTAATGTTTTGATGTGGGATTGACAGGCATCTTGCTTCGTCTCATACAAACCTTGTTTCTTTCCTGCAGTGGACTTGTTGGTTCTTCAACAATGGCCACATTACGTCTCTTCAGGAGCTGGTCATCTTTCTTAGCTTTCCTCAGCTCTACAGAGACCTGGTTTCGCCGTCTTCGCATTTCCTGTAGACACAGTGGACATTTAATGGCACTGAGTGACATGGTGATGAAATTATGGTCATTGGTTTGGCGAAAATAACACTCCAATTATGAACAATTTTATATTCAGTTACCGGCACATTAACAATTGATTTCATCAACAGCACTATTTGTCATCATAGCTTGACTGCAAATATTAATTCTTAGACAAGCATACCTTATTTCCTTAGGACAATAGATACCGTTTTGATTTAATCAATTAATTATGAGACAGCTTTTCTTCAATAAGTACTTCCTTTTTAAAATCATCAAAGCCCAGAGTGAGTGAGTGAGTTATTGTTTAACGCCGCTTCGGCAGTATTGCAGCCATTAGATCTAGCTCAAAGCCCAGAATTAGAGAAATTACTGTGCATACTGATGGTCTGATGAGGTAGAGGATTATTTCCCATATGCATTGTATGAAAAGTTACAAAGTCCCAGAAGTTAACCCTTACTTTTGGTCCGGAAACTTTAGATGTTGGCTTAATTTTATCATGGAAATTGGAATTTTTTAAAGTTTTGATCGGTTGGTAACATTTCATACACGTCATATGCCATTGTGAACTGATTAGGAGTGAGTGAGTGAATTATTGCTCAACACCACTTCGGCAGTATTGCAGCCATTAGCGGTGTGAACTGATTAGGACCTATCCTAGCTATTACTATAAAATATAGTGGTGCAACTATTGTTAGAAATTGAGTTGAAAGAGTATTGTTTGAAATTTAATATTACATCAGCATCTCTGCCCTTGTTCTTGTAGGTCTTCAGACGCTGGTTTTCTTCAGAAGGCATACTTGCAGGACTTATTCAAAACCAAGCAAACCCAAAAAAGGAAATCGAAAGGATCAATCTGAAAAAGAGAAAATAACAGATAAAACATCTATCGAGTGTATACTGAATTTATGTTACCTACTTTGGAAATAGCCTATATGAGTGAAGTCATTATAGCATGTCTAATATTGTTATTCTTGATTGAAATTAAAAAAATATGGGTACAAATTTAATCCTTAATTACAGCAAATTACATAATAGAAGATATGATCATAAAATATTCAATGCAAATATTTAAAATACCCTTTGAATAGGCCTAATCAACAACAAAAATATGTCAACCTGGTAGATTCGAAAATCAGCTGATTTGAAATTCAAAATAATGATAGGGAGCAAAAACACGCTTCATTCATATTATATAAACAGGTTATTATTTATAACATATTATTAAAAATGCAGAAAATAAACATACCAAAATGATTATGTCTTTGGTGTAATTTCACAACTTGACAGCATGGAGGAGAGATGGAGAATGAATGGCGATTCAAATCATGCGGGGATTTTCGTGTACGACACTCCCTTCGATCTCATTGGGCATATGCATATGACGAGGGTTTTCATTGGTTGTAGTCATGGGAACAAGTAACAACATTCCAAAACTTTCTATTTTTTTAATAAGATAGATAAAACATGTCATTGTTTAAAAACTGATTTAATTTTGCTAAAATTAAAGCATTGTTGCAACTAAAATATAAAAAATTTCCTTATTTCAAAATCTTGACTTCAATAATGAAAAGCGCATGCGCGGCGCACTGTTTCCGAAGTTCAAGATGTCTGCCGACGAGGATACTGAACTCCGAGATTTAGTTGCCCAAACGTTAGAAACTAACGGTACATTGGGTAAAATAAGGGTAAACTGTATTTTGAATATTTTCTTCCATTGCATAAATTTAAAAAGTAAATGTCACTATTTATTTCACGATGACGATATGTTTGTGTGCATTTACGAAGTGTTTTGCTGTGCTCCAACACGCACGCTTCACTTTGTTTACGTTTGTTATCGCCAGTATGAACTCGAATAACATTTCAGTAATCGCATTGTTTGTGTTTGAATTGACGGCATCGGGTCGTCACATATGTTATGCGTCAGTGGAAGTGATACGCTGTTATGTTAGAGATTTATTGCACATTGAAGTGTGCACATAAAAGACACCGGCTCTGCACAACAATATCATTCAATAGTATGAGATTGTATCTGCTCGTCTACTGTAGACCTACATTCCTGTCTATGGTCTTTTTATAATATCCTTGAAAAATCAAAGTACAGTGTATTCACTTCATGTAAGTCAATGTATAATGATGTCTTGTGCTCACAATGCTTAGAACTGTTTTTCTCCCTTTAGTGTACTGTAGCCTAACTGATACAGAAATTATTTTTTTTCAAAAGATGGGGGTTATTTTATTTCAGTATTAGATTATCAAGTTGACTTACTACTGTTTTTTTTCTCTCAGAAATTGCCTATGTATATATGCATATATCATAAGTATGTCTTGTCCTAAGGTAAAATTGCAGGTTGACCAATGACCATAATTCAACGAATAAAAGGGGCCAAATGCAGTCTGATTAAAATCGATGGTTTTCCGCGGAATACAAATTGCAAAATAGTGACACTTCCGGGATACGAACTCATATCGTCTGAAAACAGCCTGTAGACTCCCATGTTCAAACGCAATTCAGTTAACCAATCAGAAGACATCCAACAAAAGCTTTCGGTGCGAGAAGCTAGGGGCAGATAACTCCAAACAGCTATCCTTTCGTCTGTTACGACTGCTTTCAAAACGGCGACCGTTTAGAAACTATAATGTGATTGGTCAGCTATTTGACTGGGCTTCGGCTGCACAAAACTGGTTCGGAACACGCGCCTATATGGGGTGTTCTCAGACCTTGTGGCGAGGAATCTACAAAACATGTTCGTATCCCGGTAGTTGCATTATTTTGCAAATCTTATTCCTCGGAACAAAGTCAATTTTAATCAGACAGGGGCCAAATGATGCATTAATCTGGACAAAAATCATATTGGTCAGGTTGTTCTCTCCAATCCTGATGGCCTGTATACTTGTGTGTTCTGACAAAAGTTCAGTTAGCCAATCACAAGGCCTTCAGCAAAAACTTTCTGTCAGAGAAACTAGGGGAAGTTACTCCAGACTGCCATCCTTTTTCCTGTTTCCATAACATTGGTTAACCAATGATTCCAAATGCATTCAATTTCAAATTTGCAGATGATGCTGCTTTGGGGGGCTTTATTCATCAGTCGGAATTAGAGTATAGAGAATTAAATATATATATTAAATATATATTAAATCGTTCATTATATGGTGTAACGAAAATTTCCTTTCTCTGAACATTAGTAAAACAAAGGAAATGATAATTGATTTCCTTACGAAAAAGGGAAAACTGGAGCCAGTTAATATTGACGGGCAGGAAGTTGAAATAGTAGACGAGTATAAATATCTGGGTACGATAATTGACAACAAACTTTCATGGAAATCTAATTCACACCGTGTACATACAAAGGCACAACAAAGGCTTTTCTTCCTGCGAAAATTACGATCTTTTGATGTAGACGACAGTATTCTGAGATTATTCTACCAAACTTTTATCAATAGCATTCTGACTTTCTGCTTCCATGCATGGTATGGAATTCCTCCTCTAAGACAAAAAAACAAAATTAACAAAATTGTAAACACCTCCAGTAAAATTTGCGGCTTCAATTTTGAGCATCTTTCATTCCAGTTTGATCAGACATTCAATCAGACCCATCGCACTTTCCAAATGAATATGATGAATTTCTACCATCTGGACGTCGTTTCACAATCTGACATTTAAAAACTAACACAGCGTCAAAAATCGTTTGTCCCATTCAGTATAAAAATTCTAAACCTTCACACCAAATATGGCTTATGGCATGGGATGGCGTCCATCCGTAAACTTTTAACTTTTTTGACTTCTTCTCCAGAACCAATGACTCTAGAGAGCTGAAATTTTATGAACAGACTCCTTGACTGACGGGGATTCTAAATTGTAGATTTGGTAACCCTGTGACCCAAAATAAGGGCCACAGGGGTCACAACCTCAAAAGCATTTTTCACCTTTTTCTCCAGTCCCAAAAGCTCTAATAAGCTGAAATGTTATGTACTGACTCTTTGGCCAATGGAGATTCTAAATTGTAGATTTGGTGATTTTGTGACCCCAAATAATGAGATTTTATGTGCACTTCATATGTCAGCTTATGGACATGTTTGATGTAATCAATGTGAAATTAGAATAGCCTATTGAATAGCCTGTGAACTGAATATTGTGACAGGATGCATAGGAACAATTTTTTAAAAGGGTTAAGAAATGTTTTATTTTACATTAGAAAAGTGAACTAAATATGACTGGTGATGAAGTAAGATAAGACTATTAAAACTAGCTACATGAGTTTGTGATACCATATCTTCTTTTCCAATAAATAAAAATTGGGAAAACAAAATTTAAAATATATAATTTACTGGCTGTGAGTCCAGGGTCTGCATGTTGTGTAATTGCAGGTGTTGACCTGGGGAGTGACCACTCCCTGGCAGAGATGCAAACATCAGCTAATACACGGAGGTTTCAGGTTACTTCTCTGCTGTGTTACTGATTTAGTCTTTAAAGATCCACAAACCCCGACCATATCACTTTTCGGTTTTTATTCAAGCATATTCCAAGATGACGAGGATTTCACTTGATATTTGTCAATTCAACCAATAAACACCTTTTATAACGCCTTTTTAGAACGCCGCTCAATTACGCCTCATAAAACTTTAGCCGAGAGCGAATTCCGCTTGCTTGGCCTTGTGACGTAATACACAGGAGTCGTTTGGCGTCTAATGACAGAATCCACTAGATTTAACCTTACATAACTGCCTAAATAACATATTTACCTTTGTCCTTATACAACAAAATTACATATATACACGCCCCGTAAAACGTACTACAAATGGCAGCAGATGTCAACACTGTTTAGTACTGGATGTGACCATTGCGGGACCCGTAATTCTGCAATGTGTTTTGGAACAATTCTTATCGTTGCCCAATATGGCGGCGGCCCGCATGTCAGATGACGAAGATGTTCAAACGTCACATAGATCTATTACACATTTCATACGGATTATAACGGTGTTAAAATGTACACGACTATAGATTTAAAGATAGCCCGAATAGGTTCTTCTAAAAAGTGTAAACCAGTAACATTGATGAAAATTATAGGATTTTCTTAGTTGTAATGAAACTATTCTATTAGCAAAATAAAGTGACCATGAGAAATATTGACGCAGTAGATTTCCAGCTATAGACACTCTTCAAACACAAAATCAAGCACATCAAAAAAATTAACTAAAATGGCTTTTATGATATTAAAAAAATTGCATGATCTTTTTTATTTTTGAATTGTCAGTTATTCATTTCAAAACATATTGTAGCTTATAAGATAACATAACACTCCACTCGATTGGGAAAAGAACAAATCTGAAATCAGCGGTTGAATATCGAAAAATGCTCCTAAAACTCCGAAATTACTCCCTACGGACGCACACATACCCATTCTATCGGAAACTTGTAATGTCAAAACGTTCTTATTATGTTTTAAACGAACATCGACAAATCGCCTGAGGATTTCATTAAGCAACTCCTGTGTATGACGTCACATCGCTAACGAAGGTTATTCTACACTGAGGGGCCGCGGAAAACTGTTTCAATAATGAGATAATGAGGAGGCAAAATTTACTCACTTTGAAGGGCTATATCTTGATAAGTAGGTGACGCTTCGAAATAATCGTTTGTGTTTTGCTTACTTGAAAGTATTGTCTATATGAGTAAACGAATTAACATCGAAAAAACAAAGAGATGATATTATCTTTAATACATTCAGATGCTCAATAGAATTTATTAATTAAATATTGAAAAGGAGCCTATGAGAAACAGGATTTTTAGAAACAAATAGGGGCTCTTTTTCATTATGTAGGTCTACATTATTTATAATGAATATGGATTAATGTGTAACCAATTTTGATAATAACTTTTAAATTTGATGACTGGGCAATGACTTATTATGTGATATCTTAATCTTTTCCTTAGAGATAATTAATAACATGATTCCTGATGAGCTTCAGAGCCAGTGGCTCTATTTTTTATATTGTATTCATGTATTGTTATTTTGTATTGTATTCTAATTTCTACCAAAGACTCTTTGAGTGTAAGACAAATTTCCCATCTGGGATAATAAAGTTTATCTTATCTTATCTTATCTTATCTTATTGGAAGATAATAAGCTATGGTGTGATTAGCCGGCTAATGACTTCCATTTTGTATGTACTAAACTGGCACAGAACACACTTATATAAAGGTCTTCCACAGACCCTATGGAGAGGAATGTAATAAACCAGTTCATATCCTGGTAGGTTTTGGAAAACATTTTCCTCGGAATAGAGTGGGTTTTAAATCAGACAGCAATTTATACATTCAGTGATTCAATAATGCACTACAAATTAACTGATTTTCATGGTGACCAGTTCATATCTGAATAGTAACTTTGAAATAAGTTGATAACTTGTAAATGACCAAATTGTTTAAAAAGTTCAAACAACTTTTAAATGAATGTTGACTAATTTCATTAGCTCCAGGACAGTATGTGTTTTTAGATTTACATTTTAAGGTTATCACATTACTACTTTTTGTTTCAGGCACAACTTCGTGCAAGTGTTTTCTTAGCTTTGGAAGAGCAAGAATCTGTTCAGGTAAATAATAGCTCTAGATAAAAAGGCCTGTATATCAATTTTGCTTTAACTTTGATAACTTCTCAAAATTCTTTTGGTATTTCAATACCTGTGTGATATGTATTGATATTATACAATTATAGACTTCAGTTGAGGTGAATCAATTGGCTTATCGACCTCGGAACAGGTATGTTCACCGAGGCGATAGCCGAGGTGAACATATCTGTTTCGAGGTCGATAAACCATTTGATTCACCGATAACTGAAGTCAATAACTGTTTTATTATATGATCCATAAAAGTCTTAATTTTTTTCCGAAAATTCATTAATTTTTTTTTTTAAATTTCAAAAATTATTTTTTTCATAAAAAGTTTCTTTTTTTTTTAATAATTTTACTTGTAAACCTACAAAATAGATTTCGATTGAAAGCAAAAACTTTATTTTTAAATAACTTGATAGAATACAAAGCATTAATTAAACAGCGCTCCTCGCAGCGGTGATCTATTTTTAGCTCCAGGTCATTGGATTGTTATGTCGACCTCGCGTGACTTTTCCCGCGGTCAACATAACGTTTGATCATTGTCGATGACCATCCGTCTCGGCCAATCAGAAAGCAGAACACTCGTCCATCATATAATAATGTCTCTTATTTTACATACTTTCACTATCAATTACTTTTTTAAACAAAAGTGTAAATTTAAATTTTATAATAGTCTCTTTTTTTCTTCCAGAATAAAACGCCCTTTTTAAACAAGGATTTGCAACAGTTTTTATCAACAAAAGGAGGTATGTTAGAGTCGAAACTTAGAAAGAAAACAAGATTTTCTGGATAACAACTACTTTTAATATAATGGATATACATTGTGACAATAAATTAACCAGAAAATCATGTTTTGTTATGTTATCCACTTCTAATGCTCTTCAAAGAGTTCGTAAGTTAGCCCATTTTTTCTGCTGAAGTAATTAATGTTAATTGAAGGAATAGTGTATTTTCTACAAGTTTCTTTAGACGACAGGGGGATGCAGCAAATGTCAGGGATCCCTGCCTCTAGCGTGCTGGATCTTAACTAAACAGACTTGCAGACCCAGCACTTAATAGAGGCCCAACGTTTATTGGGCCTAGTCTGACACTCTTACAGCATTAGCTCCCCTAATATAACAATACTGCACTTTGTACTGCTGCTAGATGAATGATTCTTGTTCACTTATTGATACAATTATTGTCCTCAACAACTGAAAGCTGTTCGTGTTGTTGCAGGTAGACAGGTTGCCAGTTTGGTACGAGAGTTCCTCGAGTTCTTTGATCTGGAGTTCACTCTAGCCGTCTTCGATCCAGAAACAGGACTGGTAAATATAAGATAGATATCCAAATCGGAAAATAGATATATGTATACTTTTGTCGGCGTTGACAGAATTATGGGTGTTTCACAGTAAGAATAATGTTATGGGTGTTTCAAGGAAAAAAATCCTTTTTATGGGTGTTTCCGAGTAAGAATATTTTTATAGGTGTTTCAAAGTAAAAACCATTTTATGGGTGTTTCACAGTAAGAAGGATTTATGGGTGATTCAACGTAACAAGCTTTTTATGGGTGTTTAGTAGTAAGAAGGATTTTATTGGTGTTTCAATGTAACAAGCTTTTTATGGGTGTTTAGTAGTAAGAAGGATTTTATTGGTGTTTCACAGGGACCAGACTACGACAAAAGAGCAACGCTAGCTAAAGAACTAAATCTACCAGACACAGGTTCCGCAGCTAAATCACCATTACTCCTAGAAGCTTTAAATCGGGGAGAACAGAAAAGTGACAGACCTACATTGTCAAAACATCGGTCCATAGCAGATGTAAGTAGATTTATTATTGTCTTTTCATTATTTGGAATTGTACAATACTGTACAAACCTGTGTACAATAGATCATTTTGTTATAGGCTATGGAATTGAGTTGTCTCCAATAAATAAGTAGTAACACTTCTGTTTCAAAGGTTTTCAAAAATCATGTTTTAAAAAGATTTGATTGTTAGTTATATTAAAGATTGAATATCAATGTTATC
Source organism: Gibbula magus (assembly GCA_936450465.1). Taxonomy (NCBI): domain Eukaryota; kingdom Metazoa; phylum Mollusca; class Gastropoda; order Trochida; family Trochidae; genus Gibbula; species Gibbula magus. Next base: position 3,928,018 of record OW388293.1, on the reverse strand, counting down.
TAATTTTAATTTATTCTGTGTTATTTACAATTTACCTAAAGTATACACTTGGAACAACCACAAGAAATGTTCATTCTGCATTTTAGGATTCTGGTGAAATCATAAATATTCCAAAGGTAAATATTTTATCCAGAATGTTGTATAAAACAAAGGGAATGGTTGTACTGTTATATTGTTGGCATGCTTTATATGTTGTCCAACTCATGTCATGTCATGTCATGTTGTTGGTTCTCTTTTATCTGTTACCATTGCAAATGTTTTGTTTCAAAGTGATAATAGATGTTCTAGTTGAAATGTTGTAATGGCATGAACTGATCCTTATTCATGGAGATGTTAATTCATCATATCATGGTAATGATGTGTTTTTTTGCATCTGAAGTATAAAACATAACAGTTATACATGAAGTGACACCATCATGTTTATTGTCAAAGTGGAGGGGTCCAGAATAAGCATGAGTATGGGTGTAAATTGGATCTTGATCTTGTAAAGTGAAATGACTGGTAGTCAAACGGGTAACTGAAACTTAAAGGGGCAGTAGCAAGTTTTTTTGCAAATTTTTTTTTTTTAAATTTCCCATTTATAAAGATTATTTACTTTAGAGGGTAAAACATCTTATTACACAAACCAATTATCCATAGTGGTAATACCAGTGTTGCGTTTAAATCAAAAATTTGCATGGTGCCCAATTTATTGTGAACACATTATATTTCAAATGACAAAAACGATTCCCATGGCTTTACCAAACCATGTACCCTCATTTTTTAACTTGATTTTCCGAAGAGAGAAGGGTGTTTTACTATTGGTGACATTATTTTTCAAATACATTTCATCGACTTATTTGAGTGAAAAAATTTGCTACTTGTCCCTTTAATGATAATATGTTTGTGAAGATGTATTTGACTAGTTGGAATCTGTTCTTACTAGTATTCCCAGAAATACACAGGACGGAATGGCTAGTGCATAGAAAATGTGAATGTGGACCCATCAGTGGTCTATTTGGACCCCTGAATGGTATTATATATTTGAATGTTGAATGTTCCTACAAATCTTCTTACCTATAGACTAATGCATGAAAGATAATACACACAGCGGCAATCTATTGCGTAATGGTGGATGGTCAACTTGCTTAAATGACAAGTTGTAACTGGAACTTGGTTCACCCTTGCCCTTCCTTCTCCATGTGCTTCTAGACAGCTAGTGTCCATTGCCTGCACTGCTTCCTGCAACCATCGTGTACGTTGTCAGTCTGGGTGCCACTCCACAAAACCCTTACAACAGATTTAAGACTACAATAATTTATCTCTGAAACTGTTCCACAGGAGATCATATCGCTTGTGTGAGATCAAGTGTTATCTCCTACGGAATATAATTTAGACAGAAGATATCCAAGTATTCGATATCAAAATCCTCTTACAGCATCAAGCTATGACTCACGATGTTATGAAGTCATAAACCTTATGACATCACAATGCCATGATGTTATGAACATGATATGAACATGATGATGTCACAATGCTATGTCATCACCACCCTGTAAGTCTTATGACAGTGATGTGTTCAGAGATACACATATTTCATTGAAAAGTATTGAAGAATGATTTTGGAATATAAATAGAATCTCACCTTTGGCAAGCCACAGCAGGGTTCGAAATTAGCACTAGTACGGTAGCCCATGGCTAGTGAAAAAGAAGCTGGGCTAGTAGAGTGTAAAAACTGGTAGTCCGAAGGACTAGTTAGAATTTGAGGTGAAATGATAATGGAGATGTATTTGGCTAGCTGGAATAAGTCTTGACCAGAAGTTTTAGAAATGCACTAGTCCAAGTGGCTACTGCATTGAAAAGGTTAATTTCAACCCCTGCACAGATATTTGTACCTCATGTTGAAATATGTGATATGAGAAGACACTTCTTTGAGACTTTCCCTCTCTGTATAGTATTGTTGTTGTGGAATGGCTCCCAGACTTGATACTGTGAATCACGAGGTATCCTGAAGGCATGTTTCATTCATTTATTCCTCAATAACCATAATGCTGTTAGTACTACCGGTAAATTGATTTATGAAGTTGTTGTTAGTTTCTTGATTTTATTGAGGTTTCTTGGTGATCCTGTTTCAGAATGCATGTTCTTTTTCTAAGTTTCTAATACTAGTTATAAACATGAACACTTGTGATTGTTTCATTATAATTTGTTTTGGCTAAATACCTTTTAAAATTACCCTGACAAATATGTGGTTAAAATGCTGTGTAGAAGATGTATGATTTTCAATTCCAATGTTTCATTGGTTTGACTAAAGGGAATATTGTGATGAGCTGGTATGACAATGTCTTGTATTTGTCTCCAGGAGTTAACAGAGAAACAGATCCTAGCTGCGAGAGAAAAGTTTGAGTACTATGATAAGGTAAGGCAAGTCTTCATTCTCATTAAAATCAACCCTCTTCTGAGAGAAAAAGTTACACAATATTGATTTCAACTGGATACAAACTTGTTTTTACCCTTTCCAAGCGGTCGTTGGTGGACCAATAAAAAATGATTGGCATTTTGAATACATTGAGAATTTGTTCGTTTATACATTCCTAATGTTACGGACACAGATGAAAGAATGGGAGTTACTTGCTCATCGCTTCTTATACCGAGAGTTTTTGTCGGAAGCCTTGTGATTGGCTGACTTAACTAGTCTCAGAACACTTAGTGGCATCCTCAGACCGTGTGGAGAGGAATCTAAGAATTTATTTTGATAAGATTTGGGGAATTAATTGCTGTTTAATGAACACCAACTTGTATGTAAATACATGTACATTGATAAAAAATAATGTATATTTGTTGATTTATCATCATATATATAAAAGTGATATTGGAAATGAATTAGCAATAAGCTATCAAAGTTTCATGAAGATAGACATATACACTTGAATGTTGATAAAAAAAACTCATGTTAGTTGACATTATGTTAAAATCTGCGTAATTATTGAAATTGTGTATGTCCTATATCTTCACTGTAGGATGACAGCGGAACAATTGATAAAGATGAACTGCGGCAACTGTTTATGGACGTCTTTCCCCATTTTCACAAGTCAGTACAACGCATGTCTGCTTCTATGAAAACTTTTTGATTTAACAATGAATATAGACATGTTGAAATAGTTACATAACTTTTTGGCTAGTAAAACAGTATTCATTAATTAAATAAATGTGTAATGAAATACAAATGTGGTTAACAATTAATATTTAACTGAATTTAACAGAAAAAGCAGATCTACGAGTTAGTTCTCGTCAACATGAATCTGTCTTTTAATGATTATTACATAAAATCATGACGTTTAAGTCATGTTTAAGCTGAAAATGAATCAATGATAAATTGTTTTATATCTCAGAAACATGCTGGAACGATACGTTAACGATGAGTTCAGGTCGGTTGACAGAAACTTCAGCAACAGTAAGTGTAGAACATTCTCCTCTAACATTTTCACAGCTTTGTGGTCGCTGACACGTTCAACTTTGGGCTGAATACATAAGTATACTGTGTGTCAAAAATAGAAATTAGAAGAGATTTTAATCTCTAATATGGTCCATCTTCTCACACACATATGACCAACTTGTTGTCCCCAGCCACATCGGAACAAGGTACCAGATATTGAGCTACTTACGTGTATATCCCATTCCTGTTGTATCTCATTAACCGTATTTCCCAATGTCTTCAAATTTGCTGACAGCCAATGTTTGCAGATTGCACAGATTATGCATACAAAAGTAGTCGGTGAAAGTGACCTTATTTTCAAGGTCACACTACTGATAGCGCGATATATCATGATTATGTTCTCGTATCATCCAGGGCCTAGACATTCTAGTTATCCTAGTCATTGGGCTTAGAGAGCTTAAACACCTAGGCCCAGCTTCTCATGTTCAACTTATTCACAATATTTTAGACAATTTTGGTCTGTTTATTTTGTTACCCCACCGGTGTGTAATACCGTGGGATATAGTCATCACCCTGGTCTGTCCGTCCGTCCGTAATCATTTCGTTTCCGGAGCAGAACTCGAAAACCATCTATCATATCTTTCTGAAACTTCACATATGTATTAAACATTTACTGGAGTGGTGCCTTTTGATATTTTCATATTTTTTTCAAATTTTTTTTTTTTTTGTTTCCATGGCAACGTGTTGAAATTGAACTCTGTTAAGGGATATGTTCGTTTCCGGAGCAAAACTCAAAAACCACTCGTCATATCTTTCTGAAACTTTGCACATGCTTTACCCATTTACTGGAGTGGTGCCTTTTGATATTTTCAGGTTTTTGAAAAAAAGAAATTCTTTTATTTTCCATCGAAACGTGTCGAAAATGCAGGGTTAGGTTTGTTGCCGCAGCAGAACTCAAAAACCGCTCAAGGTATCTTTCTGAAACTTCACATGTGTATCCCCCACCTTCTGAAGAGGTGCCTTTTGATAGTTATACATTTCTGGAAATTTCACGGAAATGTGTTGGATTTGGACTGTTCTACGATAGCTTACTTTCCAGAGCAGATGGGTCATATCTTTCTCAAACTTTGTTTGTGTATTATCCATTCTTTGTGTATTATCCATACTATATTGGTATCTTTTCAGTTTAAGATATGCAGATTTATTATCCCTCCGGTATGTCGTCACCCTGTCCGTCCGTAATCACTTCGTTTCCGGAGCAGAACTCGAAAACCGTTCAAGATATCTTTCTGAAACTTCCCATGTGAATGACCCACCTACTGAAGTGGTGCCTTTTGATATTTTGAGATTTCTGAAAATTGAATTTGTTTCTGTTTCCATAGAAACGTGTTGAATTTGGATTTTGTTCAGAAACAGGTTCCATTTCCGGAGCACAGATCCAAAACTCTTCATCATATCTTCCTGAAACTTTGCATGTGTATTACCTAGTAACTGAAGTGGTGCCTTTTGATATTTTCTGATTTCTGAAAGTTTTTTTTTTACCGTTTTCATAGAAATGTGTTTGATTTGTTCAGAAATAGGTCTGCTCAGGAGCAAGACTCCAAAACCCTTTATCATATCTGAACTTAGCATGTGTATTACCCAATAACTGAAGTAGTAGATATACAATTATCTGTCAAAGATGTGTTTTACAAATTATGTGGGACCGGTGGGATATGTCATCTTCTGATGACTCTTGTTTCTTTCTGTGCTCACACTTTATGTTATGTTCAATACATTTCATTTTGATTTTTATCTATATTAAGAAATAATGATGTATGATATACACAATATGATGTAATATTTCCAATGTATTTGTTTCAATAGGGATCTACTCTCTCACACCAATAGGTAGGAAAGATTTGCACGGATACAGAAGGAACTATTTGCATGAATGTTGTTCTAATCTAATGCACTATTTGCTGCACTGATGAAGGGAGAAAACTCTGCTTGCATGTTGCAGCCATCTTGTCTGTTATGTTTAAAACTCATTAAAATCAGATGAAGCATGACATTCGTGCCTCGCTGTGTTTTGATCGGCTCATCAGGGCTTATGTCTCTCGACTTCTCACTCCAGTCAGGTTAGGAAATTGTTGGCACAATATCATATGACTGCAGGTCTTTGATTGGTGGAAAGTATGAAAGGTGAAAGGTCACAAGACATATCCCCTGTGAAGCAAGCAGTATTCAGAGTGAAAACACAGTGGGGTGCAAGTATTGGCTCAATCTTATTTTAATGATACCATTCTGTTCATGAATTTGTAGATGAAATTTAGAGAATTAGAATTAAGTAATGTTGGAGGGAGATGCTCTGATTGGTGTCACAGAAAAATCTAGAAACGGGAATTAGATTTAAGTTTTCAATCATAATTGCTTGTCCATCTAGAAATCAGGCTTCATAAATCTTGCATGACAAGTGGCCTTAGATTCCTCTTATTGTGAAGATTTATATGTACAAACTGTCCAATTAATTGAATCTTGTTTGGTCTTCACTGTGGATTAAACGTATCTTTATTAGTCTTGTTGAAAGAATGTTTGAACAAATGTTGATTGTCATGATTACAGATGACTACAATGTGTGCATGAAAAGCATATTTAAAAAAATAATAACTTCTTTGCATTTTTGAAAGGCATGAAGTCTTTATCTAAATAGAGTACATTCTCTGAGTTTTTTTTGTGAAAAGTCGTCTTATTTCTGATTCGACCAAGCTTTCGTTGTCAAGAGAAGTCCATGTATGTGCATGAATATTGAATGACTATTTCCTGTAAGCATCTTGTTTTACAATATAAGATTGCATATTAGATCTATGTTTTTAAGTACACTTACCCTTTCCTGAATGAACATTTGCTAAAAACAGGAAAAGTCAGTGATTATGGTAGAAATGACCAGAATATTACTGTTTAAGAATTAGTTAAGCACTTATTTGTTAATGCTAAGATACATGTCTAAAGTACGACCCTCTGTTTCTCTTCTATCAGTCATTGGCAAAATATCCATGATAGTGCTCAGATTGATGTTCTACCAATCTGAGGCTTTTATTTGGGTTAAAATAAAATGATCAAAACAATAACCATTTGGATTAGTGCAATTTAATATTGGCCTCAAATTATTCTAGCTAGCTGAATGTATATTTGCAACAATAAAGTATGTTATATTCACAAAGCGTCCTGTATGATAAAGGACAAAATTAAAAATCATCAAGCCAGCAGTGGAGTGGAGTGGCAGAACAGCTTAGTTAGCGTGTTAGTGTTCAAAAGGTCCAGGGTTCAAATCCCATCAGTTGATCCGCAACTTGGATGAAGAGAACTCTGAATATGCAGTAAGGTTTGGGTGCAATGCTGCATTGAATTTTGGCACAGTACCATCCATGGTTAGCTAGTGTCAGCGGATGAAGGCAGGTTTCACCGCAATGCATAGCCACTATGGTGTTGCAGGCTTTACCCCTGCAATTATACTTGCAGTCTTGGTATAACTGAACTACTCTTGAAACAGCATTTAATCCGAATTTACCTCACCTCAAGCTAGCAGTTACTATTTCCACCCAGCATCTGTTTCGCTAGCTATACCTGTACTCGTTTCAACCCCTGATATAGACTTGTAGGGTAGGGTACTATGATCTTGAGGACAGATACTTGACCATGTCCTGGTGTTGCAGGTATTGACTTTGAGGAGTTCCTGGAGATGTACAAGCGGCTCTTCCTGTTGTGTCGCACCGTCGTGTCTGGGGACGTGGACGAGATCGTCTTCACCACGCCAAAGAAGCTGAGAGAGCCCCCCACCTCCCCACCATCTTCCAAAGTGAGACAACCATTTCTTCAAACTATCATGAATGTTTCTTTTGCTTTTCAATTGAAAAAGCTCCTCTTTAGCACTGATTTGATTTGTATGATTTTATAGCCTAAACCACTGTCAAGATTTTCCCTTTTATTTCTTATTGCAAAATAAACTTTTCCACTGATTTGTATTTATATAAAAGATCAAATTTTACTTGTCACAAATATTGTTCCTTCAGTTAAATTCTTATATATCCTATATCATAAATATTCATTCTTGACTTTTTTCTTTAGGAGTACAGGCGAGATGTGTTAAGGAGAAAGATTGTAAATTATTACCAATAATCTAACCTGTAGCACTTGTTTCCAGTCGTCCAGCTATGCAGAAAACAAGAACTTCTTTAACTCTCTAGAAGCCAAAAATCAGAAGAATCTAGAAAACAACAAACAGCCTTCCAGCGAGGCAAGTAACGGGCCGAAGAATAACTCTCTCATCGACTTCGGAAGTGACATTGAGGGAGATCCGTTCTTTGACGACCCAGTTCCATCAGCAGGAGGCTCACTAAACATCTCCAACAGGTAGCACTTTATTCTGGGCTTCTTCTGTATAACATTCTCTCCCCACAGCTTACTCAAGTCATTTCTTCCCATTCAACCTCTGTTACAAGAGCGATTTCTTAGAAGTAGCGAATCCTGATTGATTATAGCTGTTAGTTGTGCAATCAGAGATGTGTTTCTAGCTGAGCTTTCAGTCTGTTCTTGCAACCATTGAGAAGACAGGAGTTCCTTCACCTGTGTGATGCACAAATATTTCTTACAAGAGAGATATCTGTCAAAGATATTTCTAACGAGAGAGATATCAGTCAAAGATATTTCTCACAAGAGAGATATCAGTCAAAGATATTTCTAACGAGAGATATCAGTCAAAGATATTTCTAACAAGAGAGACATCTGTCAAAGATATTTCTTACAAGACAGATATCAGTCAAAGATGTAAGACAGTGCTTGATAGGAGAGAAACTAGGATAAAACCCGAGTTGCAAATTTTCACCATTGGGGGATTTCCCTAAAAGTTAGAAATATCACCCACTTGTAACAGAGTTGTAACAGAGTTTACATAGGAAGAAATGACTTGAGTGACATTTGTCGAGAGAATGCTAGATAGTTTTTTTTTCTTAGATGTGAAAAACGCTAACATGTATCCGATTCTGGTAGATTTGTTTTGTAGTCAAGGCTAGACTCAGAATGAGATAATTCATCTGTAAAGCAGATTAAAAGGTGTTTTTAAAAGTATTTATGAACTAATTCATTGATGTTTTATTCATTATCGCGTACTTTGTTTAAGGAATGCATATTGAATTTAAATAACATAGAACTTCTTTGTTTTTGTAGGCACAGATATGAAAAATATTTACTGTAATTTTTTCTTCTATTATTTGTGTCTTTAAAGATAAATAATGATTTGTGTTTTCGCATTTCAAGTTAGTCTGTAAATAAAATTATATCTCTTGAAGAATAACTTTTAAAAATTAATGAAAGAGGAATTACAGGGTATTGAGAGAAGTAAATTCCTAATGTTACTTGCTTGCACCGTAATACCTTAACCCTACCATTAATATCTACAAGTTCCTCGCTTCTTGTAACCATCCCTTAGCATGTTCTCTGTAGAAAGTATTACTCTTCAGTGTCATAAGTCACTGAAAATATAATGTAATCAACACTACAGAACTTACAGAATATATCATTACAAATATTTCTTTTTTCTCCTCTATAAACTTTCTGTCCAGACTGTTCAATTTCAATTGTTAATGTATAAAAACAGTTGTTTATGAATGCCACTAATGCGACTGGCTAATATGGCAGTAACATACAGTTAGCATCTAAACTGTAGGTCTGTCAATACTGTGTCACATTCAAAGGGAACTGACACAAATTGTAAACACAAACTGAAACAATCAAACAATTATAAGATTCAGTGATAGAATCACTGTAGAAAACATCAGAGGTAAAACTCAATGAAAGCAGCTTGTGTCTGACACGCTACTCTATTATTCAGTGTTTACATACAGCGATTCCATTTCCATCTGAATGAGAACACATATCTATGGATAGTCAACTTATTTATTGCTATTGCTATGAGTGTGACGTTTCGATGCAGATATTAGCACTATTATCAATCAAGTGAAAGTTATTCTAATTTGTCAATGAGTAGCTTTCACCACTGACAGGTAGTGTTGGAACCTAATAAATGTGGCCGCTTGTCGCGTCAAGTAGGTACTCACCATATTGAGTTAAAATATATAGTAAAAGCTATCAAGAGAAATTTACAGTGACCAAATCAAGCAGGTGGTATTATAGAGGGAGCAGTTAAAGCAGGTTGTGCTGTATCTGGTAAACAGGCCGCAGTTCTAGTAGACTCGTACCCGAGCATTTGAATAGCAGCATCAAGAGGTATGCATGCATTCGTATAAAAAACCTTCTTCCTGAATTGAAGTTGGATAACAACTTTAGAGTCTCATGAACTAGTAGCTTACAACTCAAGGTAAATGGTCGTCATTGTCTTCCTGAAGTTTCCGGAGATCCTTGTCCCTTCCTCAAGGAAACATGTTCATCTTGATTGCTCCTTTTCGTTTTTACAAAACTCATCTTTATCATCTCATTGTTTTATCAACGTCTGATATAACAGCATCTCCTTTGATAAATCTACAGATGATCTCGTTAATCAAAGCACTAAATTATTCTTACTGGTATTCTTCTAAGTACACAGATGTATTTGCTCAATGCTGTTGGACACTAAAGATATTTGACACACATGGTTATGTACTTTATCTTTGTCTTTCCAGTTATGCATGATATCTTTAAAGGACCACATAACTCCCCAAATCGTTTCTCTCCACATTTTGTTCTCTGCTTAAAATTTCTCTCTCATGACTTTAATGAAAAAAATTTAAAATATTGAAATAAAAAAAAGACATAGTTATCAATTTGAATGTTATTTAATATTTGCACAAATCTTTCAAATCTGAAATGAAGTGTGTTTCAAAGGGCTGCACTGAACTAAAAATGGTAGAACTAGATAATTGAATTTTGGTGAATTAGAAATCATTTCAGGAGATTCAACTTCTTTATCCCCCAAAATCTTATATATCTTTATATACCATTTTATCTTGTATCTGTGTATAAATGAAATATGTGCTTCATCCTATCAATCCAATTTTCACATTTATTCTTTGTTTCCCTGTTTATGCTTACACAATTCTAGTGGGCGGCACTTCCTGTTTCCATCATATGCGATGTTGGGCACACAAAGCATGTTTATTGTTATCCACACACACTCTGACCACCCCTGTCCTATCCCACTCCTCCGTCTCATGTTAACATCGTCAGTGCTGCAGACACAGTATCCTGCTGTATTCATCCTGCAATGTACTCCCGCAGCCACATGGTTTTGCATCATATTGATCTGATTAAAATTCTCCCCATATTTTGAATAGATTTAGCAGAACAATTTTAGAGCTATAATCAGCTGTAATGGATGTCTAAGGCTTTAAGATTGGCCTCTGCTTTGAGATTATTTCTTTTAATGGTAGCCTCATTCTTAAAGTAATTGGATTTGACTCGCCATAAGAATAGCCTTCCATTCAACAAAACAGTTTTAGAGCTCGACCTGTTTGCACCTTACCTCCTTTGATTAGGGTATCCTTAACCCATTGTGATCACCTTAGCCTAAGTTGGCTTTCTGCAAGTAGGTCTTGTCAAACAGATGGATATTATCAGCGCTAAGACTGTTTTGTAGAACGGTCAAGGTCCCGAGTTACAATCATCGGCATGACATCATCTCACTTCACTTCCTCATGGTTCTTCATCTGTTTGTTTACCTCACCACAGAAGCGTTAGTCCGGTGTCGTCTCGGGGGAGACGCAGCTCACCGAGTCGTCCGTCCCAGATCCCCGTCTATAAGTCGGGTTCTCGGAGGTTAGTGGACTCACCGCCTGACGTGACAGGATCTGACGTGACTCAGTCTTGTCGGCCTTGCAGCCCTCGTCACTCCAATCTGTCCCTCGTGTTTTGTTTGAATGATTTGGTTTCTTCATGTGCTTTATTTTCACAATTCACTCGTTCAGTTCTCATCACATGACCAGTGTGTGGGAGTGAGTGATGTTTGCACTTTGAGTTGCCTACTAACAGTTTGCTGGGCTCAGTTAGAATTGACAAGGCTCTCAGCATCCTGCTCCAGGAGGGTATGTTTATCTGCACACTTCCTCCAAGTCCCCTGATTGTCTTGTCAGCAGTTGCCTCGTAACACATCAGCTATTCATAGCATTTATTTTATCAGCCAATGAAATGTCTTCATTTGAAAGTTGATGGTCTTTTCATCCAGGAACTGTCAATATGCCTCAATTTTAAGTCATTTCATTGGCTTGTTATTTATAGTGATAAGACAAATGCTGTGAAGACTATCTGGGGATTACAGATGAAAATACCCTGATGTAGCAGGACAGCTGATGAATATTCTAATATTTTTTCCAAACGTGAATGAGATCACCCAGCTGAAATACAGAGTGCTTATAGTCAGAATATGACAAGCAAGTCAAGTAGTATGCTGTAGTCAGAATATAGCTATGCTGTAGTCAGAATATGGCTATGCTGTAGTCAGAATATGGCTATGCTGTAGTCAGAATATGGCTGTGCTGTAGTCAGAAAATGCCAAGCAAGTCAAGTAGTATGCTGTAGTCAGAAAATGCGTATACTGTTTAGAGGTATGCTCCAAAGTCTGAAATATTTTCCAGTCAAACTTTTTTCAATATATAGAAGTAAATGTAAATGCTTTCCAATCAGAATGAAAAACAAAAAAATGCACGAATGAAGGACTTGCTATAGTTTGGTTAATGAATGCAAGATTTAGTTGCTTGAATATTGTAGAACTCAGTTGCTGAAATGGTAGAGGATTTGCGAAATCCACAATCCACAAATTCGAAAGGCTTCAATTATACATGTAGTTTTTCCGCATTATGCATGGCACTTGCATAGCATGTTATGGTGGATTGAAAGAGAGGTTTGCTATCATCTATCTCAACCAAATGGGTAAAAATCAAGATGACCATCTCATGTCAATACACAATCGATTTCCAAGTTACAAGAAAGGTGTCAATGATAATGAACAATAAGAGATATTAACATCATCTTAGCCAACTGCAAAAGGATCATCTTAGTTTGTTTACTACACAGCAATTAAAACGGATGGAGGAATATGGGGGTCTCCTGTACAAAACGTAAGGTGTGACAAAATCTACACGTAGATAAATTATCCAAAGTATTGTAATAGTCCTGTTTTGCAAACAGTTTGTTGAATTTTTCTTATTACCACACTAATTGACATATGTCTCCTAACTCTTTATTTTCCTTTAGATATCCAGGTGTGTTTGTTTTTATATATAGAAATATTAACTCCTTTTTTTTCCATGTTTGGTTTGTCTAACTCTTACTAAATAGTGTTCCGTGTAAAGGGGAAGTTTGTTCTCGTACTAATGATTAACTCTGTGGTTTGCCGCATATCCCTGATTAACATGTAGCATGGCTTTTCAATAATTATACTAAATAAGAATAAAATGGGATTTATCAAGGCTAATGATTGAATGGAAGCGGGTAAAAAAATATTTTTATGCATGATATTTCCTAACTTTTTCCAAGAAACACATAACAATCTCTATTTTCATCTCAAAACCATCATGCCATGAATAATTGAGACGAATTGCATTTACTGAACATTTCTCTGATGTAATTTCTCTTCAGTGATGATAAGGCTAAAGACAGTAAAGCTGCAGCAAATGGAGCACCTGCCCAGAAATCTGGTGCAGGCACTGCAGCGAGTAGCAACATGAGCTCCTTACAGGGTTTGCCGTCCTTGACCTCCAATAAAGGACAGGGGCAGACAACTCAGGCACAAGGTTTGTTCAAATAAATAACCTCCTCCACTCTAATATTAAAACTACAAGCTGATAGTTTATTAGCCTGAGAAAGGAATAAAAATCAGTTGTTCACTGCTTTTTAGCTTATCAGGCCTGAAAGGCCCGATGGGCTTATGGCATGGCATGGTGTCAGGCGTCCGGCCATCCGTCCGTCCGTCCGTCCATCCGTAAATTTTTTGCTTTTTCGACTTCTTCTCCAGAACCAATGACTCCACAGAGCTGAAATTTTATGTGCAGACTCCTTGGCCAATGGGGATTCTAAATTGTAGATTTCGTGACCCCATGACCCCAAATGGGGTCACAGGGGTCACATCCTTAAAACCTATTTTCATCTTCTTCTCCAGTTCCAAAAGGTCTAGAGAGCTAAAAAGTTGTGTACAGACTCCTTGGCCAATGGGGATTCTAAATTGTAGACTTTGTGACCCCGTGACCCCAAATGGGGTCATAGGGGTCACATCCTTAAAAACCTATTTTCATCTTCTTCTCCAGTTCCAAAAGGTCTAGAGAGCTGAAAAGTTGTGTGCAGACTCCTTGGCCAATGGGGATTCTAAATTGTAGACTTCGTGACCCCATGACCCCAAATGGGGTCACAGGGGTCACATCCTTAAAAACCTATTTTCACCTTCTTCTCAAGTTCCAAAAGGTCTAGAGAGCTGAAAAGTTGTGTGCAGACTCCTTGGCCAATGGGGATTCTAAATTGTAGATTGTGTGACACCAAATGGGGTCACAGTGGTCATGATCTAAGAACCTATCTTTTGCTTGTAAACAATAACTTAAATAAGTTACATATTCAACTTTAGATAGTAAATCAATGAAATCCTGATGAGCTACAGAGCCCATGGCTCTATTTTTTCTGGTGTTTCGATAGGGAGACTGTCACATGTTCTCTCTCTTTGGAGTTTGGCATTACCTATGGAATTACCAAAATTTAATTTTAAAAGTATGTGAAAATATATGTTTCGACTTAAAAATTGAAGCCTTGATGGAGAATTAACTGAGTTGCAATGAATTCTAAACATAACTCACCTTTCAGATTCCCCGCGAGACAGTTCTGAAGCAAATCTGCGATCACTTGATAAAAGAATGGCTGACTTTGGTTTGAATGGTAAGAAGATCTAACTTGGGTGAAAGTTGTATCTAGATTTGTCTTTCACTTTTAAATGCTAGAGAAATCCAATACAGTTAAAATTAAGTGATGTTTTTCATTGTATTCGTAATATGTAATGTTACTTATAGATTAAATCATTTGATCTATGAATTCTTGAGAGTCATTTCATGTAAATGACATTTTCAGATGGACCCGATGAATTTGAGTATGAAGATGATTTTCAAGATTCCATGTGAGTACAATCAGTTGAAAACCTTAAGACTTTCTGTGAATCTGCACTGCACAAGGTATTAGCTCCAGGCGCTCTGTGCATTGAGATCTAAGACTAAACATGCAGATCCAGATGTTTTTGAAAAATAGAGTCGCCGGAGTGATGTTTGATCCCCCTGAATGCCAAAGAATAGAACAATGCTGGAATTGATTTATTGTGGCTGTCAGAGCACTAAAAAATGTTTATGTACTGAAGAAAAAAAAGAGTTATTATTTTAATATTAACTTGTCAACAAAGGGAATAATCAACTGTTTGAGAAGTTGGTGTGATGAAGAAGACAAAAAAATTATGGATGATCAACTTCTTTGACTTCTTCAAAGGGAATTATCTGGGATTGGACAGGTACTGATGATAGATATGCTTACTAAGAGTATTTCCTCACAATGTAAAGGGTTAGTATTGGAATATAACTACTTGAAGGAGTACAAATAATGCTATATCTCTGTGTCTGTCGTAGTCATGAAGCCTGTCTCCCTCTCACTTGCAGCCACAGTTCCAGTGTGAAGAGTCCGCGGTTGAAGTCGGAGAACAAGTCTGTGAACGAGAACGGCGGGGGGAGTATCACGGAGGAGATAGAAGAGGAGGACATCAGTACCTTCTCCATAGAGGGCGACGACTTGCTCAAGAGTGACCGCAGCGGGGTCAGTGGGGGTTTATTCTGATTGAAATTCATCATGTCAGTGGTCAGCTTTGTTAGCTAAGGGGTCATCTTTGTGGTCATATTTATTAGTTCAAAGTTTTATGGAGCTTTTTTACTTTCATTTGAAACACTTTCTCCGAAGACAAAGACAACTTTGTAAAATGGCTGCAGCGTGGTTAGTAGATGAATCAGTTTGAATATTGTTGTGATTGTGTCGGTTGTAAGTTTCTTGAAGCTGTCTTTGCTGATAATCTGATAAGCTGATAATCATCAGTTTTATATTAACATTGGCTTATGAATAACTTAGTATAAAGAGAGCTTCAAACTTTCTGTAATTATCTGAAGTCATAGAAGTCATAGTCTGTAGGTCATTAGTTGTGTACCTGAAGTGATCACTAATAACTGTAGTTTACTGTTGTTGAACAATGGTTACATTGTCGTATGTTTTAAAAGTATTGCTTTTCATGCAATATAGTATTGCTTTGAAATCCACAAGGCACAAATGATACATGTTTTAGTCTTGATGTATAGACCCAATTTTCATTTTCAAGATCTGAATAATTTGTTTGAATTCATTATCTGTCAACTCATGCTGATTCATCATTCTGCTTCAGTTTGACGACATGACAACAGACAAGAGTATATCCCAGGCAGACGGAGGCTTTGACTATGCAGAGGAAGTCATGTTACCATAGCAACAAGGGTTCCGCGGTAACAAGCGACAAACCGAAAGGTTGCAAGCTACAGGCATTTCATTTCAACTTTGGTGCAGCTACAAGAATATTTATGAAAGTATAAGTATTATTTTGCCATGTATGTTGTAAAAGCTAAACCAAAAGAATTGATTTCTTGCCACTAATACATCTATCATCTTGGGGTCTGCAAATTACACAATTTGACTCTATGAAAGTGTAAATGTTTTAGGGACTTCACTCAATAACTTATTTCACACATAACCTTCAATGTATTTATTTGTCTTTTGTAAAAATTATTATAGCGTTACTTATTGTAGAGGCTTGTTTTCGTTTAATGTATCAAGTGGGAGGAATTGTAGTTGAGGTGACGACGTTGTGGTGACTCACACAGATGATGTTATGTGCCAGTCGTGGGATGATGGGCTTCAATAGTCATCTTTACCTCAGGGTTTGCTGCATGCAAATTGTTTGTTAGTTGTTGAATATCTCCCAGTTTGGATTTTATATGTTAATGAAATAGCATTAATGAAAGAAAGGTTACAAAATTAATACATGATATGTTGATAAGTGATATAGTTTCAAATGTCAGAAATTGTATTTTGAGATAGAATTTATAAAATATATTAAAAGCTAATATGCTCATGAAAACGTCTTCTACTGCCATTTTACGAGCAATGACGTGTGATTTATCGTTTTGACTAAAATGTCATTGTAACCAAGGAGGACGTTCACTGTTATGTACAAGATATCAAGAGAAGATATCAATAGAAGATATCAATAGAAGATATCAATACAAGATATCAATAGAAGATATCAATACAAGATATCAATACAAGATATCAATACAAGATATCAATACAAGATGCATGTGAACAGATTCTTCAGCGTTTACATGTCTCGTGATGCACAAAAGCAGTATGGCAGATGCCCTCTATAGCACCGTCTCTAACTGTTTGAAATTGCTACCTGCAAAGAGTATACTTGTTCCATGAATATCCAATGTATTGATGTAACCATAGAAACTCTTACAAAATGTTTAATCTCAATATCTATTGTTTGTTGAACATATATTTTTATCTCCAAAGTTTATGATTCATCTGTATTATATCCAGACAAAAAGTCTATGTATCAACTCTCAAGAAATTTGTTGTAGTTATGACTTTTAACCAGTGTATAAAATAAGTTTGAAAACTGGCCAGTCTGGAAGTGTCAATTTCAGTTGCAAAGTAATGAAAACTTCAAAAGGCACAAGCCCGACCTACCAGATTACCAGACAAGCCTTATTTAATACACTGTTGAAGTAGTGTGTATAATGTATAGAGAAAACTGGTGTGTATAATGTATAGAGAAAACTGGTGTGTATAATGTATAGAGAAAACCACTTGACTTGCCTGATAAGGTTTGTAATGATTCCTTGATGCAGTGTTTTGTTACACTTGCCGGTTTAATCATAAAAGTGGATGGACAGAAAGACAGATTTTCGAGAGACTTCTTGAAATAGTTCATTTTTTTAAAAACACAGTTTTTATGATTAAACATTCAGAATTGTTATGTTCATTTCTATGATTATTCCTGTTGGATGCATGGGGCACTGTGGTTTGAACCATCCATTGTTATCTGTCAATGTCACGTGTTAAGATTTAAAAATTATGTTGTATATTTTATGTGCTCTTCTTCAGTTCTGTTCAATGTCATTTAGAAACACAGAATAACATCCGTTTTGTTAAAGATGCAGTGTTTGAGGAAATAAGACATTCAGAAAACATAAACTGCTTGTATGTTGATTTTATGAGTTTGAAGAAATCAAACTTTTTGACCAATGACCGAAACCCCTGTGCTGGCTTGTACTTTGTTGATGTATCGGCAGCTCCAGAAATGTTACAATAGTGTTGCTGTCTTAATCGCTTAACACCATTATAACTCAGTTAGGAAGTTGAAGATTTTTGTTTGTGATTATGAGAGCTTGTTGAGCAATTTGCCACTTTGTTACCATCTTTCTCCATCAGAATATTTGTATCCCAAAAGTTACTTTAAGCCACTGATTGTATAAGTAGCTTTGCCTCGTATTGCTGAAGGTTGGTTGATGATCCCTATATATACCATGTATTTTGTTAGCCAATGAAATGTCGTGATTTGATGGTCGCCCATCTGTCTTTTCGCCCATGGCACTGCCAATATTGCTTGATTTAAAGTCGTTTCATTGGTTGGTTATTTATAGCGAGATAAGAGCTGCTTCGACAATACTCTGATGGAAAAGAATGCTTATTTACAACTCTGTATTCGATGTTGAGAACTTGATGAACTTCAAGCCACTTTGTTATAACTCTGGCAGATCGGTGGTTAAGATGTGTTTCGTATTGAGAGCTTGTTGAAGTTTTTGCCACTTTGTTACAACTGTGGCAGTCGGTGGTTAAAGATGTTTTTCGTGTTGAGAGCTTGTTGAACTGATGCCTGTTCCTAGTTATATGTGATATTTGGTGAGTGTGAGCCACCGCGTGGTCCACACATCTATCCGTCCGTCCATGTTGTCACCGGTCACAGTGTCGTCTGTGAAGCACCAAGCAATAGGTTTGTTTGTGTTTGAAGCACGTCCATGAGGAAGCCTTTCATATCTATCTTGTTCAGTATACGTCAAAATATTGAATATATCCAATGTAATGTTATAAAATATTGTAAATTATGGTTTGTTAACATTTCAGATTCTGTATTGCAAGTTTATGATGATTAAATTGATATTTGAACCAGAAGCCTTACATAATTGGTAAATATCTGTTGGACATGTTAACTTTGTTAAATTATATATTTCTGTAGACTAAACATTAGAATAAGGGATTAATGCAGTGATAAATAAGTTTACAAATATGACATGCAGAGTCCAGGAACGCGCTACCACAAGCTCTTGTGAGTCCAAGCAGATATAAGCGAGTCCCTCAATAAGTAAGCAAATACAACATAAAAACCATCTGTGTCCTGGGGACCCACAACTTAAATTGTTATTAGTATTTACCAAATTTTATAAGTTTATGATGCAGGACTCGTGGGTAAATTTTTTTTTTAAAATCAATCAGTTATCATCTGGAAGTCCCCAAAAAAGAATCCTGTCAGGCTCCTTTAAATTTCATTAGATGGAACTGAATTATATTATGTACATCTGTTTTGTCCCGAAATGACATCAAGAGATGTTGTTATTTTGTTTAAGCAAACTGCAACTAACTAGTTACTTGAACTGCCAGATTACCCAGACACAATAAGTACATTTCCATCCCAAGGAAAGTTCTGTTGACTTGTTAAGACACATTGTGTTCTTTAGTTTGATATTAGTCTGCAAGGGTTGATATTGACTGTTTTCAAATTTCAAATTACCAGTAAAAAGGTTTTAAAAGTTTACAATTGTCTGCTTTATTAACTTTAACATTTCGTATCAAATTTTGAGGCTTTTACTTACATTCCATATAAAAGTACAATGTTTTTCATGTAAAGATATCCCAGATTAGTTTGTTACATGATACTACCGGTATATAGAGAATCCCGCCCATGTGTCTTCTGATGTCAGATATATCAACTTGAGTTGTTAAAAGTTACAGATATCTGAGACTTGCAGAGAATATTATATCGACGAGTGTTGGTATATTTTATATCAGAAGACACGAGGACGAGATTCTATTCCATCATCCAAAATTTTTCTTCATTATTTTTAATGGAAAATGTAGATCTGTGATCATAGCGCTGTAATTAGATGACCAGTGCGATGATGCCAACGCATTGTGACATCATCAAATTTATGACATCATGACATTGTATTGTCATCACGTTTTGATGTCATAGCATTGTGATGTCATGTGGTTGATGGTGACAAGGCATTGTGCAAAATCTACTGTCAAAACACCATCTCCAAGTGGAACACAGTTTTGGATGATAAAAAGCATATAAAATATTATAAATATTATCAAACATATTGAATCTCATGATTTGATAAGCATTCATCTATTTAGTGTATATATATATGCTTTGACCATGTAACTGCATTTATACCCCTATACAGACTAATAAATATCAAATAAACAAAGTTTGTTTTGGTGTTATTGCTTTCTTCCTCTAAAGATATTAGAGGTTTTCTATCTGTTTGGATCATCTGCACTTTATCACCTCTGGGATCTTCATACCAGGGACTCACTGAGGTTAACTTTAACTCCCATCTATAATACTGCACTAGGGCTAACTTAGTGACTTACGACCACGTTAGAGTTTTGTGAAAGGAATGTTGAATGTTCTTTCGGAACATGAACCCAGGTAGGATATGATGAACGAAGGCCAAGTAGACTACTTACAGACTGAAAACCTCAAGGTGTGAGCTACTAGTTCAATGGAAGGCAAACATGTTAAAGTCTCATTCTAGTTTTGTTACTTTTGATCACACACTTCACATGCCTTGTGTCAAGGCAGTCTTAACACAGTACAAGCAAATATACACTTCGAATTTTGGTAATTCGTTCACCTTTTTTAGAAGTTAAATACAGTTCTGAAAATTCAATGTATGTCTGCAGGATAAATCTATTGTTGATCTAACTGATGTACTTGTCTGTAAAACTTAAAATCACAATTATATGAGGAGTTCCTGTAAATGGGCGCATGGCATCTGTCCATCCATAAACTTTTCACTTTTTCAAATTCTTCTCAAGAACCATTGACTCTAGAGAGCTGAAATGTTGTGTGCACACTGCTTAGCCAATGGAGATTTTAAACTGTCTATTTGGTGGACCTGTGGACCTTTTTTCATCTCATCGATTACATGAAATACCGGTACTTGAATTTGTTATACCTCTGATAAAATCTTCATAGTTACATTTTGAAATTTTTCTAGTATACAAATACAACTTTGAAACATCAAATTTGGTACAGATTTGGTGATGTGCCTTTTAGGGGTTCCAACAAGGATGTAAGTTTTGGGACTAAAAATGGATAAATATTTGAAACAATTTGGTATGGAGGTTAATCATGTGGTAGTGATGTAACCTTTAGGGGTTACAATTCCAGTGTCCATTGAAAACAAGGCAAAAGTGAGCACAGCACTGTAGCTTGACTATCTTCATAGTATAAATGTGGATACATCAATGAACTACACTAGGTTTCAATTAACATTCTGGAGCTTTAACCCGTTAAAGGCACACCACCACAGTGGCAACTTCAAATACAATTTTAAGTTGTCAAGTTATACTCCGTATTCATTGCCATGATGCACTACACGTTTTCAAATTAACTCATAATGTGAAGACAGTCAAGCGGCAGGCGGGGATATGTGAGCCGTCCTCGCTTTTGCTTTGTTTGTAGTGTAAATCTTCAGCCTTAGCACAGAACAGTTCACATACCCTCTCCTGTAGTGTTGCTAAACATCTCAAAAACATTCCACCATTGTTATTTGCCAAGACAGACTGGACTAGATGAGCGTTTGCAGGACACCACAAAAGCAGAGCAGCCCCGAAACTACCCTGTTTCGCCTTCTCGTCAGCATCAATAAAATGGGAATTTTATTCAACAATAATTTGTTCATTATTCGAGTTATTACTAACAAGTTGAATCATCACTGGGGTCACTTTTCACAAGTTTGTTCTTAAAACCTATTTCTGATTTCAAAATTGGATCAAAGGATTAGTGTGGCCTTAACCAATATCTCATGACCTTGACCTTTGACCTTCAAGGTCACACCATCAAGAATTTTTGTTGTGATTTCAGAACTCATGACCTTTGACCTTAAAAGTGGCAGTCAAAATAATTCCCCAGGTGTATAAGAAAGAAGCTATGTATATGAGGTGTTGATACCTTCTTGGAAAAAGTTATTTAATGATTTCAGAACTGGTGACCTTGACCCTATCTCGTGACCTTGACCAATATTAAAGGTCTCAATCAATGATCACTTTTCATTTTGAATAACAATCATGTAATGATTCAAAGTGTTAATAGTTAATAATAATGTGACATTTTCGCAAAAGCATGCCTAAGTTGAGACCTCGCTGTGACCTTGACCGTTGACGGATGTAAGTGAAAACCTTTTAAAATCTTTCTCCATAGTTGATATACACCAAATAAGAGCCTGATAACAAATATTTTTCAAGTTATCGTGTTTACTAGGATTTTTTTTTTAGTAATTTCAGAACTCGTGACCTTGACCTTTGACCTTGAATGTGAACATGTCAAAAAAATTCCCCAGGGGCATAAGTAAGAAGTTATGTATATGAGTTCTCAAAACCTTCTACGAAGAAAGTTATAGCAATACAAGTATACAGTAATACAATAAGCTGCCGCGGAGACGGAAACTGCGCAAAAACTGATAGCAGCCCCGGGGCTGCTAAATATAGGACTGGGAGGATACAGTCAAGTTTGATTCAATCCTGAAGTTAATGTCTCATTCAAATAGTCTTGAAGGTAGTTTCAACTGCAAAATCCTCTATCACAATCCTTGTCTCAAATTGATGCATCATCCCAACTTAGTCTGCAAGGCATAAATTAAGCCAGTATCAATTATTGGCTAGCTTAAACCTTGTTGCATTCCAATGCCTTTTCTGTGCCAGTGAGCTGCACCTGAACTTGATAGTCCAGTAAGAAATATTTCAAAACAAGTGTTTGCCACTAACATGGCAATGTCCCCCGCCGGTGACATTGAGTTAGTAAGACACATCATTGGAGCTACTTTGGTTCATGATATATCGTGTTAATAAGAGTTCTAAAAGTGGTCAAAGTGTTGTAGTGACCTTGAAAATAAGGTCAAGGTCACCAAATCGACTGGCGTCTGCGTCATCCTCCAATGTAGACGGACACCAAATTTGAAAACATTTGGTCCAACCGGTCATAATAAATGGTGATAACAAGAGTTCAAAGAGTGGTCAAAGTGTCGTGGTGACCTTGAAAATAAAGCCAAGGTCACTAAAAGTGACTGGTGTCTGCGTCTTTCCACAATGTAGGCAGAAACCAAATTTGAAGACTTTGGATGCAACGCTTCATGAGATATCGCGTAAACAGAGTTCAAAAAGTGGTCAAAGTGTCGTGGTGACCTTGAAAATAAGGCCATGGTCACCAAAAGTGACTGGTGTCTGCGTCTTCTCACAATGTAAGTAGAAACCAAATTTGAAGACTCTGGATGCAACGCTTCATGAGATATCGCGTAAACAAGAGTTCTAAAAGTGGTCAAAGTGTTGTGGTGACCTTGAAAATAAGGCCAAGGTCACCAAAAGTAACTGGTGTCTGCGTCTTCCCACAATGTAGGCAGAAACCAAATTTGAAGACTTTGGATGTAACGCTTCATGAGATATCGCGTAAACAAGAGATCAAAAAGTGGTCAAAGTGTCGTGGTGACCTTGAAAATAAAACCAAGGTCACCAAAATTGACTGGTGTCTGCATCTTCCAACAATGTAGGCAGACATGAAATTTGAAGACTTTGGATGCAAGGCTTCATAAGATATCGCGTAAACAAGAAATGTGACGTACGTACGTACGGACGGACGGACGTACGTACGGACGCCGCTGAATACATAGTCCCCCGTTCCGCGTTGCGGCGGGGGACAAAAAGTGGTCAAAGTGTCGTGGTGACCTTGAAAATAAAACCAAGGTCACCAAAATTGACTGGTGTCTGCGTCTTCCAACAATGTAGGCAGACATGAAATTTGAAGACTTTGGATGCAAGGCTTCATAAGATATCGCGTAAACAAGAAATGTGACGTACGTACGGACAGACGGACGGACGTACGTACGGACGCCGCTGAATACATAGTCCCCCGTTCCGCGTTGCGGCGGGGGACAACTACAAACAGGGACAAAAATAAACAGTGATTTCCATGACACATTCAGGTAAATTCACAGGATTTGCTTTACGAGGGAGATATTTTTTTTTATCATGAGAATGATGAATGACGATATGTGACAAACTGCAACAAGGTTTAAATTAGCTAGTCATGGAGACCGGCACAAGTAATGCATAGGATCGGATTTCATCTTAGTTCATGCCATTTAGATGAAAATATGAACCTTGTTATATTTGGGATCACACTATCTCACAAATTATTGTACTTTTTTTTTTACAGGATTAGAACCCACATCCTCACCTATTCAAGAATGTGTACTATTGCAGATAGTGTTATCCCAAATATGTCAATGTTAAAAAAACAGTCCTTATTTCCTCTGATTCTGAATATGAATGGTTGAAATGAAAACACAAGAATATGTAGAAACTTTAACTTGTATTCATGATTAGAATCAAGCACAGCATTAAAAAATTTCATTTACATTACTGTCGTCCTTGTGTAGATCATCAATTCTGAGCAATACTTATACTTCGAAGTAAAATAAATATTATGCATTGCATAACAGGCGTCCTATCTTCTGCGTGGTGAGGGGGACCTGAAATAGAGAAAAGAATTGTTTAAAAATTTGGCAACCTGGCCCAAATAATCTACTAGTTACCATGGTTACCTTGGATTTATTTTATAATATGAAATTCTTTCATGAATATTTCATTATAATATGTTAAATTCCAAATCAACAGTTTTCAATCAACGAGATACTGAAAAATACCTGGTGGTAAAGCTAATAGATTATTTAGGAGGTATATATATTGAACAATAGTTACAGTATGGTATCTGAAATAAGTCATGCTTCTTCAGAACACTGCTTTGGATTGAAGCTATTTCCATTTTTCAAGCATTAACAACTTGATAAAAGATGGTCAAGCACAAATGAAGAATAAACCTGAAATGGAGACATGATGAGAAGAACTAAGAAAGAAAGAAAGGAAACCCCACCTTGAGAGCGATCGATTCTTGTGTTTGCGACTGGACTTCTTACCACCACCTCTCTCATACTCATGTCTGTGTGATTTCCTACTATCCCTGCTCTCCCGCCGTCGACTCTCGTGGTCACTCTCAGACGAATATGATCGAGATCGCTTCCTCTTCTTAGACTTTGATCTGCTGCTACTATGTACATCCCCCGTACTTCGTCGTGTCCTCTCAGACTTGTACTCCCCATACTTATCCTCTGAACGCTCTCTGCGTTTCTCTCTCCTCTCCCGGTCGCGACTCTTCTCCCTCCGCCGACTATGATCCTTCGAGCGACTCCTATGTCTCTCCCTCGACCTACTCCTCCTGTCTCTCTCCCTACTTCTACTCCTTCTGTCTCGCTCCTTACTTCTACTCCTATACCTTTCCCTACTGTAGCTTCGCCTGTCAGGAGTGCGACTACGTTTACTCTGATACTCTTTCTCCTCACTGTACCCCCTGCCCCCTCTCTCCCTCCCCTTGTCCCTACTCCTGTTTCCCCTATCCATGTCATTCTCACGCTCTTCTATGTATCCCTGTTTATGTTTCTCATAATCTTTATACTTTCTCTTACTGGATTTACTTTTCTCTGACACAGAGTTTTTCCCTTCCCGAGACTTCTGAGACTTTCTACTGCTACTGCCACTATGTCCTTTAGACACTTTCTCCGATATCTCGGATGCATCCGAACTAGAATATGTGCCCGACACGCTCTCCGATTCACTGGATGAGTCACTTGAAGAGTCTTCACTCGAACTACCGCTCTCACTTTCTTGCTTAACCTTCTTGGATTTATCCTTCTTACGACTCGAGTCCTTTGATTTGCCACTTGAAGATCTACTCCTTTTTGGCGGTTCACTATTTCCCCCCTCCCCATCACTGTTAACAACATCTAAACCCGGAATGCTCTGATATTTGTTTTGGAACGGATAAGAGTGTTTCTCAGAAATAGGATTCTTTAGAAACTCCGGGGCAGCTGAATCATCATCGTTTCCATGATCTGTGGGAGGAAATACAACTACGTAATACCAACAGTCTAAGTCACCTATTCTTTGTATAATTAATTTGTATAATTTCACCTTGTTTCAAGGGCAATTCATTTGAAGGCTATTGAACGCTCCAAATTGAAATTTCAGAACTTAGATATTCATGCACGAGTCAAAAAAAGTTTTATACAAACTATTCACATTCATGAGCTATATTTGAAAATTATGGCGAATGCTGTTTACATAAATAAATATTAATAAATATTATATTACACTCCTGAAGAAAAAGCCACGATCTTCAACATTAGAATACCACCTCATGTATATCTAGAAATCTTTCCCCCATTCTACAACATTGATAGGTGAAGAAGACCAACCTTTGTCATCGTCTTCATCATCAGTGAAGATATTGCTGTGTTGTTTGGCGAAGAGTTCCTTCTTGCGCTTGATGCTGGCTTCCAGATCATCGTCCGAGTCCTCAGAATTCTCCTCCTCTGCGTCGCTGCCCGATCCATAGCCGAGACCTGCAACATTAACACACGTTAATATCCACCTTCTTTAAAGTAGAAGAATGTATGGATAGTCAACTGCTCTATTCACAATGTCATTTCGTTTCAGATTTTAAATGTGATAATGGATTATCATAAGTGTTTCATAAAATGTTGCTAGCCCCAAATACAGAAGTTGACTGTCGACATTCTTTAACATTGAGATATGTAGGATCACACTATTTGCAATACTTCAAATTCTTGTACTTTTCCCTCAGTCAGGCACCAATCGCCAGCACAGAGTGTACCAACAGCTTATCCCGTTGGCCAGTTTATCCACCTGTCAAGGTCTTGGTAGCCGAGTGGATAAGCTGTTGGTACAGTCAGTGCTGGCGACAAATCCCCAACTGAGGGTGTGGTGCAAGTAGTGTGATTCAACATATAACAATGTTACGTTTGTTCACTATCTAAATGACATTAGATAAAGTAATTCTTGTACATAACAATCACAGCTCAAACATCTTCAGACAATTGAAAGATCATAAATTCTGTTGAAGCTAGAGGAGAAATTCATACTCAGTGAAATTGTACTAGATAGATTTATAAATGTTATGAGATAAATAGAAAATTAGTTAAAAATTCAAAGTTTAAAGAAAAGAAAATTGAATTTAAAAAAACCCTGTTATACATGTTATGTAATTTTTTTAGTCCCCAAACATTTCAATTCTGCTCAATTCTACATCTCTTTAGTGAACTATAAACTATTGCCATAGATGTCAGGACGGTGCAACTTAGTGGTCAAAGCTGGATTTTCAAGCGAAATGGACTGCCATGTTCAGAAACAATTTTAGACACAAATACCAGGTTACAATGATTGCAAGTGATACTTTCAAATACAGTACAATCTCTTGCAGTTATAGTCAATTTGTTAATGTCACCCTCCTCTGAGAATTGAACAGAGAGGATTTCTTTTATAATTGCCAGAAATGAGTCTTCAACAAAATTAAGACGCAGTCCTGGCTGTTATGTCATGGCAATCCACATTAGGTAGGAAGAAAGTTGGACACTTACCAAGTGCGGAGATAGAAGCCAAAGCAGAGGACTTGGCTAGCTGCTTTGCCGGAGCTTTGATAAATTATACAACATTGATTAGTGAAGTAACAAACAGTTGGCTCAAGGCAGACAACATTGAGAGTTATCTGCTCTTCCTGACCTTGAACTTGAGGCCACATGGACTGAAATAGAAGCTAGGCAATGAAAAGGCTCAAAGTTCATCTCAATACATGGTTCTCCTATCCCCTTTAAGAACCCCTTTCTAGACAGAAACTTAAGCTGTAATGGCCTATCTATCAATTGCAGGGAATATTTAACCAGAATTAGTAACTTCTTGTGAGTTTACAACAAACCAAGCTAACCTGCACTTACGGACAGGTAATGAATAGTGCCATATCTTGATATTTTACTGATGTTAATATTTGTTGAGATAAATCAGGGACTAATGAAAGTTCTTCCAAAACAAAAACATAAATAATTGACTAGAATACTAACATGTTTATTAAGATGCAAAATTAAAATAATTGACAAATAATTTATTAAACTCCTGATACTAATCAACTTGTTGACAGTCACAATCAAGTTTTTACTGATAAAGCATGTTTTATTTTCACAGGCAAGATACCCATATGATTTTTGTAAAATTGCAAAAACATAAAAAGCATATCGTGATCGACAACTATAAGAACTAATCAAGTCAAGTCCACAAGTTTCCTTCCACCTGAAGTGTCCATAATAAAATCTTGCCCAGGAGAGAAGCAAATTGGTGGACGATGAATGGGAGTGGTTTACATAAGAATCACCACGACATGGCCAAGAATGGATACCTTTAGCAGTCTTATTCCTAGCTTTGTAATACACTTCCTTAGCCACTGTCTCGGTTTCCTGTGATGTCACCTCCAGAAGAATTTCAGTCATCCATTTCTTCACCTTCATTATCTGTCAACACAAAATGTGTCACTCATATAATACTTATTGCTACGGCGTCAGAAGTTTCTTCAAGCTGTAAATGATGTTCTTACCTGATTAACAAAATCAAAATACTCAAAATTATCAAGGTACAAATTAGCAAGGGTGCAACGATATACTGATACATCAAGATATATGGCATACGATACGATACAGGATACATTTTTGCCAGTGAAACGATACTATATGAATCTGTATACAATATTACAGTGCAATTTGTATCGTATCATGACCTACCTGCGTGGTTGCACCCCTATAAATTACTTTCAAATACAATCATTTTGCAACTTGCCAGTTCTATTTTCTTCTCCTCCTCTGTTTTGACCTCCTCTGGTGAAGGACTGCGTTGTCTGTGAGGTGAAGGTTTCTTTGGCGTCGGGGACACAGATCGACGCTTCTTGTCGTCTTCATCATCAGAGTCCTATACAGATCTTGCAATCTTTAGCAGACACAATATACCTCAGAAAAACTTACGAAATCAAGTATGAGTTCATAAAGAGAGGAAACAAACATTCGTCGGAAAAGACCCTGTAATAAATGTGCATTTTTTCTGTGCAGTTTAGCATGAAAAGTAATCAAGTATAATTTCATTGATTTGAAGGATAAACTGAACAAATGACAAAAGCCACCATCACACACACGTTTTGTTAGACTTTGTCACTAAAACAAGAAAACAAGCTCCTTTGATTTAACAGAGAGCTACACTACCAAAGACAGAAGACATACAAATCTGCTCTTCTTGGGTACGACAGGTTGTCCATCTCCTCGTTCCCGCATGATTTCCTCGGCTGCTTCCTTCTCAGCCTCTTCCTTCTCTATCTGCGCTGCCAAAAACTCCTCTTCCTTCTTCTCCTTCTCCAGCTTCTTCTGCTTCTCTCTCTCCATCTTCTCCAACCCTTCCCGGATCCATGCAGGGAGGGACTTGCGTTTCAGGGCATCTACAGAATACATCACATGCTTCATTACATTACAGTATGGTGCATCTACCCGCTGGATAATCTTCAAACATAAGGTAAGGAAAGGGCTAACTGGCTATCAACCTGGGCCTTCATTTTCAAAGCTCTCGTAGTATGAAGATCGTCGTAAGTACAATTTTTTCTCTCAATGGATTACAACACATCTTAGCGCTAAGATAGTTTAGAAAATCTAAACCCTGCACTTAACAAGTTTTAATGATTGATGTGAATGCGTGATAGTGAAAGAGTAGGTTCTCATAGTTTGTTAGGACTTTCTCCAAAAGGTTTTTAATGAATCACATCCAATTTATCCTAAAAACTTTGAATTGGTAACTTCTTCAAATAAGGACTCTTAGAAGCCCTACCTGTCATAATAGGCATGATAAATATCTTTAATTCCTAGCAAAATGGGAAAGTAAATAGATGAAATGTACCTAAGCCCGAGTCCTCTGGGCCCGCTGCATCCTGCAAGGGAGAGTTGAATCTGTCCGCTCTGCCTCCACGGAAGCCTCGGTCGGCGGGGCCAGCCCAGTAATCAAACCCCTCAGTGGGTGGTGGTATGTTAGCTGGGGGCATATTCTGTGTGCATAATGAGAATACAACATTGAGATATATATGTAGTCATCAAGAAGATAAAATTAACCAAAAGAACTGAAAGTTTCCAAGGTCGAGAAAAAATTCATAAATAACAGTTTGATCATAAATTGAAAATTGAAAATTGAAAGTGAACTCAACTGGTTGTAGCAGCATACGACATGTGAGGGTAATTCTGAATAAATCGACAAAATAACCACATTCATGCGATTCTCACCTGATTAAAATAGTTGAACTGGTCGCCTCCACCATGGTTGTAGTCAAAACTCTCCTGGTATCCTGCTCCGTGCGCATAGTCGAAACCCTCGGTAGGCTTGACACAAATATTAGTCAGATATTAAATGAAACCAAAACATGTAATTCATTATGTATCGTTATTTCAATTTAACTGACATGTTCACTTTAGCAGTGTATTGTTTCAGTTCAATTCAGAACCAAAACTACAACAAACAAAAGTCACTTCAAACCACATTTTTCTTGAAAATGAAGACTAATAAATGCAAAAATGAAAAACATGAAAATATAAATAAATTTTATGAAATTGATAACATGAGTGTGTGAGTGAGTTATTACTTAACGCTGCTTTGGCAGAATCGCAGCCATTAGCAGGGATCAAAATTAATGACACAAAATATGCCATGTGGTTCAAACCAAAAATAAACTCTAATTACGGTACACCAAACCGAAAGTCAAAATAGCACGGTTCAACTAAAAGTTAGCATAATATTTTGGAATGCATTGAACTTGTTACAGACTTACCTTATCTCCACTCTGCATATTCCATCCTCCCGGCGGTGGCCCCCATGTATCTTCATTCCAGCCCCAACCACCCTGCGGCTGACTCCCATTACTAGCCTGTGGGGGTGGGGGAGGTGCACTTCGGAAATCTAAAACATTCAAAGTAAGCTTCAACCAGTTTTTCCCTAATTTTTAACTATACAAGTATTTACTTATTATCCTGCTACAAAAGAGTATTTTTATCTGCTATTCCAGTTCACTACAAATACCATGACTCATCATGCTTACCAACTGATTATTCATCGATATTTATCATGTATTTTGTCAGCAAATGCAATATCATAATTGGTAGATAAAGATCACTCATCTGTATTGACCTCCAGTGACAGTCTATATTGCTCAATCTTAACTTATTTATTGGCTGTTTTTTTAAAAGCATTATGAGTCAAAATCATATCAGATAATCAGTGTAGATGTAATAGATAAAAATACCCTGGTGGAGTACGATGTTTATTTATATGACAACATGAAGCAAAATTTATTTCATCATGCAATGCAGGCAAATGTGTCTGTGTCACGCCTGTGTACACAGAGAACGTCTACAATCCATGATGTAATAAATATGTTAGCGCTTGTTGTCACATACTTGGGTCTCGGCTCGAAGCACTCTCTTCGTCCGAGATTTCCATATCATTGGGATTGCCTCCTTCAGCAGGATAAGGCCTGGGTGGGGGCATACCTGGAGCTCCATGCATGTAATTCAGGGAAGGGAAGGGCTGGGGTGGCACTTGCTGCGGCTGCATAGGTGGCGGCGGAGGCGGTGGGGCCGCATTCATTGATGGCTGCACTGGATCTTCTCTCTGTGCTATCCATTGTTTAGCTAGGGCTGCCCAATCAACTGAAAGTAGAAGAACTTTGATTTTGAGGAACTAATGTGTTGCCAGATGTGTGCAAGTCCGTAAATATTTGTGTACCTTAAGATCAATCATATGGAAGCAGCAAATCTAATCAAGGTGGGGTTATAAATTTTAAAACTGTACAACAGATTTGCATATTGAAGTTCATTTTTCATTATGTGCATTATTCTTTTTATTCTCAGATGAAGAAATAAAGAATTATAAGCTTTCTATCTTTATATCTATAATCAAACAGTTACACATATTGTTGACTAAGTTGGATGGAAAATAGCAATATAATATATATTACCCTGATCATGAGGCATGTTTTGAAAGTTTGCTTGTTGGATTGGCGGCCATGATGACTGCCAAGGATTAGCCCACATTTCACTTGAATTTCTGAAATAAAAAAAACAAACCATTATCATAGTATTGTTCTGATCTATTGTATATTGTTTTGCTCCACGTAATATGAATATGCATTTCAGAGATTTTCAAATTCACTCTCAGCTTACACAAATTGGGTTTTGATAAAACATAATGGTCTGTTTATACATACAAGAATAGATCATTTTAGCAACGGAAATTCATCCCATGTCATTATTTTTAACAGGGTATTAAAAAGTAATGGAATAAACGCCCAAAATTTCTGTCATAAAAAATAAGCAGTTTTGTCAAAATGTACACTCTTATTTTTTTACTATAATAATGTGCGTAGATAATATAGAAGTAGCATCTGACTGTCTATATTGAAAAGCTTCAAAACATTGTTACCGGTATACATATTGTTCAGGCAATTTTTGTGATATAATCTCAAAAGAAATCTATAAAAGATAATGGTTAAAAAACGTTACAACTTTCAACTATAGAAGAAGAATAACGGTAATTCAATCTATGAACGAGATGAGGTGAGTTGAGTTGGGGTTTAACGCCGTTTTCAAGGGTATTTCACTTATATCATGGCTGCTAGTATTATGACAGGGAGAGAGTCCGCAACGCCATGTGGCTCTGCATTGTGGTGAAACTGAAATGGCTGGAACTAGTGAAACATGGGTGATACTATGCTAAAAATTACTGTAGCATTGCACTCAATGAGTGAGTGAGTTATTGCTTAACGCCGATTCGGCAGTATTGCAGCCACTAGCGGCGGCATTGCACTCAAACCTTGCTGCGTGTAGTACAGTTCTCTACTGCAAACAAAGTTACCATGCCCCTGGGGGGATTCGAAACCCCGGACCCCTTGATCCAAAGTCAAACGCACTAACCACTGCGTTATCCTGCCCCAATGTATGAATGATGTTTATTATGAACATCCAAAATATTTTGCATAAGACTGGTGAGGTGAGGTGAGGATAAGCACAAAATCTATACTAAATCATTGGATACATGGAATGAATCCCAGGCCTCAAAGTAAATTTATTTTCAAGCAGACACGCTACTGACATATCATTTTAAGCAACAAAACAAAATGGCAAGGAGCACATATAAATTGAGATTTGTTAAATTAACTATAAATTAACAAATATAAGCAGAAGACTGTAAGCTAGCTAATATTCAATACCATTTTGAAGCAATTGTGATGGAAATTGGTTAAATTTGGTGAAGAAACAGAATTTTTTAAGTAGACCTCAAATTTTGCCAAGGAGCATATATGCTCTTAACTCAGAATTACAGGGAGCAAACTGAAAAAATAGAGACCAAATGCTCCTAAATTGGTTGCTATTTTGAGGCCTGAATACTAATATAAGATTAAAATAGTTAAATAGATTGTTTTCCCAGTTAATATCATTATGCATATCATGGAAAATAATTCCCAATAACTATTACCAAACATCGATACAAACATTCCCCAATAACAAAAAAATATATATATATATACTACTTGAATATGTCAACATATTATTTGTCCTGGAATAAATTAGTCTGACTCTCAGCCGGTGTGAATTTTTTTATTTGACAAC
Organism: Gibbula magus; assembly: GCA_936450465.1. Lineage (NCBI taxonomy): Eukaryota > Metazoa > Mollusca > Gastropoda > Trochida > Trochidae > Gibbula > Gibbula magus. Next base: position 3,894,661 of record OW388293.1, on the reverse strand, counting down.
GTTCCACTTGAAAGACAGAACGTCTGTTCACGTCTACCATGCGATCTGGAACGATTAAGCGCAGTTAATATGGCATTAGCTTGAAATTCGGTTTTACCTATGACAAATCTATGTGTTCTGCATTACATCAAAATTCGGTAGAACTTGTCTAACACCTTCCGTTGATATTATGTTCCGAACCAACATACAACATGGCGTTCGCGCACTGTCCAATCCCACAATCCTTCACAGATGCTATTCCACAGAAAACTTATTTTACACACTCTGTGATTTATTATTTTACCTCAATTCAAGTTTGATATTTTAAAATTCTATTTGTGTTTTTTTACTATATTTAACAAACCGTTATATATATATTAAATACATTCTTGTAACTGTGTCCTTGTATATAGATATAAACATGAAGTAAAGAAACACGTCTTATAAGGAAAAATGAAAGTCGTGCTGTTTACTACTTCCGGTTTTCGTTATACAACATCCGGATTATTCGTCTGCATGAAAGTCATGTTGTGCAGGGGATGTCAGAAAACATTGAGATTAATGACATCTAATGTGATACCAATTCATAGCCTACTAAGATTTAAAGACCTGCGTTATTTCAGAGGATGCAGAGGTTATTTAAGATCTGCATCCAGGTAATTTTAGTGATTTTGAACACACACAGTGTGTCGAACTACCCAACAGGTTGGGGAAACCATCTGAACGGGATATTATATCCCGATTGGCTTATTATATCCCGTTCGGGATGTATTTAGCAGCTCCGACTAAGTCGGAGCTGCTATCAGTTTTTGTGCAGTTTCCATCGCCGCCGCCGCCGCGTTTTGTATTCGCTATAACTTTGTTCCTATTAGGTTTTGAGAACTCATATACATAACTTCTTACTTATGCCCCTAGGAATTTTTTTTTTGACATGTTCACTTTCAAGGTCAAAGGTCAAGGTCACGAGTTCTGAAATCTCTAAAAAAAAATCCTTGTGAACACGATAACTTGAAAACTATATGTGCTATCAGCCTCTTCTTTGGTGTATATCAACAATGGAGAAAGGCCAAGATTTGAAAAGGTTTTCGCTAACATCCGTCAAAGGTCAAGGTCATAGCGAGGTCACAACTTAAGCATGCTTTTGCGAAAATGTCTTTTTTCAACTATTAACACTTTGAATCATTACATGATTGTGATACACAATGAAAAGTGATCACTGATTGTGTGACCTTGAATTTTAAAGGTCAAGGTCACGAGATAGGGTCTTGGTCACCAGTTCTGAAATCACTAAATAACTTCTTTCCAAGGAGGTATCAACACCTCATATCCATAACTTCTTACTTATGCCCTTGGGAAGTTATTTTGACATGTTCATATTCAAGGTCACGGTCAAGGTCACAAGTTCTGAAATTGCTAAAAATAAAATCCTTGTAAACACGATAACTTGGAAAATATTTCTGCTATTAGGCTCTTCTTTGGTGTATATCAACTATGGAGAAAGGCCAAGATTTGAAAAGGTTTTCGCTAACATCCGTCAAAGGTCAAGGTCATAGCAAGGTCACAACTTAAGCATGCTTTTGCAAAAATGTCTTATTTCAACTATTAACATTTTGAATCATTACATGATTGTGATTCACAATGAAAAGTGATCACTGATTGTGTGACCTTGAATTTTAAAGGTCAAGGTCACGAGATAGGGTCTTGGTCACCAGTTCTGAAATCACTAAATAACCTCTTTCCAAGGAGGTATCAACACCTCATATCCATAACTTCTTACTTATGCCCCTGGGGAGTTATTTTGACATGTTCATATTCAAGGTCAAAGGTCAAGGTCATAAGTTCTGAAATTGCTAAAAAAAATCCTTGTAAACATGATAACTTCAAACTTTTTTTGTGCTATTAGGCTCTTATTTGGTATATTTGAACTATGGAGAAAGACCAAGATTTGGAAAGGTTTTCGCTAAAATCTGTCAGAGGTCAAGGTCACAGTGAGGTCAAAACTTAAGCATGCTTTTGTGAATATGCCGTATTTTAACTATGACCACTTTGAGTCATTGCATGTTGTTATATGCTATGAAAAGTGTTCATTGATGGTGTGACCTTGAAGGTCAAAGGTCAAGGTCATGAGATATTAGTTAAGGCCACGTTAATCCTTTGAACAAATTTTGAAAGAAGAAATAGGTTTTAAGAACAAACTTGTGAAAAATGACCCCAGTGATGATTAGTAATAACTCGAATAATGAACAAATTTTTTTTAAAAAGAACTCCCATTTTATTGATGCTGACGAGAAGGTGGAACAGGGAAAGGCGAGACCCTAAGTTTCGGAGCTGCTCTGCTTTTGCGGTGTCCCGCAAACGCTAATCTAGTTTTTCTTCAGTTTTCAGCAGACTGGAAAACCAAATCGCCCTCAAGCACATCAGACTATAGATGAAGAAGAGGTTGAGAAATTCTCTGCATTGTCGCAGCTATGGTGGGACGAGGGCGGAGAGTTTGAGGCTTTACACACGATGAATGAACTGCGAGTTCCACTCATTAGAGACGCTCTCACAAGTGCGAATAACTCTCCTTCCAAACCACTGGCTGGTACCACTCTTCTAGATGTTGGTAGTGGCGGAGGCATTTTGTCAGAGGTAACTGTTTCTTTTGTCATATGTTTTCAATGTAAGGCATTTATTAACTTTTTAAAATAAAGAGAACGTGCTGTATTAGTCTTTCTAACCTTTACCTTGTTTTTAAGCCTTTAGCCCGACTTGGAGCGTTTGTGATTGGTGTGGATGCTTCTGAAGAGAACATCAAGATTGCACAAGCGCATGTGATGCACGACCTACAGGTGGCACCGAATGTCAAGTATATACATGCCACTGTGGAGGATTTGCTCCACACTGAAGAAGGAAAGTTTGACGGAGTCATCACCTCAGAAGTAGTTGAACATGTAGCTGATGCACCAGCATTTCTCTCAGCTTGTTGTAGACTTGTCAAGGTAGTGTGTGTTTCAAAATTGTTAAATGTTATTGTTGTGTGCAGGACTCTCACCAGTGGGTCATGCCCTGCGTTCAGTAACACGAGATTTCCCATGATGTTCGTTAGCGTTCGCGAACAGTCAATGTTAAAAGCAGGATGCCTGCTGCGAACAATGTGTTACTGAACGCAGCCTTGGGTCTTTATTCAGAAATTGGTTCCTTCACTCTGGATAGGCAAAAATATAATAGCACCAGATGTACAGTGGTTTCAGATCAGATCTCCTGAACACCTTGTTTAGTATACTTCCAGAATATATGACATCCTCCATGTTGAAAGGAGTGGACAGTAAACCAGGCATTATCTGATAATCGTTTCTCACTCGCACTGGGAAACTATATATAACTAAGACTTAAAGCATATTTTTGGCATTAAAGAGCCATCACGGATGTTAGTGTTTCAAATTTTTGGAAAATATACTTATAACGTCATTCGCCAGAGAATTTTTTTATCTACAACATGGCATATGTTAAATAATTTTCATATCACGACAATGTATTGCAATTTGGTTGCAAAGAGAAGTATCACTTCGACTAGGGCGCGCTACGGGTATCTGACGTATATAAACAGAGTCCCCTTTTTTGCGTAATACGAACTACACAAACAGCAAGCGCTTCCGAAGCGTGAAGGCTCGTCTCTAGCGCAAGTCGCCATAACAACCCATGTGCTGCACGTGCTTCACGCGTCGCTCTTGCAAAGTAGCCTTGTCACACATTACTGAATGTGACGATTGCTTTACAAACTATGTTTCTAAATGTCCTGAGAATATAAAAATTATTTCCTGTTTAATGTTCTTTTTATTCAGATAAGACCAGCAAATTATAACAAATTTTTACTCTCATTAATTATAAAATTCAAGAAAAATACCTAGTTGGGTAAAACAATTATTCCAATATCTGTAGCAAATACATAATTAAATGAAATGGTAAATAAATAACCATCAAAAAATTATATATTTCGATTTCTTTCATTGCTCATATTTTTTTATATTCTTTCGTGTCTTTGTTTACTGTGTGTGAGCTAGACCATAATGCTTTGCGCTTGAAAATAATAGACTGGATCTATATTTAGACTGGAAAACACCTTTACTAATTAATGCAATTTCTCGGCTTATTTTAAGTTGGAAAAATTAGGGAAAATTAAGTGTATTTATTTCACGGAGATAGATTTTTGGAGAAATTATGATATTTTCATCAACATCCGTGATGGCTCTTTAAAAAGAGAGATCCATCAGCATATTTTTTTGTAGAAGCAACATGCTAGGGACATTCCTGTTTACACATAAATTTTATTAATACATGCTGATTACTCAATCCTGTTGATACAGAGTGAGAGGGTAATATTTTGATGACTTTATGTTTGAAAGTTGGATAAAGACTAGAATAAAAACAATGAGAAGTGAAGCCATTCATCGGTGCTACGGGTTTGACTATTTGCTACAGTTAAACATGACATTGTTTTTGAGTCGAGTGATAAATTATTTGATATTTTGTGGATATACTATCAACATAAAGGTTTAGATGTGAGATTAGTAAAAATAAAGCATTTTTCTCTGTTCATGCTAAGCACCAAAACAATATGGGGTATACTTCCGTTAGAACTCGCTCTTTAACTCAAGTGATGTCACCTTCAGCCAGGCGGATCCCTGTTTGTGACGACCCTCAACAAGACATACCTCTCCTACGTGTTCGGAGTTCTGGCAGCGGAGAGACTGCTCAACCTGGTGTCCCCCGGTACTCACGACTGGAACAAGTTCATCGATCCTCAAGACATCCAGTTCATCCTCAATCAAAGTAGGCTTCTCTCTCAATCAGTTCACACGGTTAATTCATTATATAATGTTCGTAAATGATCCTTGTAAGTTTGTTAAATAACATGTACTCATGTTTTGTATGCACTAGAATCTAGAGTCCAGGCCCCATAGGCCCCCATTCGAAGCTGTCTTAGTGCTAAGATAGTCATAAGCCAATGTATGGCACTTATGAATATCTTGGTGCTGAGAGAGGTTCGAAAATATTGATCTTGGGGTTTATTGTCTGTCTGTTTGAAAAGTTTAATAACTTTTTATTCATCAGTCATAGGTATGTGAAAGTAACCGTATCATGATCAAAACATGCAAGTTTTGAGTTTGTTGGGAAGCATATAAGAGATGGGATGATTTTAACGATTCACCATTTCTCCGTGTACCAGATGAGCTGAGTACACGCCTGCTGCATGGCATGATGTACAACCCTCTGACGAAGCGGTGGAGTTGGATCAAGGATACGAGCATCAACTACGCTATACACGCAGTCAAAACTCAACAGCAGGAATAGAATAACGGATAGGAACAGTTGAGGATAGAAGACATGATACTATCTCGATGGAGCAGACCTGGATGTCATGAAAGAATATTATCAACGCTTTTTGATACAGTTATTTTTTTGCAAGTGTTATAGAAAGTATCAAGGACTGCTATTTTAAAAGAAAATGTGTTTTGTAAATATATACATATATCAATGAACGATTGTAATACAAATATCAACTGCCTTTGTTTTACTTTAGACCAAAGTCTTAGATTTTCATTTTGCCTCATGATACCCATCCTCGGTTACCCATGGTTTTTATATATGCTCCGTTACTCTCCACTATATCACCCATGGGATACCTTATCAGGAGAATCTGTACTCAAATTACCCATCCTTGGCCGGCGTGACAAAGTCAGTAACCAAAGAAAATGCTCAGGTCCAAGCTGCATAGCAGTTTGATTGGCTCACGCCGGCCAAGGGTGGGTAATTTGAGTACAGATTTTCTATACGGCAACTTTATCTGCAGTATAGAACTTTTCTACACTCAGTGAGGTTTGAGTGCAATGGTAGACTAAATTTCAGTGTAGCACCACGGTGGCGATGGTTCGCTAGTTCCAGCCGATGCTCGCTGGTTTCATTGCAGTGCATAGCCACATGGCGTTGCGGGCTTTCTCCCTGCGTGATAATACTAGCAGCTACGATATAAGTGAAATACTCTTGAAAGCGGTGTTAAACCCCAACTCGCCTGACCTTGTTTTCTCATGCTTGAAGCACTCATAAAATACTACATAACCTGTGTATCATAACCTGTGTATCATAACCTGTGTATCTTTGAGCAAACTGATCCCTAGATGTGCTTTTTGAAGGTTAGACATTATATATGAGTTTAGTATTGCAGTTTTCATGGAAACATGGTGTGAACAGTGACATTATAATTAAGCCATTTTGACTCGAAAACATCTCCCATAGTTTCCATGCTAGCTTGATGATACTTAATACACTTAATGTTAACCGTGCATGTTAACCATGTCCCTGGCTGTGCCTTTTGAGGGTAAGACCCAGACTTTAATGATATTTTTTGCAGTTGTCATGGAAACATTAAGTGAACAGAGACACTAAGAGGAAATCATCTTGTCTGAAGAAGAATGTCAAGTATACATGCCAGTCCGTCACCCAATTACTTGTTATTTTCAGATGAGATTAGTTGCAAAAGTTGTCAGCAATCCAATCTGGCTTGTGTGATTTTTGATAAATGAAGTGTTAATAGAATGTAGGGCCTGTCCAATTTTTAGGACTGGTTGATTTTTCAAACCACAAGCCCTGATTTACAGTAACAGTAAACAGTATTTTGGACACTGATACATGCTAGTCTCATGAAACTTAAAACAGGTGTTAACCATGATCCTGAGGTGTAGTTTTATCTGAATAATGGGTTTGTAGTTTAGATGGAACTACACCTTTCATCTTGTCCTGTCTGAAGTTTATCTGTGAAACTATACACTCTGCCTTCATCCAACTGCAGTCATAGAGAATCAATATCCATTGGTAAGCCTTTAGCTATTTTAAAGCTTCTGTGACTTTTGTTAGATATGCTGGCTTCTACACTTGAAGCGAGGTATATGGAGGAGCATCATAATCCATAACGCGGGGTGTGTAAGACCCATAAGGCTCATAATGCATAAGGCGGAGTGTGTAAGACCCAAAAGGCTCATAATCCATAACGCGGGGTGTGTAAGACCCAAAAGGCTCATAATCCATAAGGCGGGGTGTGTAAGACCCAAAAGGCTCATAATCCATAACGCGGGGTGTGTAAGACCCAAAAGGCTCATAATCCATAACGCGGGGTGTGTAAGACCCAAAAGGCTCATAATCCATAACGCGAGGTTGTGTAAGACCCAAAAGGGAAAAATATCACTTTGTCATGGTAATGTGACGTCATAAAGAATGTGATGATGTCATGCTTCGTCTATGACGTTGTGTTGTAAATGCGGCGACGGCGGGTCACCAGCCTATGGTTGAAAGTGGATTTTAGCGTATTTTCATTAATACCATGACTTCGGTAATAAACAGAAAATCATATTCGTGTTTATGTCACACTATGTTTACAACACTCGTGCCTGAATATCGGTATGTTCCTCGCTCCTCCTAAGGAAATACTAATATTCAGGCACTCATGCGTAAACATAGTATGACATATATATAATATCCTCTATTTCTGATGACTCGTGTGTTGTCAGCCAATGAAATGTCATGATTTTAAAGTTGATGATCATTCATCGGCATTCTAAACCAGGGACTGTCAATATTGCTGAATTTGAGTTATTTCATTGGCTGGTTAATTTAAGCCGTTTCGAGCATTTTGGGTCTTACACACTCCGGTCTTACAGACTGAAATAACCTGATTGCACAGGATGAATGCACTAATTCTTTGTGTCCGTTGTTTTGTCAGTCAGAGGAAATTCTTCCTATCAGCATTGATATAAAACATATGTTCCATAAGGGGATGTGATATAAACATATGTTCCATAAGGGGATGTGATATAAACATATGTTCCATAAGGGGATGTGATATAAAACATATGTTCCATAAGGGGATGTGATATAAAACATATGTTCCATAAGGGGATGTGATATAAACATATGTTCCATAAGGGGATGTGATATAAAACATATGTTCCATAAGGGTATGTGATATAAACATATGTTCCATAAGGGGATGTGATATAAAACATATGTTCCATAAGGGGATGTGATATAAAACATATGTTCCATAAGGGGATGTGATATAAAACATATGTTCCATAAGGGGATGTGATATAAAACATATGTTCCATAAGGGGATGTGATATAAAACATATGTTCCATAAGGGGATGTGATATAAAACATATGTTCCATAAGGGGATGTGATATAAACATATGTTCCATAAGGGGATGTGATATAAAACATATGTTCCATAAGGGTATGTGATATAAACATATGTTCCATAAGGGGATGTGATATAAACATATGTTCCATAAGGGGATGTGATATAAAACATATGTTCCATAAGGGGATGTGATATAAAACATATGTTCCATAAGGGGATGTGATATAAACATATGTTCCATAAGGGGATGTGATATAAAACATATGTTCCATAAGGGTATGTGATATAAACATATGTTCCATAAGGGGATGTGATATAAACATATGTTCCATAAGGGGATGTGATATAAAACATATGTTCCATAAGGGGATGTTGTCGTCATTATCCCTGTAACATAACAAACAAAGTCAAGATGTGAAAATCAGATTTTAATGAATCTTCAATAAAAGGTTTGGCACAAAATGTCCCTTGTCATGAGGTCTATGTATTAAAATATTTAAATGTATATATTTCATAAGTAATCATGCAAACAGCAACAAATGAAAAAACAAACTGGTTCATGCAAAGTAAAACAAAAACAAAAACTTTAGCAATGTTTATGAACGGACAATAGAGCTATCAGGCTCATATTGAAAAGGAAGGGGTCATTGAAAATTTACATGCAATAATTTTCAAAAGGAGGTAAAGGGGGGTGGACCCCACTGAACCGAAACTGCGATCACCCCGCAACCCCCCCTCCTGGACCCTGCACTGCTGAGTGATGTAACATTACACTGTTGATACAGTATTACAAATTATCACCCATTAACTTATTATTACCCATATGGTGAATATAAGTTATGTAATATCGTCCATTTGGGCACATCTCACTTTTGCCCAGGATAGATTGTTTCAGCAATTTCATCCTTTGTAACATCATAAAACAATTATTTGTGATGTCACTTTAGATGGCTGTCAGAAGTAGGCCATTTCTGGTGATTGTATTCCATTCAAATATAAAGGAATGGATAATAAAGAAATTATAACACTCAAAAGCGTACCATAAGACTTTTACAACACTGGTGTAATATTGTGTATAACCCTCACTGTCTCTCAGACCTTACTAAAATTCACACTTATTTGTCACGTGCTACACTTACTCGCGTAATAATCTTATTGACTCTGTATTCTGAACAGTTTTCAAATGGGAAGTTGTAAATGATCATGTGATCAAAAGTTGATACTTTTCCTTCATATCACATTTCATTTAATTTCAAAATTCCTGTAAACTTGAATTGTATTTTCCAAACTACTTGCATAAAGAAATTCCATAAAAGTTGTTTTGTGTAAACAAGTTCTTACAATGTTGACTGCGATTAAATTAATTTTTCACAAATTAATAATCAAAAATTAAAAACATCAAGATGTGCAAGACTGGATATTGTTAACTATTGGGAAAATCACACAATATAGAATTAATAATATTAGTGTAACAGAAGGTAATTTCAAAGTACATTATCTTAACAAATAACTGTAAATTGATAGATAAAATTTTACAATAATCAAAATATATATTTATAGAAATAAATCTGTTCATGAATATAAGTAAATACAGACAATCCTCACTGAGTTTACATGATCCCCTGCCGCAAATTTATACTTCAAAATTACGAAATAATGTCAAGGTCACCAAATTTGACGGAGAAAATTTGTGTTCGTCATGATGAGAATTCAGCGAAAGGTTCTTGAGATATCCCGGTGACAAGTCTAACATGAAATTTCACATGCCTAAAAATTCCACCGTGACCTTGAGAATAACCTAATCAGTCCCTGGTCTTCCTCAGGAGAAGCTTTGTGTAGGCAAAGTCTCGTTGTGACCTTGAAATGAAGGTCATGGTCACAAAACTCTGTTGGAACATTACTCTCACTTACCGGTAGGTGAACCAATATGCAAAATATGAAAAGAATCCAGTGAATAATACTTGAGTTATTCTATTTGGTACGGATGGATGCTGCCAAATACTATATCCCCCAATTCGCACTTAATGCAGGGGATAATAAATATATTTGAATACACTAAGATTGAATGAAAGCATGTTTCTAGCCAAATTCTCGTACAAGTCAATGCTCGCAAGTCACAATTACAGGCTCATACACCCGAACTTCATAGTTTGTGCTGCTTAGCTAGCACAGAAAAGTTAACAAAATGTAGCAAGGTTTAAATCAGCTAGTAGCGGAGACTGGCTCGAGTTATGACTTGTCGGGGAAGTTGCTTTCTTAGTAAATACTATGAGAATTGATGTATTGAGGTAAGTTACAAATCTATTTGGCAAATGGTTAAGTGTCATGGTCATTTTCAGCACCAGTTTCAATGAGACATTCATGTTACATTAGCAATACCACATTCATTTTGAATATGATGTCATTTTGAAATTATAAGCTATCTAAATTATGTCAGAAAAACTTTGAAGTGAGAAGCATGAATATTAAATTTTGTAAGAATATCTAATAGGTTGTCCATAAATAATCTTTTTGATGCTAGAAAGTTTCAAAATGTGTATGGTGGATTGATTGACTATAGAAATCTAGCTAAGACACAGCCTTGTTTCAAGATGGGGTAGTTACCCTCACAGTGCTCAAGATTTAATTAGTGATTAATTACAGGTGCTAACAGTGCTCCCTTGTTTTAAAGGCCAAAATGGAGGAGTTTTTCTCAAATCTTCTCTTCCATACAATTTGCAAATATGCAACAAGCAGCAAGCTATGGATAAAGTCAGTTCTATATAGCCTTGCTGAAGGTCTCTTCACATTATATATAGCCTTGCTGAAGGTCTCTTCACATTATATATAGCCTTGCTGAAGGTCTCTTCACATTATATATAGCCTTGCTGAAGGTCTCTTCACATTATATATAGCCTTGCTGAAGGTCTCTTCACATTATATATAGCCTTGCTGAAGGTCTCTTCACATTATTCCCTGGGTAAACGAGGGAGTCGCAAGTCTACAGATAGACCCTGTCTCTGATTATATCATGGGTACTATGTTGTGGAAGATTATCTGCTTTCTGGACATCAAATTGATATAATTTATTAATAATTATATTAAGAACAGGAAATGTTCTTGATAACGACGTTTCAGAGTATATACGCGTTCCTTCATCAGTTCATGTTAAGAATAGGAAATAGATGATAGTTTGAAAGGATCATCTGCTCAGAAAATGTTCCTTTTTCTGCAATTTCAAATCTGCATTAAAACAAGGGATCACTGTATGCTATGTTGTGTTAAAATTGTATTAAAGGGAGGGTTCTATCAAAATGGTGGATACACCGACCAAACCCTCCCTTTAATGAAACACACTGCCAGCTGACTAGATACAGATTTAGACATCCAAAAACCAGTTGCTTAATGCTATGCTTAAATTGAGCTGAGATTTGAACATGATAAAAAGCCAACATCTAGTTTCAAACAAAGCACCTTATTTGCACAGAAAATCGAAGGGCCAGCAAAAACAAATCTGAAAAAGAATAAAATTAATTAAATCAATAGTGAATAACAAAAAAACAACATTTACATGCGCAAACTTTCCGAAAATCATTTACCTAGAACGTAAGAATAATACATAAAAGAGAATAAATAAACGTGAATATACAATAATATTACCGTAAATGTAAAATTATATTCATACATCATTTATTTCATGATTGAAAAGGGTCTCATCTCATATAACTATGATATGAATTAATGAAAAAATCAGAAACTGTTTCAAATAGGGGTGCTTGATATGTTAAAATATACATTTGTAAATGTTTTACAACGTCTCTACTACTTTCTATTAGTCCCCCGAAACTTATCTTGTAAAATAATTGTCAAGATCACAATATCCAATTTAAAGTTTACAGGTTAGTGTGAGAAAGTGCACACTGGTAAAGGCAAATTGTCCCCATAACCAAGATAAATTCAAACTCGTTGCGTGAAAACTCGTCAGTGCTGTGGCCCTCAAGGTTATCTCTAGTCATTACAGTCTTTACAGCAACTTAACACAAGGCAAATCCAATATATGGCTTTCTTTCACAAGGTGACATTTTCAATTAACTATTTTCTAGTCTTTCAAAAACTTTAAAATATATAACATTAACAAGCATTTGATACCAACGCTATCTTTCAAAACAAATCTGTTAAAACATGCAACAGTCAAGAACGAAATGAAAAATGAACATTAAAAATAACAAGTCTGAATACATTATGCTTAAAAGAGCATCAAAGTCTTTATACTCATCAAGTCACGTTAAACAGTATTTTGTGTCTGTGTAAAAAAAAGAATAAATATATGAACAAATGAATGAATATCAGAAGAGAAAATCTGAAAAAAATAACTTGGTACATGATTCATTGTTAAAATATGCTGCGTCACAGAGGTTTATCCCTTTCCAGCACTAAGAATCTAGAACACTAATATGTAGTGGTGGAAGGGTCATTACATCTTATCATCTTGAGTAAATACATCTTAAAACAGACATAAGTACTGAAGCTTGATTTTCATTTTCATGTGACATATGTTGTGGAAAATTATTGTTCATAGCAAAGTTTCATTATAGGATCTATGTCAAATCATGGCCTACAAAGAATAAAGTGTTGTATATTCATTAAATTATCTCCATTGTCACCTAGAATGCCAATCAAAAAGATCTTTGGAATACTATAACATGAACATTGTGTTGAACTCGTATAACGTTTTGCAAACTGTGCATGTTGTAATTGTTAACTCCCGTACAACAGAGAACCCTGAATGTTCCTCGTAGCTTATAATCAGAGAAATACAGGAGCAATAAATATACATATTCATGAACTCAAAAACTCAAAGCAAGCAATATTAGCATTCCAGGTTCAATCAATCAAATTTGCTAGTGAGTAATATCCTTTTCTTAAGTTTCTAAACCTTTCACCCCATTTCTTGCCACAGAAGTTACTCAAGTCATTTCTTCCCAACATACCTCTGTTACAATAAGATCAGGTTTCTTCCTTTGCCTAGCGGAGAATATTTTTAACATGGATCCATACCATCCTTATTTCTATCCAATCAAAAATAATCCTACAACTCCGACTGACTATTGTTTTGTACATGTTCTGTTCTCATTCCACAGATGAATGAACTCCAGTCCAATGTTCTGTGCTCATTCCACAGATGAATGAACTCCAGTCCAATGTTCTGTTCTCATTCCACAGATGAAGGAACTCCAGTCCAATGTTCAGTTTGAAACATGGTTGCTGATTGCACAACTAACTTTGATTGCAACCAATCAGAATTCTCTATATCTATCCCAAAAAGAGCTCCTGGGACTTGTAACAGAGGTAACATAAGAAGAAATGACTTGTGTAACCTTTGTACACGAGTCCTACTGTGCCTTTAGATATATTTAACCTTTGGTTCAGATAACTAGCTCTGTGTAACATACCACATCAAATCTAAGAAGTAATACAGTGAAGGCATTAGAACTGTTTTCTGCAGCATGCACATTGCTCACTATAAACACAGACCCCTAGGACAGTTAGTATTGCAAGCTTTAGCAAGTAAATAAAAGATGAATATGTATATAATTCTGATGATGCATGTAAAGTCAGAATTTTCATGTACAGCATTTTCACAAGCATGTATGTTATTCAGTTATATGACCAAAAAAATTGTCAGTCTTTGCAAATTGAAAACAGTGACGCTGACAGTGCAGTTAAAGCAATGAGCAAGACCCAGGCATAACCAGCATGCAGTGAGTAGTTGGGTGGAAGATGATTCTATAATATGAAGCACCTGCTTACATAATCTAATAAATCTCCTCATCGGCCTCTCCCTCGCTCGAGTCTGACGTCACGTCATCGGAACTAAGTGGATAGTCTTCCCGTACCCGACTGAAAGGATCGGGAAATGATTCTTCCGGGAAGAGAAATGATGAAGGAATCTGGAAGTTCGAGGATGTCACAGAAACTGCTGAGGAACTGCTTTTGCCTTCCAAATCCTGGATTTCTAAGTTCTCCGTTTTCGCCGTGACATCAGTGACCTCCCTTACCTCCCTTGGTGTGATGGGAGGAAGTGGATGACGGTATGGAAAGGGAGGTAACCCCCTCACCAGCTGCGTATCCGACACACTTGAAGATACTCTAGTGTCAGCGGGTGATCTGCGTGAAGGAGGACGAGAGTTGTCTGCTCTTGAGTGGTTCATTGGGAGGTCAAGGTCATTGTTAGTTTGTTTGACTGCCACATTAGTTTTCGATTCGCTCTCTTCCTGTGTTGATTCGCTACTTACCTGGGGGATAAACACTTTAACCTTATATTTCCTACCATTTGACATTCTAGAGGGGGACTTTTTCTTCTTACGTTTCCTCACCTTCCGACGACCTTGACTTGAGGATCCAGCAATACCAACTCGATTCTGTCTCTGTTTGAGTCGAAGAAGGTAAGCGAGGGGCGGGGCTCGCTTCGGGTGTTCGATGTGAAGTCCGTTCAACATTGCCATGTGACGGAGTTTGCGTTTGTACCACTCCATGTTCTTCATGAAGGACGGTATTTTCACACAGTCCATCCTTGCGATTCTCTTGATCCGAGACACCTCGTCAACACACAGCTTGCCGCTCATCAGCAGATGAAAATCTATTTCCTCCACATTGCGTAGGATCTGAACTGCACCTGCAAAGTAAATATGAATACATTATTCAGAACCCAGTCCTGGCGGGATTTTCAGAAATTCTGAGTAACCAAGGTCTGACTCTACTTGAATTGATTTGGTCTGGTCTTTGGTCCCAGTATAATTTGTTTGAGGAGAATCTAGTGAGTTTTAGCCAGTCCTTGATGTCATATTGAAGATGACATTATGTACATGTATGGACAGTTGAAACTTTTTGTTTGTAGGTAAAAGAATTCTTATCCAATATGCATTTGTTCTAATTGTAAATCTAAAACAAAGCGCAAACCGCAAAATGGACTGGAGGACCAAATGACATTTATTTCAGTTGTTCTTGGAGCGAGTCATCAGCCAATCATCTATGATCAACTTACCTTCAAAATAGCACTGGTCTTTGCCGTAGCCTCCGAGGTCGTTCGGGTCGGCCAGGCCACGCTTCACTCTCATCACATGCTTCCACCGCTGTTCTCGGTTCTTCACGTATCGACCCAGATGGTCAAACAGTTGCTTGAATGTCATTTCAGCAGACTTACAGGCTGTGTCTGGTGAAACCATCAAAATCCATGTTTTATTTTCACAATTTATTATTGCTAACATTATTTAAAAGATTTAAAAATGGTACTAAGGGAGTAATTGAAAATAATTGGATCTTACCGGTAAATGTATTTTGATTAAAAAGATTATAACAAATTTCACTGTTATAATAAACAATAAAAATACATTATAGCAGCTTCTGATTACTTGTAATTAGATTTGACAGAATGAGATTTTCATGGTCAGCTAGTTTCACACAAAGTTATTTGACCACTGTAGTGTTTGAGAATAATATCTCAGAAGAAAAAGGTCACTCACAGTACACTAGAGCAGGCAGCCAGAGATAATGGACGTTAGCTCGGAGCGCGGTGTTGATCGCAGCTAGACCCTCCTCCGTACACATGCACTCAAATGAACTCATTCCACGGAGACCAAAACGCTTCCTGTCGGAGAACCAGGGTTGAAGGCCGTCGTTGTACATCCTGAACTGAGGACCCCGCTAAGGACTTGCTTTTATAGGTCGTGATGGGTTTTGTTTAATCATCATCATTCTTTTCTATGTTCTCATTAAAAGACCTATCATTGTACATTTGAAATACACAGCCAATCAATAGATTATGAACAATAATCGGACATACTCAATAATTTTTACAATATCAAAAACTGCTTTTGCAATGCAAGACTTTCAAACAATTAATCCTGATGTAACACAACCTTATTTCCACTGTAATATGGTAAAATTGACTATTGATTTGAGGAACAACTGCATAAGACTGGAGAATGATTCTCAGGATGATAATTTTACCAATGTCAGTTCTATTGGCACTTAGTCAATTTTGCATTCTCATTCCTGCATACTATTTACTTTCATGTCACAACAAGTGAATTGATAGCATCTCGGACATGGTAACTAGAAAGGATGGTCCGTCTTAAAGGGGACAACTGACTATGCAGTCTGATTAAAATCGACCTTGTTCCGAGGAATACAATTTGCAAAATAATATATCTAACGGGATACGAACAGGTTCTGTAGATTCCTCGCCACAAGGTCTGAGAACATCCCGTATAGGCGTGTGTTCCGAACCAGTTTAGCGCAGCCAAAGCCCAGTCAAATAGCTGACCAATCACATCATAGTATTTAAACGGTCGCTGTTTTGAAAGCATTCGGAACAGACAAAAGGATAGCTGTTTGGAGTCATCTGCCCCTAGCTTCTCACATCGAAAGCATTTGTTGGACATCTTCTGATTGGCTACCTGAATTGCGCTCGAACACGCAAGTCTACAGGCTGTAATCAGACGGTTTGACGTGGAACCTACGACTGATATGAGTTCGTATCCCGGTAGATACACTATTTTGCAATTTTTATTCCACGGAAAACCATCGATTTTAATCAGACTGACTGACTATGTTTTGGTAAGTAGCCGGTAGCAACTCAGGCTCAGGGATTTATTAACTAACAACTTACGCTCGGTAAGCGATTAAATCGAGACCCATGTCCAGAAGGATACAAAGTGAGTGCCGAGCTCGTGGTCCATGAGACAGCAGATGCCCTGTTTCCGGATGTAAGGGTTCTCCAGAGATCCGTTGAGCCACAGCGAATATTTCCGCGCCTCTGGGCGATTGAGTCGAACCGTTGGCCCCTCCCACATCATTCTTGCACTGGTGTAGGAGAAAAACATGATACATAACCAAAAACAATCATGATGAGTCTATCGATCCGACAGTGGCCTTAGAGAAGTCATGTCAAACGGAACTGAACTTTCCTTAAAACCTAACAATTACTGCACCGCTCGACAGACCACATAGGTGAAGAGTTAGTGCCATCCAGATTGATAGTTCAAAGTAAAGTTCATTTCCTTACTCCTCTATAGCCATTGTCAGACATTCAACCATTCATTAAAGGTTAAAATCTTTATTTTACCAAGACTAATGGAGTAAATCATGGCATCAACCTTCCCTTTTGTCATAAAACAAACTTTATTTTCAAAATCATTAAAAAAACATTACCAACATGTAAAAAACTACATTGAGCATACCTATGTCATTAATCTCTTTTGTTGGCATAAAACAAAGTCTATTTTCAAAATCATCAGAAACAAGGTATTTTTCTAAAATAAACAAGTCCCAGCACCCACCTGCAGGGCAGATCATTACACCAGATGAGTGTGAGAGATTCACTCAGCAAATTCTCCTCCAGATATGTGGCAACGATCTCTGACGCTTCAAGCCTCGTAATCCGCTCGCCATACGCCTCAGACAAAAAGTTCTCCCCTTCACCATATTTCTTTAGCACCGTTTCTAGAACACTCTCTGCCTCCGCCAACAGGTCAAACCGAATCTGACCTTTCGACTTACTCGCAATCTCCTCGACAGCTCCTGTGTCGTTGTGGAGGAAGTTAGGAGTTTTGCCGTGTTGGAGGAATCTTAGTTTCTCCTCCTGAAGGTTGGTGGGGCAGAGGTCGGAGCGGTGTTTGAGAGGGTGGTCCTCCAACACTCGAACCTTCTTCGTCTCGTACTTCTGCTTGTTCTTCTTCGTCATGATGGCGTCATGTCTCCGTCTCGCTCTGTCGCTTACTTACTGGATACTGGGCACAGAGGAATCTAGATGGAGATGAAACAAATGTTTGCGATGAAGTTAAAAAAAAAAAACTTTTACTATAGTGATTGTTCATTCCATAGAGACGGAATAGTTAAATTCTCATGTTAACAACTTAACGTTTATCTGCCTGATAAGCTGAAGAGTCAGGAATCACTCAGGATAGTCCATATTTAGCCAGTGGCCAATCACAAATGACTTCCTATGTTAATGAGTTATTATTCCTTTAATCTGTTTACTCAGATTGGCTTACCACTATTTGTTTCAGCAATTGAAGTGTAGGTACTGAACTAAAATTTGAAATTCAAAAGTTTCCCCTTAAACTTTGTTTTAAATTTCATCTCAACTTACTGTTGAGTATTAGATTTAATGCATTATAATTTTCACTTTGTCTGAGAAGACAGAAGCGTCACGAACATGGTAGAGGTATGACTATATTGAATTCATATATACATTTATATACATATATACGATATCTGCAGAATTCCTGCAGGAAAAAAAAAAAATCACACGTTTTTCCTTTCAAAATGCTCCTATACAAAGCTATATTATTTGTTAAAAAAACAAATTGAGGATGGTACACTTTAAATTTGAGAAATGTTTAAAATATTTTTTTTATTTTTGAACAATAAAACTTGATGATATCCTGCAACTGATCTAAGAGTTAGGTATGGGGAGGAGTCAGTTCACTGCATTTAAAAAAATAGCTTTTGACTTGCCACTGGTTTGGGGGTTAAAGGGGCAGTAGCATGTGTTTTCGTTTAAATAAGTCCATGAAATGTATTGGAAAAATAATGTCGCTAATTGTAAAACACCCTTCTCTCTTCAGAAAATCCAAGTTGAAAATGAGTGTACATGGTACGGTAAAGCCATGGGAAACGTTTTTGTAATTCGAAATAGTAAAATGTGTTCACATTAAAATGGCCGCCATGCAATTTTTACAACACTGGTGTTACCACTACAGATAATTGGTTTGTGTAATAGGATGTTTTACCCTCTAATGTTAATATAAATGACATAAACTATCATTAATGGAAAATTTGAAAATATTAGATTTGCAAAAAACATGTTACTGCCCCTTTAAGGCTCTGTGAAGCTATTTGGCTCCCTAAGTAATATTTACCAAGATATGAAATTGTACCCTATGATAAGACTTTCAATCATAAATACCATTATAATGAGCTTGCTGGTTACTAAAGCCTTCAAGACATAATGATATAATACAGTGTTTCAGAATGTACTTACTCATGAGTCTTTTGTTAACAATTATGAGATAACGGAATTGTTCGGTGCTGGCTGAGATCTACATTACATTAGAACGGTGCTGAATCACCCGCCTGGTGAATTATTTAGTTGTGAAACTGCGCTTTACGGTCTACAGTTTGTAGCCAGGGTAATAGAGATATACATCTTCTCAATAATGCATGCTAATGTTGTGGAAATCTTACAAAGGTAATTGCCACAACACGCTCTGAAACAGTGAGACTTAATTCTTAACAGAGAAGGAAGGATATTTGATTCTGTACAAATGGTTATCACCCAGTGGTGTTATCATCAACAAAGACAAACTAATATACAATTAGATCTATTTAAAACTTATATTATTAGGCTTACCCTCTGCTAGAATTATTTCTATTAATTTATTTTATGATATTTTTAGAACAATCTTGATTATTTATGTCAAGGATCAAAACAGTTTCTTTGTAAAATTGTTCCTGGGATATGTTATGGAATTTGGAATTATGAATGTCAATTAAAGATGCAACCATTGTGCTAGATACAGTTTTATTTGACTTCATTAAGTTCCAGCATATCACATGTGATGATTTCAGTACTAATCATTTCTTTCAACTTTCACATTCATCCCCAATCGTCAAATATATCATAATTTCTAGTTTCCACATGTGCAGAATCTGAAACTTCACGTCCCGATGCTGTGCTCAGAAATGTACAATTTCCATTGAAATGCAATGAAGAATGATTTTGGATAATGTCCCCCAAGTGTCTTCAGATATCAAATATATCAACATGAGTTGATAAGAGGTATCCAAAGCTTTGTGAATTGCACTGAATTTATATTATTTCTGGCATGGTTTTCATTTATAAAATTTAATATAAGCAGCACTACTGAACCAGCTGCATTACAATGCTCTTCAAGTTCAGTTACTTATTCAAACATGTGAATGTTTCCTTTGCAATTATTAAGGGTAAATTAAATAAGTAAGTTAAATAATCATGTTAACATGTTTTTACTGACCATTTATATCAATTGAATGACAAGTCCAGTGACATAATGCAGCAACTATATTTCAATATTTCGTGTCATAAAATTAAATTTAGCATTTAAATGCGTCAACAATGATCTCTACCTCCTCACCTGCTCTGTTACAACAGGTAGTGTTATTCCAAATGTAACAATGTTATGCTAAGTTACACATAGAATAAGTAAAGTGTCACTTAGTGTAACTTAGAAACAATCAGACGAAGAGATCAAAATAATACAATGTGTGTGAATACTTTATACCAGTAGTGCATGATATGTGTGTATGGTTCAAACATTTGAGTACTATATATAATCTAATTATTTACACCTGGGAGGGCGATTACCTGGCTTACGTCACATCAACCCCATTGTTCTTTATATATCTTCTTCACAGTTCGACCGTATCCAGGGACGCCATTTTCCGTAGTGAGGGGAATTCCCATTGTACGTCAGATCACGTGGTTTACTATGACGTGTTTCTAAATATAGATTTTCATTTATCGAATGGTGTGACTGGCATGGTCTTTAGGAAAAATTAAAATTTGACCCCTGTTTATTGAATATCATTTAGATCGGCTCGCGTAAACGTAAACTTACATCAAATTAACATTAGTTGATCGATATAGAAAGCCTACATAAATAGAAAGTTATAGATCGTTTATTAAAAGTCTCCAAATACTTGTTTTATTGCATATAATACAAAACCTGTCTGTCTCCATATCAATGAAATGGAAGTTTATTTCGAGCACACGTTACCATTCAATTCCGTTTCCTTTTAGAGAGATCTGTTCTAATCTGCAGTTAGGTTTTGTACGTGTTGCATTGGCTGCAATTTTAAAATGAAATTCAGCGCAGTGCACACCCCACGGCCTGCTATAGTTCCAGCCGATGCTTTCAGGTTTCACTTCAATGCCTGGCAACAGTAACTTTGCGGTCCTTCCCCTTTCAATAATATCAACCGCCGTGATATAAGTGAACTAATATTGAAAGCGACATTAAAATCCATACATCTTCTGTAAGACTTGCTCCACAGGAACTCGATATCGTAATTAAAACGTAGGTAAAACGTAGGTAAAAAAAACCCCTACCTCCTATATCCACAGGAACTCGATATCGTAATTAAAACGTAGGTAAAAAAAAACCTACCCCCTATATACTCTATGGTATATAGGGGGTAGTTTTTTTTTACCTACGATTAAAACGTAGGTAAAAAAAAAAACCTACCCCCTATATACTCTATGGTATATAGGGGGTAGGGTTTTTTACCTACGTTTTACCTACGTTTTAATTACGATATCGAGTTCCTGTGACTTGCTCGTGCCGCATCTTGCGCGTGAAGATGAGCACTGCCATCCATGTAAAGCACACTACCCCCTCAAGTCATAGATGGCGCCCGTCTCCCTCACTGGTTATCCAGCTGCCGCGTGCCGAGCTCAGTATCACTTGTGGGGAAAGCTGAAGCGTATTTCATTCGTGAACTTTAAATACCTTCACACATCATGATATTATCTTTTTGCTCCCGATGTATATGCTATTTTTCAATAAAAAATTGTTAATGGTATCAGTTCATTACAGTTCATACAGATCATGATAATGATAAATGTAAGCGTTTTAGACTGTGGGGCCATTTTACTGTTTTATCATTATTACTTTCCTATCCTATGCTATTCCCACGGAGTGTGGGAAGTATTACATTTCTAGCGAACATCTTTGAACAAAGTATCACCCTCCGTCTCTAATATAAACAAAGACTAACGCCAGAGATGAAATTGGTAAAAGCGCATATAAAATCACAACTGCAGTGCTGTCCATCAAAACTCCTCTTTCAGTGGAGTTTTCAAATGATTAAGTCTAAAGTATTAAAATCTGTGTTTAATTTCTAAAAGATGTACAAAAATATAAAGATTTGTTGATATTGTGAATCAGCAACCATTTTCGACCCTTCAGCCATCTCAGCATCATTCAGGGTTTCAATGAAACGTCATGATACGGTGCAATAACAAAACAGCTGAAACATAATCAGATCTACAAACGATCACTCTTGTATCACAGACACGGTCAGTTCATAGACAAGTACGAGATTGCCCATCCTCCGGCATAACACACAACGATGTAATGGATTTAGAATCACATGGCAGCAAAGATCAGGAAAAGTGTTGCCATGACGACGGTGAAAATAAAGATCGAGGGCGAGCCTCGGTCTGAGGAGGAACCGGGTGTTGTCACCGCGACGGGGATGGTTTCCGTGACAACGGCTGATGATGAAGTTTGCACACTTGAAGAAGGAACAATCGAGTTGGCCACTGTACTGACTGTGACGCTTGGTAGCACTGTCGCAGAGGGTTCGATGGAACTGGATAGACTCGACGTCTGGCCGCTTACAGCTGTGGGAAAAGAAGCAGGCCAATCACCAGAAAGTTCTATAATAGTTTTCAATCTATCTATCTAATCAAATGAATCAAATAAATCGTAAACACATTTCATATTGAAGAAATCAAATGATAGAATTGGTGAGCGCTGCCCAATCATATGTACACTCATATATATATATATATATATATAGAAAAACAGTTTAAATATATACACCACTGATTCTCACATTGGCAAAAGCTGCAGGCACATACATTGCACTAAGTTTCACGAAGCTAATATTTATATAATATACCTTTAGACATGTAATAACCAGGATGATTATCAAGCTTTATGAAGCCAGCAAGTATATTTACTTTATAGTTTGAGATATATACTCTGGACTCATCACTCAAAATGGAATAGTTTCTGAGTGTTTCAATTACAAGGAAATAAAGTTGAAAATCTAAGAATATTTACATAAATTATTAGGGTACATGACCAAAACATACAACAGGCAAATCTAAACAGCTTAGTGATTATACCAGTATATTACCCATACGGGTGAGAAGACACAGGTGATTATTTTTGTGATATTTGCACATGTGCTTTCAAGTGATTCTCAACGTTGATTGGTTGGTTAATTAGTAACATTTGCACAATTTACATCACAAATCAGAGTGGACAAAATATTGAAATACCATTTCAAATGTACATTTTTAATTAGACATACACTAAATCACAAAACTAATTGATAGAACGGTTTGTATATTGCGCTTACCAGTGATTAAACAAGCAGCTAAGGAAACCCACACGAGCGGAGACATGGCGATCTGAAGATGAGAAGGTGGAAGTGACTGTAGGACAACTAGCTATGGTAAGACACGATACTGTAGGAGCAGCAGGCTATGTACACCACTGTGGTATGTCAGACAGGTGGATTTACAGCAGGAAATGACATACATGCTTGCTAATTAAGGATATTAGCGACTTTCAGTTACAGCTGACCACCGGGACCGAAAAGGACATTCCGGCCTCCTAGGGGTTAATGTCATTAGGAGGAAACATGTGTTTTGCATGTGACACCAGTGTGAGGAAGGATGCAACACGAGGATGCGTAATTGACAATATGCTATTTCTGTCTTTGTCCAACAAAATGAAATTAGTCATAGTTATATCATAAAATGTGTCATGGGCGTTTATATTCCTGTGCCGATTAGTAGAAACGAAGATGTATATAATAGTGAATCTTATTGTGAGATGCATGTGGACACAGGGTCCTTTTCACATGCACGAATCTACATACCTGAGTAAATTTACACGCTATATAAATATACACAAACGTGTAATAGTAATGTGCTTTCTGTTCACATGTGTATAGCAATATGATGTATTTGTCAATTAGACACAGTCATGTTATACATTATATTAACTAAAAGGTTTGAATAGATTCGCGCTAATGCCAGGTGTCGTGACATCTTGGCTCCAAGAGGAGAAGCGATTTCCCTATTTCCTGAGTACAGACTTCCCTGGGGTCTTGTCATCCCATGAAGCAACATTGAAAGTAATGCTTGAAGCTAAATAAACATTCATGCTGAGAAAAATGGTTTTGAATAAGGGTACATTTGATGTGAAACGACACATACATAGCACTTACAATAACTTGCGTTCATTACAGTAAAGAAGCTGACTGGTTCATCGAGTCTAGTCCCTTCATCCTCAGCTTCTAAAATACATATTGAACACGTACAATAACTTGCGTTCATTACAGTAAAGAAGCTGACTGGTTCATCGAGTCTAGTCCCTTCATCCTCAGCTTCTACATATTGAACACGTTATACAATAAAGCAGTCGTCAATTTAGACTTTTTTCTTGTAAAAACTCCTGAATTAGCTCCTCGTGTTATAAACCATATACATCAAACCTATCAATTGTTAAACCACTATTTAAATCAACCCAATCATATGTAAAAACATAATCAACACAATTGTATATATTTTCCTTGATGACGGTATGATGTATCACTTGCTTGATCACAGTGCAATAAAGAAGTTAGCTATCCATATACTATATACTCATTCAATGCATGTTGAAGTTTGAAATATAACAACATTTGGCTTGTCTTTATAGTCAAAGAACACTGTGTATTTTTATGAACTCCATACTCATAAAACTCTAACGGTCCTTCTCTGATTAGGATGTAACTGCGATCTAAAGTATCAATTTAGTCTGTCATGGACACTTAGCAGAGTGAAAGTCCACTAAGTAGATAGTTCGGTCTATATCAAAGTCCGACTAATATCTGTACATCCAAGTGACTGATCGACGCCCCGTGCTCTACAAAGGTATCAAGTAGCAACTTAATGCTAATTTGTAGTGCACGAACATCAAACAAGTTACATTGTTTACACCTTCGAAAAGAATAAAGGCATTGTTTGTGTATGAGAGAGTGTGTGTATTGTAGAGGTGTGATCGAATATGATATTCATACTGAGGTCTTTGAAGGCTTAATTAACAATGCTCATTGTCAGATATAATTAAGGAGATTTCAAACCGACCTTTTAAGGTTTTTTTCGGAACATGATATTATTTTAAATAACATTTAGTTAAGCCGGTCTATACATCATGCAACTTCTGTCGTATCACTTGAGCAGCTTAGCTTAGCTGGATATTGGCGCTATACAAATGTTTATATGTATGTATGTATGTATGTATGAAAGTATCACTCGTGGCATGTTTGGAGGTGTGACAGGAGATGGAAGCTGATAGTAAAACCAACTAGATCGGAACGCTTGCTATTATAGGCCTACTCTCTTCCCACGGAGGTTACTAGCTTCAGATTTCGGACCCTAACGTCGGGAATCTGAAGGGAGTAACCTCTGTGAGAAGAGATTTAGATTGCTATATATCGTATTTCTTTAAATACACGCCTGCCTCGAATAGACGCCCTTGCACAGGGCTTTCTGAAATTTAAAAGCCGGCCTTTGTTAACGTCTACTGTTGCTGCTCCCTACTGAAGTCGTCAGCGTTGAGAGGGCCGTTATCATTTGCAGTGGCCCGCTCATTTCTGATAACAAGAGGGCGGTTTCATGATAATTCCATCCATTTTAGCTATAATGCGAATTATTACCTACGAGGGCAATCATATTGGGGTTCATATTTTTCATACGATGCCCTAGGTCAAAGTATCACTATGTCATGGTGACGTGACGTCATAAACAATGCTATGACGTCACGCTTCGTCTATGACGTTGCGTTCCTAATGCGGCGACGGCGGGTCGCTAGACTATGGTTGAAAGTGGATATTAGCGTGTTATCATTAATTTCACGACTTCGGTAGTAAACAGAATATTATATTTGTGTCTATGTTTACGACACTCGTGCCTGAATATCAGTATATCCCTCGCTCTCGCTCGGGAAATACTAATATTCAGGCACTCGTGTCGTAAACATAGTATGTCATAGACACTCATATAATATCCTCTCTACAGACGCCTGCCTTGAATAGAAGCCTGTCTCAAATAGACGCCTATGGTGAAGACCATTTGAAAATAATAGACGCCCAGTGTGTAATGAAGGAAATACGGTATAGGCTCTTTCGTCTTTTCATTGATGCGTGTTCATTGATTGCATATGCTCTCGCCTTCAACAGTGCATGTCTCTGTGCTTTGATATGCAACACTTTCCTCTTAAACCATGCAAAACTTTCCTTGTAGTAATTTTAGTAAACTTGCCATGGGAATGTCTATATTTAGCTCATGGATTCTTTTTACAAAGCAGCCTTTCCTAACTTTTTAACTTTTTAACTCCAATTATCTAACATTACACTACTTTCACCTTATTGACTTACCATCACCACCGTGCTTTGTGAAAGGGGGCCCTGTTCCGCAACTCGTTATATAACATTCTGGGGTGGGTAGTTTTGGCCAAGGATCACTTACATTGTGGCGTGCTCACGTGCGTTTATAGTGGTGACATGGTTGTCAATAACTAGGCTAGTTGAAAACTAACCAAAATGCTAATGAATTAAAAGGTATGTCGAAAATAAATATAGTAGGTGGATAACAGAGGGGACGATGATGATTTATGAAACAAACCCAATTTAAATATACATCAGACATTTATCAAGTGTAGTTACATCATTTTAGGTCATAATGTAAGTTGTTTAGGTGGATTTTTTTAAAGAAACAAGATAAAGCCTGTTGAATATATTGAACCTGAAATATATAGTTTATGTGAACTCGCTTTAACGTGAAATTAAATTAAATTTAATTTGCACAGTTTTGAGATGACAAAGTCATGTCTTGGAACACACACACTTGTTGCTTTCAAAGTATATGAACTGCCAATCTCTCCTTACAGAGGTTACTCAAGTCATTTCTTCCAAAGTAATAATGAGCCGAGTAATCTATATTCAGAGAGAATGACGAACTATAAGGTGATGAATGTTAAACAGAAGAAATGACACCGAATGGATACAGTTTATTAAACATGGCTCGACAGACAGGCACTGGTGGTGGTATTGCTCTTATATATAAGCAGAATCTCATTATTGACATATGCTCAAAACCAATCAAGTTGCCTTCTTTTGAACTTTTAGAAGTAGAAATAACTGCTGTGAATTCATCTGTGAGGTGTGTCTGCCTGTACAGGCCCCCTCCATCCAAAACCAATGGATTGTCAGTGTCACAGTTTCTTGTTGATTTTCCACTACTCTTGGATTTCTACAATATCAAGCCGGGGCCGTTAGTCATTACAGGAGACTTGAATGTCCATTTTGACAACCCCGGAAAGACAGACGTTGACGCATGTTTGTATGCATTGGGTGCTAATTCACTTAAACAACATCTTACTAGTCCAACCCACAAGAAAGCTCATATCCTGCATTGTATTATTACACGTGAGTCCGAAACTATGATTAAGGATATCATCGTTGAAGACCGTCAAATGTCAGATCATTTCTGGATACAATTTCATTTGGATTTGACTCGTCCCCCACAACTCAAAAAGACTATTACCTGTCGAAATATTAAAGGCATTTCACTTGAAGATTTTCGTGCTGATCTGTTGAACTCCAAAGTATTCTCTCTTGAACAAGAACTGAACGTCAATGAACACGTCCTGCTGTACAATACAACTCTCAAGGATCTCCTAGACAAGCATGCTCCTTCCTTAACTCGTGAGATACGAGTCAAGCCGAATGCGCCGTGGTACAACGAAGATGTCCAAATGGCAAAGATATCAAGACGAAGAGCTGAGCGTAAATGGAGAAAGACAAAGTTAGAAATTCATAGACAGATTTACAGGCAAGCCCGAACAGCCATGAAGAAAGTGTTGAAAGATGTGAAGTCTCGACATTGTCATGAAACAATTGTTTCCAATATGAATAATCCAAAACATCTTTGGGTTCAGATGAAAAAACTTCTTGGGGCATCAGAAGAACCGACATTGCCAAAGGCTGAGAGTGATGACTCTCTGGCCGAATCCTTCAATGAATACTTCATCACTAAGATAGACGTAATCAGACGTCGTATGCAATCCACATCAGCAAGTCAGACTGATTACAGATCTGAATTCCATGAGCATGAAATGTTTCAATTCAATCATGTGTCATGTCATGTCAAGTCATGTCACTCATCAAGTCATCAAAGCCAACGACGTGTGAATTGGATCCCATCCCAACCAAGTTGATGTTAGAACTGTGTGACCTACTGTTACCTGTGATTACATCCATCATTAACCAAAGTCTTCAAAGTGGTGTGGTTCCTTCTTCCTTTAAAGATGCTGTTGTTAAACCTCTCATCAAAAGGCAGAACAATGATGCGAACAACCTTTGCAGCTACCGACCAGTGTCCAATCTAGCCTTCCTCTCTAAGATACTAGAGAAAGCAGCTAACAAGCATTTGACAGACCATTTTGAAGACAACGACCTCTGCTACAAGTATCAGTTCGCATACAAGAAGGCTCATAGTACTGAAACTGCCTTAGTTCGGGTTGTTAATGACCTCCAGATGGCTGTCGATGGTGGAGATCTAGCAATCCTGGTTCTTCTTGATCTGTCGGCGGCCTTTGATACGGTGGATCATCAGCTCCTGACGACAAGACTAGAAGATCATTTCGGACTAAAAGGCACTGTTCAAGAGTGGTTCTCCTCATACCTGACTCACAGAAACCAATCAGTAGTTGTTCGACATGCCGATTCACAATCCACTCAGCTAAGCTGTGGGGTTCCTCAAGGGTCAGTGCTAGGGCCAGTCCTTTTCACCATGTATACCAGGCCACTAGGAGAGCTTTTAACCAATCATAATCTCCCTCCTCATGTTTATGCTGATGACTCTCAGTTAATTGAAAAGTTTGCTGAAATCAGGTTCTTCCAAGACTAGAGACCACAACAACTGAAATAAAAGCATGGATGACATCAAACATGCTTCAACTCAATGAAGCGAAGACTGAAGCTATGGTGGTCGGCCCTAAAGTTCGCCTACAGAAGGTTGGATTCAAGAGCATACCTGTGTGTGAAGTCTCTATTCAAGTATCAAGATCTGTGAAGAACTTGGGAGTCTTTTCGCAGGCAGATCTTTCAATGGATAGACAAGTGTCCGAACTTTGCAAGAAGTGCAATTTTCATCTGCGGAACATAGGCAGAATTCGTCATCTTCTGACTATAGATACAGATACTGTCCAGGCTGGACTATTGTAATGCCTTGCTTGCTAACACCACTCAGGAAAACATCAAAAGACTCCAGAGAATCCAGAATAAGGCTGCTCGAATTGTGACAAAGTCTCCAAGAACTAGCGACACCATATCACTTCTCAAGTCGCTCCACTGGTTACCAGTACAGGCACGTGTGGACTACAAGATTCTGGTCCTGTGCTACCAGTGTGTCAACAGTTTAGCTCCGCAGTATCTGTGTGAGCTGGTTTGCCAACATCAACCAACACGTAACCTACGATCTGCTTCTAAGCGCCTGCTCGATGTACCCAGACACAAGCTTAAAACATTTGGAGGCCGATCTTTTCAAGTGACTGCTGCTGCTAAGTGGAATTAACTTCCAGAATACATTAAAACCAGTGACACTCTTGCAGCCTTCAAATCAAAACTTAAAACTTATCTTTTCTCCAACTAACTCTCTTTCTGAGCGCTCTGAGCGTACCGATGTGTGTGGATTTAAGCGCTATACAAGTGGACCTATTATTAGGTCTTCAAGACGTTAGGTCTTCAAGACGAATGTCTGAAGACCTATTGATGTTATCGTGTTTTTCCTTATTATTATTTCAACGATTTTTGTTCCATGTTTTCCGGGAAAACGGCTCGTCCGATCTGCATGAAAATTTCAGGGATGGTAGTCCGTGTCCTAACTTAGATTTTATCGTCAGCCGAATTTTGAATTTCGACCTGGTTCTTGAGTTATCTCCCCTGGAAGTTGAAACTTCAAACCTCAATAGCTCGAAAACTTACCAAGATATTTTCATAAAACTTTCACCAAAATGTGGGCAACAACATTCCCCATCGATTAGGCCTATAGCGGTTTTCGGCCGTAATAATAGATTTTTTGCTATTTCGAAAAAACTGAAAATTTCCCGCACTTTCGCGGGTTTGAGGGTACGCGTCTTCAAAAATCTTCTTCTAAATCTGGGCAATACATACAACATCGTGCAGTAGCTCATTCGAAAGCTAAAAGAATGCTGCAAAAAGTAATCCCCCCAACCCTTGCTCTATTTTTAACGGTTAACGAGCTACAGCTGTTTGAAAATTGAACTTTTTGAAAAACTTATTTTTAGGGCTGGCATTCAAAGGGACATAACTCTTTTAGAAATGAAGTTATATCAAAGTTAATTATTGCTATCTATTTGTAATAACTAGTTTAACATTTCCATAACATATCATTATCATATAAAAGTTGATAACTTGGGCACAATTTGCGCATTTCCGCAGATAATTGAAATTTCGTGATTTTGACAATTTTCGAGGGGTATAGTCTTTAGAGAATTTTCGATCGTAAACCATTAACGATAGCAAAACGTTTAATAGCTCATGTTGCAATAGAAACATCATTTATTAATAACAATAATTTTGATGCATGTATCTGTCATAGTTTATGTGTGACTTGTCACAGAACATTGTCATTTTTCGAAAATTGCAATTTTCATCCATCTTCAAAGGTTCATTATTGCTTAACTAATTATGCAAATGCAACGTTATTGATATCTACGTATGCATAATTTCACGTCCAATAAATTTGATGTTGAACCTTTTCATCAAAAAGTTGATAGTTAAGCTTCAAACATAGGAAATGTTGTCTAGGGGTCCGAAAATTAGCATTTTTGAGTCTTTTCTTGAATATTCACAGGAACGTAAGGCATTAACTATGCATGTAATCTAGATAATGATGACATCTACTTAAGTGAAAATTAAAGCACAATATTTCCTTTGTGAGACCTTAGTATGAAAATATTAACCGTTTTGTCTTAATCATGAGAAATATAATGTAGGGGTCCATAAATATGCGAGTTTTCCATTTTATGGGGGGTACCTTCTTTGGAGAATTTTTGTAAAATAACTATTTAAGATAGAGACATGTTTGATAGCTCATTTTAAAGCAGAGAAATTTGAGAATAACAGAGAGTCCAACATGGTGTTCAAGGTCAAGCAGAAGTCTTGAAGACCTAAGTATTGACGCGTCAATCCTAGTTATTATTATAAGTTAACTGTCAAATTCACGATAAAGAAATAAGAAACTGTGGAGGTGTCTAAAATAGAAAAACATTTTGTTGACTTCATTTAGTGCTGACTAAGTTTAATTTTGTTTACACCATACCGAGCACCTGCGTTATAACGAGGCGGCGTATATAGAGGACAGGTTTCCTTCTATACATCTGTTATAACAGCGAGTGTAGGCCCCTATTGTGCAGGAATATCGCCCGCGGTGTTGGCAGGCATGTGCTTTATTTTGGAACAATTGAATGTATTATGAAATTGAATAAAACATTTAAGATTCGATTTATGAATAAATATCTGATTTTATCAGTAAGCATACGCACAATAGGTATTAATTATTAAATATCAAGTGATCAACTTGTCGATAAGGATTTCACTAAATGATGAATGGACCCATGATCGATCGATGGATGAACGGATGGATGGATGGATGAATGAGTGTATTTTTTGGCAATTATATACAGCTATAACATATTGTGTATATTTCCGCTCATAAGAAATTATAACAAGTAGATGTGTAAAACTAATTTCAAACGTTTAAGCCATATATAAATGCACCAAATTTCATTTATGTAGAAAGGAAAATAAGAATCTATATTTACACACAGGTGTTGTTGACAAATGACTATCTGTTATGATTTTGAAAAACGTGATATTTTTCTCTATCTCTTTCTGTCTGTAAGACTTTATGTATGTTAATTAAGACTTTATGTATTTTGATTTAGCCTATGAACGCAACGATGTAATAACTGATGACGTCATAGTCAGATGACGTAGAGAATATATATGAAACAAAGTCCATCTTGAAGTGTTTAGAGGTGTTTTTGTGGGTTTTTCTATCTTTGCTCTTCCAGATTTGTTCTGAACTTGATCTGTCTATCCTAAACCATTCTTGGATCTTGAAATTATTGCACGAAAATAAACGAACATGATAATATCCCGCCATACCTGTAAGGATCCACGAGTACTTTGGAGTCACGTAAGTTCATTGCATTTATCGCCAAAACTTGTGTTTGCTTTTTCAACCAAGCACTACCACATGTCGAGCCAATTTTTAAAATGATTTTTACTTTGAGAGATTTTTTTAAATCACCGGAAAATCTTTTATCACAGAAAAACAACTAATTTCGTTCAAAAGATGGATTTGTTCCGTTTAGTACTGTGACAATCATTTAGGTTTGTTTTCAACGTTGGTCATTACGCAAAAATGAAATGTCATCTACTCGGCATGTTGTAGTTTCTTTTGAAGGAATGGAGACTGGTAAGAGTTATGCCTTGCATTGGGATGTTGACATCCTGTAAGCTACGGCTTCTGTCTTCAACACCTTCAACACTGATTCTACCTACGTATATCAAGGTTTTTGTGCAACGGAAGTCTAATCCAATGATGTTTAATTTCTCACAAAGAAACTATTCATATGTATTTATATTTTCATTGTTTGATTAAATTAGTTGATTTTACTATGGGCAGAATATTTGTAAATGAAAAGCGTAAAAAGTCAAAATCTAAAACAGTCGATTTTAATTATTTTGGTATTTCCCATGGCGACATGACGTGCTCTGGAGCGATGTAAGTGTATATATCTACACCGAAACGCTGTCTTCATTACAATCAATACCATGAGTCAATAGAGGAACATGGTATAATTCATCTCGACAACTTTAAGATTACTCTTTATAAGTTAATCCACATATATTCATATTTGAAGGTACGAATACCTGTTAATTAATGTGTTAAGTGTTAATTAATGTAAGAGCGGACTCACCTTGCAAACAGCGCCTACCTGTATTAGCTTTATATTGAATTCCTTTACTTATATCTGCAGTGACGTCACAAGAGATCAAGTTCTCGTGCATTGAGACAGACCAGTAGCGTTTCAAATGCAGATTATATGAATATCTTGATAAAATAATAAGTAAATGAACGTTTTTTCTTACCATGTCTTAATATATATAGAAACAGTAAAAAAATAAAGGATGTCCATGTGTCATCGAATATGTGTCATAGAAATATTGTTTTCTACATCCACATCTGAATCAATTCTTCCTACAGAGGTAACTCAACTCATTCCTGCCCACGTCACTTCTTCTGTTCTTCTTCTGTAACTTCTGTTAGAAGAGAATGCACGTGTGAAGACATGAGTTGAGTAACTTCTGTTAGAAGAGAATGCACGTGTGAAGACATGAGTTGAGTAACTTCTGTTAGAAGAGAATGCATATGTGAAGACATGAGTTGAGTAACTTCTGTTAGAAGAGAATGCATATGTGAAGACATGAGTAACTTCTGTTAGAAGAGAATGCATATGTGAAGAAATGAGTTGAGTAACTTATGTTAGAAGAGAATGCACGTGTGAAGACATGAGTTGAGTAACTTCTGTTAGAAGAGAATGCACGTGTGAAGACATGAGTTGAGTAACTTCTGTTAGAAGAGAATGCACGTGTGAAGACATGAGTTGAGTAACTTCTGTTAGAAGAGAATGCATATGTGAAGACATGAGTTGAGTAACTTATGTTAGAAGAGAATGCACGTGTGAAGACATGAGTTGAGTAACTTCTGTTAGAAGAGAATGCATATGTGAAGAAATGAGTTGAGTAACTTCTGTTAGAAGAGAATGCATATGTGAAGACATGAGTTGAGTAACTTCTGTTAGAAGAGAATGCATATGTGAAGAAATGAGTTGAGTAACTTCTGTTAGAAGAGAATGCACGTGTGAAGACATGAGTTGAGTAACTTCTGTTAGAAGAGAATGCATATGTGAAGAAATGAGTTGAGTAACTTCTGTTAGAAGAGAATGCATATGTGAAGACATGAGTTGAGTAACTTCTGTTAGAAGAGAATGCATATGTGAAGACATGAGTTGAGTAACTTCTGTTAGAAGAGAATGCATATGTGAAGACATGAGTTGAGTAACTTCTGTTAGAAGAGAAAGCATATTTTAAGACATGAGTAACTTCTGTTAGAAGAGAATGCACGTGTGAAGACATGAGTTGAGTAACTTCTGTTAGAAGAGAATGCATATGTGAAGAAATGAGTTGAGTAACTTCTGTTAGAAGAGAATGCATATGTGAAGACATGAGTTGAGTAACTTCTGTTAGAAGAGAAAGCATATGTGAAGACATGAGTTGAGTAACTTATGTTAGAAGAGAATGCACGTGTGAAGACATGAGTTGAGTAACTTCTGTTAGAAGAGAATGCATATGTGAAGACATGAGTTGAGTAACTTATGTTAGAAGAGAATGCACGTGTGAAGACATGAGTTGAGTAACTTCTGTTAGAAGAGAATGCATATGTGAAGACATGAGTAACTTCTGTTAGAAGAGAATGCATATGTGAAGACATGAGTTGAGTCACTTCTGTTAGAAGAGAATGCATATGTGAAGAAATGAGTTGAGTAACTTCTGTTAGAAGAGAATGCACGTGTGAAGACATGAGTTGAGTAACTTCTGTTAAAAGAGAATTCATATGTGAAGAAATGAGTTGAGTAACTTCTTTTAGAAGAGAATGCATATGTGAAGAAATGAGTTGAGTAACTTCTGTTAGAAGAGAATGCATATGTGAAGACATGAGTTGAGTAACTTCTGTTAGAAGAGAAAGCATATGTGAAGACATGAGTAACTTCTGTTAGAAGAGAATGCACGTGTGAAGACATGAGTTGAGTAACTTCTGTTAGAAGAGAATGCATATGTGAAGAAATGAGTTGAGTAACTTCTGTTAGAAGAGAATGCATATGTGAAGACATGAGTTGAGTAACTTCTGTTAGAAGAGAAAGCATATGTGAAGACATGAGTAACTTCTGTTAGAAGAGAATGCACGTGTGAAGACATGAGTTGAGTAACTTCTGTTAGAAGAGAATGCATATGTGAAGAAATGAGTTGAGTAACTTCTGTTAGAAGAGAATGCATATGTGAAGACATGAGTTGAGTAACTTCTGTTAGAAGAGAAAGCATATGTGAAGACATGAGTTGAGTAACTTCTGTTAGAAGAGAATGCATATGTGAAGACATGAGTTGAGTAACTTCTGTTAGAAGAGAATTCATATGTGAAGAAATGAGTTGAGTAACTTCTGTTAGAAGAGAATGCACGTGTGAAGACATGAGTTGAGTAACTTCTGTTAAAAGAGAATTCATATGTGAAGAAATGAGTTGAGTAACTTCTTTTAGAAGAGAATGCATATGTGAAGAAATGAGTTGAGTAACTTCTGTTAGAAGAGAATGCATATGTGAAGACATGAGTAACTTCTGTTAGAAGAGAATGCATATGTGAAGAAATGAGTTGAGTAACTTCTGTTAGAAGAGAATGCATATGTGAAGACATGAGTAACTTCTGTTAGAAGAGAATGCATATGTGAAGAAATGAGTTGAGTAACTTATGTTAGAAGAGAATGCACGTGTGAAGACATGAGTTGAGTAACTTCTGTTAGAAGAGAATGCACGTGTGAAGACATGAGTTGAGTAACTTCTGTTAGAAGAGAATGCACGTGTGAAGACATGAGTTGAGTAACTTCTGTTAGAAGAGAATGCATATGTGAAGACATGAGTTGAGTAACTTATGTTAGAAGAGAATGCACGTGTGAAGACATGAGTTGAGTAACTTCTGTTAGAAGAGAAAGCATATTTTAAGACATGAGTAACTTCTGTTAGAAGAGAATGCACGTGTGAAGACATGAGTTGAGTAACTTCTGTTAGAAGAGAATGCATATGTGAAGAAATGAGTTGAGTAACTTCTGTTAGAAGAGAATGCATATGTGAAGACATGAGTTGAGTAACTTCTGTTAGAAGAGAAAGCATATGTGAAGACATGAGTTGAGTAACTTATGTTAGAAGAGAATGCACGTGTGAAGACATGAGTTGAGTAACTTCTGTTAGAAGAGAATGCATATGTGAAGACATGAGTTGAGTAACTTATGTTAGAAGAGAATGCACGTGTGAAGACATGAGTTGAGTAACTTCTGTTAGAAGAGAATGCATATGTGAAGACATGAGTAACTTCTGTTAGAAGAGAATGCATATGTGAAGACATGAGTTGAGTCACTTCTGTTAGAAGAGAATGCATATGTGAAGAAATGAGTTGAGTAACTTCTGTTAGAAGAGAATGCACGTGTGAAGACATGAGTTGAGTAACTTCTGTTAAAAGAGAATTCATATGTGAAGAAATGAGTTGAGTAACTTCTTTTAGAAGAGAATGCATATGTGAAGAAATGAGTTGAGTAACTTCTGTTAGAAGAGAATGCATATGTGAAGACATGAGTTGAGTAACTTCTGTTAGAAGAGAAAGCATATGTGAAGACATGAGTAACTTCTGTTAGAAGAGAATGCACGTGTGAAGACATGAGTTGAGTAACTTCTGTTAGAAGAGAATGCATATGTGAAGAAATGAGTTGAGTAACTTCTGTTAGAAGAGAATGCATATGTGAAGACATGAGTTGAGTAACTTCTGTTAGAAGAGAAAGCATATGTGAAGACATGAGTAACTTCTGTTAGAAGAGAATGCACGTGTGAAGACATGAGTTGAGTAACTTCTGTTAGAAGAGAATGCATATGTGAAGAAATGAGTTGAGTAACTTCTGTTAGAAGAGAATGCATATGTGAAGACATGAGTTGAGTAACTTCTGTTAGAAGAGAAAGCATATGTGAAGACATGAGTTGAGTAACTTCTGTTAGAAGAGAATGCATATGTGAAGACATGAGTTGAGTAACTTCTGTTAGAAGAGAATGCATATGTGAAGAAATGAGTTGAGTAACTTCTGTTAGAAGAGAATGCACGTGTGAAGACATGAGTTGAGTAACTTCTGTTAAAAGAGAATTCATATGTGAAGAAATGAGTTGAGTAACTTCTTTTAGAAGAGAATGCATATGTGAAGAAATGAG
Organism: Gibbula magus; assembly: GCA_936450465.1. Classification (NCBI taxonomy): domain Eukaryota; kingdom Metazoa; phylum Mollusca; class Gastropoda; order Trochida; family Trochidae; genus Gibbula; species Gibbula magus. Next base: position 3,857,527 of record OW388293.1, on the reverse strand, counting down.
TTGAGTAACTTCTGTTAGAAGAGAATGCATATGTGAAGACATGAGTAACTTCTGTTAGAAGAGAATGCATATGTGAAGAAATGAGTTGAGTAACTTCTGTTAGAAGAGAATGCATATGTGAAGACATGAGTAACTTCTGTTAGAAGAGAATGCATATGTGAAGACATGAGTTGAGTAACTTATGTTAGAAGAGAATGCACGTGTGAAGACATGAGTTGAGTAACTTCTGTTAGAAGAGAATGCACGTGTGAAGACATGAGTTGAGTAACTTCTGTTAGAAGAGAATGCATATGTGAAGACATGAGTTGAGTAACTTCTGTTAGAAGAGAAAGCATATGTGAAGACATGAGTAACTTCTGTTAGAAGAGAATGCACGTGTGAAGACATGAGTTGAGTAACTTCTGTTAGAAGAGAATGCATATGTGAAGAAATGAGTTGAGTAACTTCTGTTAGAAGAGAATGCATATGTGAAGACATGAGTTGAGTAACTTCTGTTAGAAGAGAAAGCATATGTGAAGACATGAGTTGAGTAACTTATGTTAGAAGAGAATGCACGTGTGAAGACATGAGTTGAGTAACTTCTGTTAGAAGAGAATGCATATGTGAAGACATGAGTTGAGTAACTTATGTTAGAAGAGAATGCACGTGTGAAGACATGAGTTGAGTAACTTCTGTTAGAAGAGAATGCATATGTGAAGACATGAGTAACTTCTGTTAGAAGAGAATGCACGTGTGAAGAAATGAGTTGAGTCACTTCTGTTAGAAGAGAATGCATATGTGAAGAAATGAGTTGAGTAACTTCTGTTAGAAGAGAATGCATATGTGAAGACATGAGTAACTTCTGTTAGAAGAGAATGCACGTGTGAAGAAATGAGTTGAGTCACTTCTGTTAGAAGAGAATGCATATGTGAAGACATGAGTTGAGTAACTTCTGTTAGAAGAGAATGCATATGTGAAGACATGAGTAACTTCTGTTAGAAGAGAATGCATATGTGAAGAAATGAGTTGAGTAACTTCTGTTAGAAGAGAATGCATATGTGAAGACATGAGTAACTTCTGTTAGAAGAGAATGCATATGTGAAGAAATGAGTTGAGTAACTTCTGTTAGAAGAGAAAGCATATGTGAAGACATGAGTTGAGTAACTTCTGTTAGAAGAGAATGCATATGTGAAGAAATGAGTTGAGTAACTTCTGTTAGAAGAGAATGCACGTGTGAAGACATGAGTTGAGTAACTTCTGTTAAAAGAGAATTCATATGTGAAGAAATGAGTTGAGTAACTTCTTTTAGAAGAGAATGCATATGTGAAGAAATGAGTTGAGTAACTTCTGTTAGAAGAGAATGCATATGTGAAGACATGAGTTGAGTAACTTCTGTTAGAAGAGAAAGCATATGTGAAGACATGAGTAACTTCTGTTAGAAGAGAATGCACGTGTGAAGACATGAGTTGAGTAACTTCTGTTAGAAGAGAATGCATATGTGAAGAAATGAGTTGAGTAACTTCTGTTAGAAGAGAATGCATATGTGAAGACATGAGTTGAGTAACTTCTGTTAGAAGAGAAAGCATATGTGAAGACATGAGTAACTTCTGTTAGAAGAGAATGCACGTGTGAAGACATGAGTTGAGTAACTTCTGTTAGAAGAGAATGCATATGTGAAGAAATGAGTTGAGTAACTTCTGTTAGAAGAGAATGCATATGTGAAGACATGAGTTGAGTAACTTCTGTTAGAAGAGAATGCATATGTGAAGACATGAGTAACTTCTGTTAGAAGAGAATGCATATGTGAAGAAATGAGATGAGTAACTTCTGTTAGAAGAGAATGCATATGTGAAGAAATGAGTTGAGTAACTTCTGTTAGAAGAGAATGCACGTGTGAAGACATGAGTTGAGTAACTTCTGTTAGAAGAGAATGCAAATGTGAAGACATGAGTTGAGTAACTTCTGTTAGAAGAGAATGCACGTGTGAAGACATGAGTTGAGTAACTTCTGTTAGAAGAGAATGCAAATGTGAAGACATGAGTTGAGTAACTTCTGTTAGAAGAGAATGCACGTGTGAAGACATGAGTTGAGAAACTTCTGTAAGAAGAGAATGCACGTGTGAAGAAATGAGTTGAACAGAATGCATCTGAAGTTGTATAGAAGAACAAGCACACACATTTACAAAAAAATATTATTTTATTTCTCATTAGATGATTGTGAGAAGAGTTCGGTGTCCATCCGATCAATCAGCCACATAACGGCGTCATATGAATCTTCATCCTCCACACGTAGAATCAAATAAATCTACCGATTTGAATTTGTGCATGACATTTACAAGCGTTAACATACACGCAATAAAAAAATGAAGTTCATTGTTCAAAAAGAGGGTCCATTGTAAATAAATTTAAGCATTTAGTCCCCGTTTCAAAGGAAATGTTTCAAGAGACTTGACCAGACTAGACAAGGCTAGACCAGAGCAGACTAGACGTCTTCGTTAGGACAGTGTGAGGAGTGCTAGGACGACGGTTCCAAGTAGACAGAGAGGTGAGACGATCTGATTGGCTGAGCCGCTAGGACTACCGGTAGTTGTCGTCCCGGTGGAACCCCCCATTGTCGACCCTGTCCCCATCGTCATTGATGAGCTTCCCGCCATCGCCATCGTGGTCACCGGTGTGCTCATTGGTGATGTCGCCGCTGATGAGGACGAGGCGCAATTTGCCGTCGACAAATCTGTCAAAGTCATGTCAAACATGGATGTTAATATATACAACAACACACACACAGTTATGACATACGTAATGTTTCATAACCAAGTCGATGTGATATAGTGTTTATATAGAGAACGATATACTTTCTTTTTTAATTATAATAAGTGTTTGTTATCTCATTATTTAATAATAAAACATGACGTGGAGGTTTCTTGATGATCCAACACAGACAAAGACAAAACTACGGATCCAAAGATGCGCCAGTAAAATCGTTAATTTAAAAATAGAGTTTACTTACATGCGACCACTACCAGAGCGACAACGAGTAGCGAGTGTGAGAGCGACGACATTGTTTTGCCTGAAACAAACCCAAGAAACATGTGCTTATCATGGAATATAGGATATTACCACTGCAGCGAGAGATGGCATGACATGTAGCCCGTCCGTCCGTCTAAGAACGTTTCACTCTTTCGACTTCTCCAGAACCAGAGACTTATAGAGCTGACATTTCATGTACAGACCCCTTGGCCAATGGGGATTCTAAATTAACCTTTGGGCTCCAAATAAAAGCCTCCATCTTCTTCTCCAGAACAAAAGACCTAGAAGGCGGTACTAGTGTTTGCAGACTCTTTAGTCAATGCGGATTTTACATTGAAGATTTGGTAACCCTTAGGCCCAAAATAAAGGCCTCACAGGCCATGACCAAACAAACCTATTTCCATCTTCTTCTCCATAACAAAATACCTAGAAGGGGGTATTAGTGCGTGCATACTCTTTAGCCAATAGGCATTCTATGTTGTAGAGTTGGTGACCCTGTGGCCCCAAATAAGGGTCTCACAAGCCATGACTTAAAACCTCTTCTTCCCCAAGGTGATGAAAAGAACTAGTATACATAATATATAGCCAATGGGGATTCTAAATTGTAGATTTGGTGTGACCACAAATTAGGATCACAAAGGCCATGACCTAAAGCACCTTTCCTTTGCCTCTCTGGTAGAGCAATGATAGTGCTGAGCTTGTGTAACAGATGCACTGTCCCCCTCAGTGGAAACATTGGCTGGGGGAACTCCCTTTCTCTGTTAGTCTTAGGGGGTAGTGTTTCTCGACATTCTTTAGGCATTGGATATTGCATGGAGTTATATTTTGCTTATATTGTTTGGAAAACGTTTTGATAATAGAGAGCAAATGAGTGGGTGTAAGTTTCTACTTTCTTACCAATTCTGAGTCTATACAAGCAGTAATAAATGAAAAAAGACATAAAGACATATAGATATTATACTAGGCCTCATATAATGATAAGCTATGATATACTTGTAATGCATGTTACATAATGTGCAGGTGGTCAGTCAGCCTCATTGTGAGAGCTGAAAGACATTGATGCACTGTAACACTCTCCCTCTCCAGACTCCAATCCCACTCCCGCTCCCACTCCCCCTCCCCCTCCCCCTCTCCCCTCCCTCTCTTTCCCATCTTATCTCATCTCTTCTCTTCACCATTTGATATATGGGAACTATTCTACACCATTTGAATTGGAAGAGTCACCTTCTCTTCAAGATTTCCAGGAATCGTTCTACTTGCACAGCCAATTCCTCAACATGTAATTACAAGAAATGTATTCTTCATGCACTGACTAACATCCTCGTGCTTTAACTATACTAGTTCAGGGCAAAACTATACTTTATTTAAAAACACATTCGGGTACAGCGAACTTAATTTCTTAAGTACTTTATCTAGAGAACAAGCTGTTTCAGTCTTCAACAAGAAGAATATAAACCCTAATGAGCTACAGAGCCCATGGCTCTATTTTTACTGTTTCAGTTTGGACCAGTTTTTTTTATGATCAAGGTTAGTAACACATAGACCATCTAATTACATATTTACCAAATATCATTTCACCATCGTGGAGGGATGATCGAGAACCTGATATTTATTAAATCATCATCCATCAATTTGTTAAACTCATCTTCAAATGCATTGTGGGCGTATCCACCGAATGATATGTATATGGTATTTATAAACTGGCCCTGTGCAACAGTACAATCTGTCGCAGTTTTTCACTAACCCAACAATAGAAATCCGAGACGACACGCCTACCAAATTAGCATATAAAATTTGTACTTGATCGCGTCCGTGCCTGCAACAATGATCGTCTTGTCTCCATGCAGCAGTTCTGTTTCTCTCCATGAATTTACTTTGCCTCAATTTTGCCAGTCAGTGTTAGTCAGTGTTTAGGACGCTTTTCTTCAGACAATGACATGTTAATATCTATAGCTGCCATCGAATATAACTTGCCATTCGTGTTTAGCTAAGATGTTGGTTGCAATAAATTTGCTTGTCATATTTCCCATGTTGTACTGTTGGCCTCATGGCAATTTATACGAAATAAATGATTTATCAAATTTGCTTTAGGAATTAGATACTATGTGGAGGTCAAATAACACCAACTTTTCAAATTCAAAATTTATAATGACGATAAATGTGGACAATTATTTTAGGACTAAAAAGTGTTTTAGAAAATTATAAATTTGACAGATATTACTGGATGGACATTTATTAGCATGTTATTACTTGCTTCACAGTACAGTGTATACAATCTGAGTGTTAGTTCCGCCAAGAAAAGTCTAATGCTAATTGAATTTGAATCATTTTGATTTGTGCGAAAGTTAAAAATATAAAAGAAAGGAAAACCTTGTAACCGCAATCGCGAGATGAAACAATATTTAATGAATACCGGTATTTCAAATAAAGTCCAACACCTAAAGCTACAGTTTTATTTGTGGCAGCAAACCTCGAGAGGATAATTCTGTTTACTTCAGTGTCTCTAATTCTCGTCCAATAAATCTATGTAACGATTTATACTAAATGAGTCCAAGTGGTGCATTAAGAACATAAAACGCGTGTAACCTGGGATATATATATCCACAAATATCCCTTGTCAGATCGTCTCTTTAAAGATTGACAGAGTAATACCTCCTAACAATTCAGGTACAAGATGAGTCTAGTGAAAGTAGGCGTGTACAGTAGAGTTCTTACCTTTCCAACTTCGACCGAAAATGATTATCATCCCGGTAGCTCAGCTTATATTTATACCCTGCGTGACGTCATAGTGGTGTCAATATCATATTATTGCTGTACACAAGGATGTCCTTTACACTGCGACGAGTTTTCCTCCTAGTTTGTGTTCCATGTATTGCGTGTGAAAAAGACATCACACATGAACTACTGCAATAACAATGCACTGAGCCTTCAGCATTATCAAAAGTAAATACTTTTCACAAATGTTGGGCATGTTACATAGAGTGGAGATGACCGAAACTAAAGGAAGAGCTTTGGATCTCAATGCAAGCAGTTATAAATCTCGTTCCAATTGAAAACGATAGTGCGATGAAGTATGTAAAGAACTAGTTAGAAGTCGTAGCGTTGTTTTTGTTGACCTAAAACATAGAATATGATCATAGCAGTGGTTTTTAAACAGAGTTTTTTTCAAAACATCCGGTAAAATTATGAATAAATGTGGTTATAAAACTTCCATACCAGTTCCATGAGGTTCTCGACGTTCTCATTGAAATTATGACGTCATACATGACACTTTGACGTCATACTCATTGTCAGCTATGTTTCAATGATTTAGAAGCATTTATGTCATGTACATGTATCGTTGTCTTAGAAACATGACATTTCAAGTCTAATGATACAAATAATGAAGAGCGCATATCTTTAGAACCCAGACTGATACCTAGAGGTGTCAAACAAAACCGTCCTCTGTCCTAGTTGCTGTGACGTAGCACATCCTAAAATAGCAACCTGCGGCTGTTTCAAACTCTGGACACCAACCTCATGAACCTCTGCAAGCCTTGCGTGTTGACATCAGAGTTCATATGATGGTTATATAGACAGATTTTTTGGTATTTCGTTTCACAAAATTTGATAAAATTGCATCACAGAAACAATTGGTTCTGGAGAAGAAGTCGAAAAAGCGAAAAGTTTACGGATGGACGGACGCTATGCCATGCCATAAGCCCATCGGGCCTTTCAGGCCTGATCGATGAGCTTAACATTAATCCAGTTTCCTATGTCAACCGGTTTCGGAGAAGAAGTCGTTTAAAGGTTTTGCTAATAATGCCTGCCACGCCCACATTTGAGGGGAGTCGTAGTGGGTTCTCATGTACAAACTAAGATCCCACAGGAGGAAGGTTCATCCCCACAATATTTCAGCTTCGGGGTGTAGCGGTTCTGGAGGAGAAGTCGAAAATGTGAAAAGTTTACGCCGACGCCATAAGGCCATCTGGCTTTCAGCCCTGGTGAGCTGAACATGAACCAGAAATGAATACTCTAAATACTGTGGTTTTGTGTGTGCCTATAATTGTAAACACATAAACTTGAGATGTGAATTTAATAGTTTTCTTTCAGAACTGAAATGTAATGTGATAATATACTGCAAGGCAAATATACTTGAGAAAACATTATTAACACTCTTGAATGGTGCTATAGATGAATTAGGAGATAAACCAACTGTGCTTGAAATCGGGATTAATAGCAAGTAAAATCAAAATTGAAAGCGATTTTTCTGGAAAACCAATTAGACTCGATTATCCAGCAATGTCATGTGTAGAATGTTAAATAGATATCGATATATGTACATCTTTATTTAACAAACCACCTGGAAAACTCACCACCTAGTTCTGTACAGGCTATTGTTTAATCGTGTTTTTTAAGTCACAGTAAGCCGGATGTATGCATACTTGAAACACTGTGGGAGAGTGTGAGAACAAATAAACTATTATACCAGTTCAATATAAAATATATATTTTCCGGGTGCTTAACTAGATTATTTACAATCGGCATCTCTTTCAGATGTCGGTGTACAGCATTTTCTGTAGCTATTAAACATAGGTAAACAATTAATTTCACAATATGAATACTATCTTTGTGTACTCAATGTCTCGTGATTCAATTCCAAATGAATCTGCTCGGTTCGCGTCACCTACGTGTTTGAAACAGATTAAATTCTATATAAAGACTACAGTGTCTGTACACAAAGGGCGTATCTTGTCTTGCCTTACCACTACTTATACTATAATTGGAGGTTGACCTATGACCCAGCTGATGTATACAACAAGGAAGTGTTACGTTTCACAATCGTTGGGAAGATTTATTCGAGCGAGTGTGTCATATGAATTTTACTAAACGAGTGTGAATTAAAGTACTCGCCGAGCGAAAGCGAGGTTTAATGAAAAAATGCATGAGTTGCGTTATATAGTCATATGGTATGCTTCAAGTCCAGTATATTCATACTTTCTTAATATCACTCATTCCATTTTAATTCTGTAAAATAGCAAGAAAATTGTCCTCTTTTCTTGCGGCAGTCTTGCTGTATGACATCACAGTTTAGTACGTCATGTGCCGAAAACGAAATAAACGCTGAAACAATGGTCACTAGACAAAGTGTTGTGTGTTGTGTGTTTCGATTTGTTTCATCATATGTGAATTAATTAAGAGTATTAAATTAGATCATAGATAGTTTAATAGTGCCTCAATTTTGGTATCTACAGTGAAATCTATACCCAGGTCTAAATTTGTCACCACGGAACTACATTATTCATACCATCTTGATCTACCTGCTAGTGCTGCTACCTATGAAGAAAACCTCACTGTTTGTGTACAAAATGTACATGACAATACCCAATTTTCGGTATAAGACGTCTAATTAGGGGCTCATGCTCATGGTCATCTTAATTAATAAACTAATAATAATAATAATAATGATGAGTTTACGTCAAGTATCCATCTCATCCGAGTTGCTCACCGACATTATTACCCTGACGGTTTGTACTTTTTCAAAGCTGCTTGCCTGCGCTGGGAGTCCATTTCGGACAGTACACCCGAAAAACCAGGTACCCAGTGTACAGCTGGGTGGACTGAGTGCAATGTGGATGAAGTGCCTTGTCCAAGGACACAACACAGCTTTCGACCCAAGTCACAAATCTTTTGTGTCTCCACTGGAATTCGAACCCGGGTCGTTGGCATGACTAGACTGATGTGCATGTGATGCACTGTGATGTCCCCCGCTCCAACTTTCAATCAAACCTAGTCATATTGCCCTTATTTTTCACTAATGTCAGCAGTGTAGAAAACACACGAAAATCCAAGCCAGACAACCGGACTGCTACCAGTCCGGAAGGAAACCTACCTGTCCGATTTTCAACACTCACATAGAACTTACTGCAAGTACCAAACATTTGTTATACTTGTTTCTCTTATTTCCCTAATCAACAGCTGGTCAATTTCTAAATGTCAGCCAAATTTTCATTTGATCATATATCATCATGTTGAATCATCAGCCCTTCCTCGAAAAAATGTTGTATAACGTATTATATCGGCTAACATGACATGACATCTGGTCCACAATTATAATAATTTCCGATTACATTAATTACACCAATATTCGACCATCGACGCAATTAATTATTTCTTGACATTGACGAGCCATTTTAAAAATATACTAATATAAATTACAATTGATAGTATGCTGATATATCCAACTTAACTCATATTTATTTGTATCGTCATATCTACTGAAATGGATTCACAAACACGACAATTTTTACAAACATTGCCGATATATGCCTTTCAAACGATGACTTTGGTTTTTAATACATTTTTCATGGAGTTCGTCAAGTTAATAAAGAATATAAAATATGCATTCAGCAAAGTGCCTTTGGGTAAGATCTAGAATGTTGAAAATAACTAAATGTTCTTTGAAGGACATTTAGAAGTGCTATACATAAGAACAGGAAGATTTTCTGGATAACTTCTTTAATGTGAAATACACGACGTTTCGGAGTACATACTCACTCCTTCATCAGGTGGAATGTAAGGAAATAACAAAATATGGTATATTTATATAGCAAACAAAACAATGGTGAGGAAACTCAATCAGGGAGATTAACATGCATGAGAATGATATACAATGGGTATTTGTGATACAAACATGAGGGGGTGAAGCATGAGAATGGTATACAATGAGGATTTGCAATACAAGCATGAAGGGGCGTAAGTAGATAAGCAATGGCCTGTAGGCTTTATTGAAGATGTAAATAAACACACATGATGACACGAGGGTTGCCAATTGGCTTCATTGAAATTGTAAAACAAACAATAATTACAGTTGATTGGAAGGGAGTCCAATTGTTGATGTGGGTGGCTTTGAAATTGTTGCATGGTGATTGGAGCTGATAGGTGTTGATTGGTGGGGACTCCTCGGATTATTTGCTCCGACAGGAGTGGATGGAAGGTAGGGATACTTGGATTTGGTTTGGTGCTCCTCGGATATTTACTCCGACAGGAGATATAAGTTCTAGATGAGTGAATCCCAAGCACATGCATGGTAGGAAGATGCCTTGATCGCGGTTTATTGCAGGTTCTTCCCGTCGAATGTCAATCGCTTCTTGGACTTTTGGCGCCAGTTGTTGTTGTTGTTGGTTGACAGGACTTTGGTAGCTTCCCAATCGATGATGTGATCCTTGTTTCGGGTATGCTCAGATAGGGCGGATTTCTGGTCAAGTTTGTTGACGGATGCTTGATGTTCCTTGATCCTTGTGTTGATAGGTCGTAGCGTTTCTCCGATGTACTCTTGGCCACAATGACATGGAATTTTGTAGATGCATCCTCTTTGGTTAGGGCTTGAAGTGCAGGGCCGTGTTCAAGATAGGTTTCAAAGTAATCGCTCAATGAGCGATTACTTTTAAACCTATCTTGAACGCGATTGCTCAATGTAGCGCTACGTAGCAAGGCGAGCAAACTTCAAGGAATTTGCACTGTATCGTTCAAGAGAGAGTTAGCGCTACATTGAGCGCTACATTGAGCAATTTAAGCGCTCGCTGTTATTGAACGGAACCCAGGGTTCCGTTCAATAACAGCGAGCGCTTAAATTGCTCATTGATCGCTCAATGTAGCGCTCAATGTAGCGCTCACTCTCTCTTGAACGATATAGTGCAAATTCCTCAAAGTTTGCTCGCCTTGCTACGTAGCGCTTCATTGAGCAATCGCGTTCAAGATTTAAAAAGCGATTACTTTGAAACCTATCTTGAACACGGCCCTGGTTCCTCTGCCGTTGGCTTTGAGTAGTTGCTTGAGGGTCTTGCCGCTTGTGAATGTTTCATCTATGCTGGCTTTGGATACCACCATCACCATAACAGAAGCCGACAAGGGTAAAACAAAACCATTACACCTCAGACTGACGAAAGATTTCCCTGCCTGTTATTGTGAAATATATGTAGTAAAAGACTAAAATATCTACCCGACCACCGGACAGGCTGCTTTTGAAATTTCACCGTCCGACTGGAAAAAAGACCGTCTCGGGTGGTCGGGTAGGCGGGAGTTTTCTACGCTGCAATTACAGAGACAACAAAAAACAATCCAAAAAGGTTAATATATTAGAATAAATAAACTTGTTTCCATGTAGCCTCTTAGTTCAAATTGAGTACAATTTTCTGGTCTCTTTGTTGAAATTGTGTCCATGGAAACCAGAAGAAAATTCAGAATGATTTAAGGAGCAAAAGGCTGGCGCCATTCCATCTCTGTGTCTAAATGCATACCATTACATAATAATACATATAGATTTTTAGATGGAGGTTGGAAAAGGTTCCTAACCTCAATATGCACTATAAGTTCAAACTGTTTCCATGGAAACCGGAAAAAATATACAATTCAGAATAACCCAAGTAGCAAAAAGCACCACTCCACCACTAGTAGTCTAAACACATACACAAGCTTCGTAAAAAAGATAATGAACGGTTTTTGAAATATGGCCCGAAAACGAAAGCATTTCGGAAGGACGGGATGACGGACGGAGGCAAAACATTATGCTTTGCGGGGGACATAATACAAGAATTGTAAATATTTGTTATAGACTTTTGCGATGTTGATTAATGCAAAATATACATATACTATGATTAGAATATCAAAGCAAACTCATAATGTATTGTTATTTAATTACTGATTAAAAATTCAGACTGTAGAAGTCGTAAACGACCGTAATCCATCACAAGAAACAAAGTGTCATCACAATCCGATTCCGTTTGCCGATCCAAGTTTTGTAAATCCTAAACACGTGGTTCCTGTTTACATCAAGTTGTGTTGTTTTGTGTTTTGGTCAGTACGTGTTGTGACGTTTATGAACTGTAGATGCTAAGACTTGGTTGGTATACAAACTGAAATATAAAGTATGTTTACGTTTTTGTTATACTGATAGAACTTCTGTAAGAAATATCTTAAATATAGCTACCTGTAGTACATTATATAAACTGTAGTACTAATATATTGCAAAAAAATATTTGCTACTCGGTCCGAATTCATTGGTTTGTAATGGAGATTCTGTGCCAGTCTGTCACATTGTTATATGCATACATTCAGATATCTTGGATCTCACTATCTGCAATAGTACACATTTTTGCTCTTATCCATTTCAGGATTCGAACCAACACCCAAAGAGTCAGGCACCATGCAATAGCCACCACTGACTGCCCCAACAGCTAATATATATTTACTAAACCACCAATACTTTGTCACAATAAGGGACCAAGTGAGGTCCTATTAATTGATTAAGCTTTCATCTATTCAAAATTATGTCCAGTACCCCTCTGATAAATGTGAAGTGCCACAGCTGACAAGGCTGTATGCATTAGAAAACTAATGTATATATATATATGTCATATGTGAGTGGATAATCTGTTGGAACAGTCGCTAATGGCAAAGGATGTGGGTTCAAATTAGCTAATAGACTAACATTTTTACCTTTGCTGAGGTATAGGGGTGAACAGTACACTTGAGCTTCAAATCTGTTCAGTAGACTAAATATTGCAGTACAGAACCCTTATAGTTCAGTGCATTTTATCTTCCGTCAGAAATAAAGAATAAAAGAAACTAAGGACACAATAAAAAAAAATTGTTCTTGAAGATAAAGTTAACAATGGTAAAAATGCCCAAAAATTAAATATGAAAAACTTGAAAAAAATGAAAATAAGAACATAAGATTTGGTCTGCAAAACCGAAAAAACATTGGCACACCGAACCGAAAGCAAAATACTACAGTTCTGAATAATGTATTTGTGGACTGTTATTGATAAGAAATACTAGTATAAGAATTTTACATAGTACAGTAGTAATGATATAAACTTCAAGAAACAATGCAACTTCCAAACGCAAGGCATAACTCTTGCCAGTCTGCATTACTGGCCGATTTAACCCTTGCGGTATTTCCCTCGCTTTGTTGTGTCAAGATAGTGAATCGCTGCACTAGAAAGTATAGCGGGCCTGGATTTCTAAACACAGATTTCTTAAGGAAATACTGCAAGGCCTAAATCAGTCAGTAATGGAGACTGGCAAGAGTTATGCCTTGCGTTGGGAAGATGGAAACAATGATGGTCACCTTCGTGGAAACCTGCTATTGTCATTGAATAGTACATGTATAATATAATAAATAAAGGCGAAAGGCAGAGATAATACTGACTATTTGAACTCATCAAATACTATTAGATTTGAAATACACTCTGAAACATAAGAAAAAGTTATTATCGAAACAATTTTAAACTGTAAGGATTCGGGAGACTCATTTATATTTCCGGAGTCCTTCAGAGATCACACTTTTCAAATATGAGCCAGTAAACAAACACAAAATCATCTGCAGGTGCACTGTGTACAGAACTGTCCAGCCATGAGTGATTCAGACGACGACGCCCCCCAACTCTCATCAGCTGCCTTGGCGGCACTCCAGGAGTTCTACGGTGAGCGGGAGGAACAAAGTCGCAAGTTGGAGGATGCCCTTTCAGGGAATGTTGAGAAATTTGTGCCAGAGGAAAACTGGGTAATAATTATTCTAAAATTTTGTGAGGTCTTTGGTTAAGATAGTCCATTAAACAAAAGTTACTTCCTTCACAGAACTCTGGTAATTCCAAAATATAACAAATAAGAATATTTTTGACATTATAAAATTTCTGAATATCTCACTTCGTAGTCAAATGTTCATTCTTCTACATGAATTTATGTTTCAAATATTTGAATAAATTCTCTTCTGGTATCCACAGCAACTGAGTCAATTTTGGTATGACAATGCCACGGCAACCAGACTAGCAGAAGAGGCGCTGCTCGAAGCAGGGAAAGATGGAAGGTAGGCGTATGAGGAACTTAGTTCAAGTTTTACATAAGTTCATCAACGTTTGTTTTGTTTTCTAAATCTAAGCCTAAGGTGATGTCTCCGGCAATGTAGAAACAAGGAATTACGTAAGGGGAGTTGAAACGGTACACAACAGATCACAAGTGATGATATAAATGATAAAGTCTCTCCTTGTGGTTTTGTGACTTGCTCATGATATTATCTCTCTCTGTGTGACATTTAAGAGTTGTTTTTTTTCTTTGTTAATTCCTCGCGATGAGCACTAGATGCTGATTTTCATGTCCACTTAACGATTGAAGTCATCAGGTATTTTGAATAGCCTGCTTGTCTTACACACCTTACAACATTTTATCTTCAACAGCCAAAAAAAAACAAATTTGGGTTGGTAATGTTTAACATGTCATATACCGGTAACTACTGTACATGGACATGGGGCTTTTAGTTGCAGTTTCTACAATTGTATAACGCTATTGTTTCATTTCATTGAAAACCCTGTATTTGGTGATTGGGGATGAATATGCAAGTTGAGTGGGTTTATTTGAACTGAAATCAATACATACAGTATTTTGTCACATATCAAAGCCAAATAAAATATTGTTAAATTACTGAATGTCTCTTTCCTTCACAGAATTGCCTGTATCAGCTCCCCAACAGCGTACAGAAAGTTGCGGGAACTCAAACCAGACTCTTGTGTCGTGAAGTGTTTGGAATTCGACGACAGATTCCGAATGTACGGAGAAGATTTCCAGTTCTATGACTACAATGAACCACTCAAAGTTCCAACTGAGTGGAAAAATAGTTTTGACATTGTCGTGGCTGATCCTCCCTTCCTGAATGAAGATTGTCTCTGCAAGACGGCCATGACGATTCGCTTCCTGGCTAAAGAGAAAATCATTCTGTGTACAGGTGAGATGTTTGTAGTGTTTACCGGTGTACGGGTGACATGTTTGTAGTGTTGTAGTGTACCAGAATATGAGCTAGTGTCCAGTTTTGTGTTATACTTTGTATCAAGAGTTATTTATGTCATCTTCATTTGCTTTTTAGAATAACATGTTCGGAGCATGTCCACTTCTTGAGAAATATTTTTACTTTGAGGCCTGATCTGAAGAAGTTAAAAATGTTACTAGAATTTGAATGAAGATATTTTTACCATGAAATAAAATGTACACATTTAAAACAGCACATCCAACCAAATGTTTTGGAAAATATTAGCATATTATTTGTATGGCATACTTAACGAACAAAATAAGGAAATGATACCCTGTATGATCAGTGCTAAAGGTTTTTGTTATTATTGTGATATTTAATTATAACAAGGTGGCAAGATTTACGGATAACAACTTCTTTATTATAAAGAATCACAATGTTTCAGAGTATATGGTTACTCCTTCATAATATGTTGTCAGTTGACATCTTAATTGATTGTGAATGTCTATTTCAGGAGGTGTAATGGAAGAGAGTGCTGAGAAACTTCTCAACGTCAAAGTGTGTGCTTTTCAACCAAAACATTCAAATGGACTACAGAACGAATTTCGCTGTTACACAAACTATGAAAGCAAACTGTTGGAGAAAGTTTGATGAAGTGATTTGGAGGGGTTTTATTCTGAAAATTTAAGTTTGTAAATTACCAAGACTGGATAATGTTTGTTGGAATCAACAATGTCACAAGTGGAAAATGGTGTTAACGGAGTTAACTGCCCTTGGCTGCTTTTGTCTCTGCACTGAACGTCATCAGTCCTTCACGTGATGTGATTGAGATGCCATAAGGATATAAGTCATACCAACGGAAATGGTTTATTAAATTTTTTACTGAACTGTGTCTGCAGCTTATTTGTGTATATGTATATTTATTTTCTGTGAGGGGGTTTATAGTTTTCAATCATGGGCATTTGGCAAAGCTTGGCATGGCATTACGTATATCCAAATTGTTTTTGCAATTTCAGCTATTTCTCAAGAACTGGCTCTAGAGTTGAAATCTTGTGTAGTCACCATGGCAAAGGGGAGTTATAAATTGTAGTTTTGGGGTCTGATACCCTAAAACACTATTTTTGCATCTTCTCAAGTAGCAAAATTTTGTGTAGAAACTCCTGTCATTTGACTCATATTCCCCAAAAGGGTTATAGTGACCATGCTCTAAAACCATTTTTTTGTCATCAAAATTAAAAGCCCTAGAAAATTTAAATCTTGTAAAAAGTGGACATGGCGCCACTGTGTCCTATATATAGATAGAGGTCATCTCTAAAATGTGATCATATGAATTCATCTTGAGATTATATTTCAAGGGAGTGAAACTTCATCCCTCTATATCAAAATCTCTACCATATTGGGTCCATGGCTCTATCTTAAAACAACTTTCTTTGCGTTATTTTCTTTTTCATTTTGATGTGATTAATCTTAACCGTAACCTTACATCTCCCCATGCCAGTAGGCACATAAGGCCTCCAGGTTGTGCAACCACCCGGGTGATTAAACTTCTCGATAAAGTAACACCATTTATAACGTTTGTAATATGTGACCCCAACAACAGAATGGATGTACCTTTAAACAGTTCAGTTTTATCTTCCAAGTAACCATAAACTATGTCAACATATAGAGCAAGAAAGACAAAACACAATGTTAAGATTGACAATCTGTTTATCAACTAAGTATTTACCATTGAAGAAAACAGCTTTACATAACCTAAATAACTGACGTAGGTTTTGGTGAACATGAGTTTCATAATTAAGAAGAATTTTTAAAATATGACTTTTTGGTCTTTCATAAAATATATATTTTCTGCTTACACTTACAAAGTCAGGGTATAAAGTACATGGTTTACGGTTATATCCTGATCCCGAGTTGTGTATTATGCAATTATCAACCTTAACTCCATCATGTTACAAATATATGTATATAATAGGTATTGACACATGAATTATGCTGCACACTGAATATTACTATTTCACAATATCTCGTTAATTCAGACTATACGATTGTAAAATAGAGTTCTTATACACAATAAATTGTTTTACTGTTAAAATAAAATGTACAACTGTAACACTCTCTCATACCTGCACACTCACGTATAAATAATGCGCTACGTATTAAAAACCTGCATTCACACACAAGATAAGAAGGCAATCACACTAGTAACAACCTACAGCAACTCTCACAGCCAATACATGCAGTCTGAGTTATCTCCCCTGACTGCATAACAGTTTCAATGCCCCCCCCCCCCCTCTCCTCCTCTTGCCGGAGAGATGGCACCCCCTCAAACAAACATTTTCGAGGTGTTGAAGAAATTGCAAACCCCCCCCCCCCCCCTCTCCTCCTCTTGCCAGAGAGATGGCACCCCCTCAAACAAACATTTTCGAGGTGTTGAAGAAATTGCAACCCCCCCCCCCCCCCCCCTCTCTCTGAAAAAGCTGTATCCGTCCTGTGAAAGTTAATTGTTCTTGATCAATTCTTTTAGGACTAAGAGACCAGTTGACAAAGAGCAGAAAAAGATCATGATATCATTATACATAGATTTTCTATTGAACAATTTTAAAATTTTTGCTCATAATTTTGTCCATTTAAATGTTCTTCTTTCAATTTTTTCCTGCTTTTGCTTATTCAGGGCTCTTCATTATAAATTCAGAAACCAGGTGAGAATCTGCTAGTTAATCTCCGACCAGAAACAGAATTAAATGTTGCAGGTATGCTGTGATTTATGTATTTATCAAGCTTAGCATTGTTCCACTGTTGGAATGACCGTATGTCTATTTTGTAAAAGTGTTAAGATTTCAACCTTCTTTCATGCTTGGTTTGTTCGCTGGCACATGGAGAACAGTTTTAAGAGACTTGTGTTTAAGTATCTTGTATTGTAAGAGAACTCTCTACAGCATCACCTTCTGTGATTCTCTATCTGCGTTTGTATTGTATCTCTGCCCAATCATTACAGACTGAGTCTGTGTTATATGATCCACAGCTCACTATAAACGGTTTCATTATCGTCTGATACAAAATTTTACAAATACTTCAAATCAACCACCTCCTCCAAATGCTCTACCATCTTGGTATCACTTCTCTCCAACTGTTCAACCTGGCTCTGTGTGCTGCACCTGACAGTTGGGACTTGTCGGACCAATGCCCTGCATATATATAAACACACATTCTCACTGCTAGATTATGATATGCATGATAGCTGCCGTATCAACATCCCTTGTTCTAATCCCCTACTTCTGTATACTCTCTTTATTTGTTCCCCCCTCTTGTTCTACTTTGCTTTCCTCCGCTGTCTCCCCCTCTTGTTCTGTAGGTCTGATTGTGACCTGGCTTTGTTTGGTCCAGAGGTCGCTGTAGAGACTGGTCGGGTCGGCCAGTAGACTGTGATGTGTCCCCCGCTCTGCGACTTGACCTCGTTCTAGGACCATGATTTCGTCTGCGTCAACCACTGTGGACAGGCGGTGAGCTATCACAACCGTCGTCTTACCCTTCGTCACCTGCCGCAGGGCCGAGAGAATGTTCTGAGGGAAGAAGAGAGGATTGATTAGTTGTTAGTCAGTGTATACTTCATTATGTTCATGACTTTAACTTCCGCATATTGCCAAAGAAATCAACCAAATATTCTTATAAACAATCATCAAATGTAAAAATCACCTCATTATTTGTTGACATCATGAACGGAATATAGGAGAACAGTGATGGTAACGACTCACCTGTTCAGTGATGGTAAGGATTCACCTGTTCAGTAATGGTAACGACTCACCTGTTCAGTGATGGTAACGACTCACCTGTTCAGTGATGGCAACGACTCACCTGTTCAGTGATGGTGAAGACTTACCTGTTCAGTGATGGTAACAACTTGCCTGTTCAGTGATGGTAACGACTTACCTGTTCAGTGATGGTAACAACTCGTCTGTTCAGTGATGGTAACGACTCGTCTGTTCAGTGATGGTAATGACTCACCTGTTCAGTGATGGTAACGACTCTCACCTGTTCAATAATGTTAACAACTCACCTGTTCAGTGATAGTAACGACTCCCCTGTTCAGTGATGGTAACAACTCTCACCTGTTCAGTGACGGTAATGACTCGCCTGTTCAGTGATGGTAATGACTCACCTGTTCAGTGATGGTAACGGCTCACCTGTTCAGTGATGGTGAAGACTTACGTGTTCAGTGATGGTGAAGACTTACCTGTTCAGTGATGGTAGCAACTTACCTGTTCAGTGATGGTAACGACTCACCTGTTCAGTGATGGTAACGACTCCCCTGTTAAGTGATGGTAATGACTCTCACCTGTTCAATAATGTTAACGACTCACCTGTTCAATAATGTTAATGACTCACCTGTTCAGTGATGGTGAGTGAGTGAGTTTGGGTTTAAAGAGTTTCAAGAGTATTTCACTTATATCGCGGCTGCTAATATTATGGCAAGGAGAAAGCCCGCAGCGCCATGTGGCTATGCAATGCAGTGAAACCTGCGAGCAGCGGCTAGAACTAGCGAACCATGGGTGGTACTACGCTGAAATTCAGTGTAGCATTGCACCCAAACCTTACTGCATGTAGAACAGTTCTCTACTGCAGACAAAGTTGCAGTGCCCCTGGCGGGATTGGAACCCCGGACCTCTTGAACCGAAGCCGAACGCGCTAACCACTGCGCTATCCCGCCCCCCTTCAGTGATGGTAATGTCTTACCTGTTCAGTGATGGTATCGAGGCTGGATGTTGCCTCGTCATAGATGATGATTGGAGGATCTTTGAGGATAGTACGAGCGATAGCGACCCTCTGCTTTTCCCCACCCGACAGTTTGAGCCCTCGTTCCCCGACCTGTGTCTCGTACCGCTGGGGGAAGCGTGTCATGATGGAATCATGCAGCTCCACCATCCTCGCTGCTTCGTGAACGTCTTGCTCGGACTTGCTGAGATCTCCATACAAGATGTTGTTGTAAACCGAGTCATGGAATAGCACACAATCCTGGAGTACAAAATATTTGAATATCAAGTGTTACTTGTGTGAATTCATTGTAACGCACCAAACAGTGAAACCAGGGGTTTATCCAGGGGTTCAAGACGTAAGCATCTCTTTAGTTGAAATAATTCAAATAAATTCAGATTTCTTGAAGTTAACCAGGCCAAGCATTTTATGACTAACCCTTGACATCCCTGAAAAAAATGTTATAAGAAAAGATTGTATTGTGGATGTTTAGCATTATCATTAAAACATTTCTTCATTTCCATTCTCTTTGAAGCCCCTGAATAGTACCTCGAAACATTTCAGGTACTTTACCTGAGGTACAACTCCAATAGCTCTCCGTGTGCTGTCCAGGTTCGATTGTCTGATGTCCTGCCCGTTGATCAACACGCGGCCGTTGTTTGGATCAAAGAATCGATAGAGCAACCTTACGATGGTCGACTTTCTGATGGAGAGAAACATACATATACAATAGGTTAATCTTTGGTCACATAAAGCCAGCAGGATTTGTGAAAAATATTGTTTTTAATATAAATTTTGTTTGAATTAATCTTGGTGATTAATAGCAATGCAAGAAATAAAGCCCTTCTGACAACACTGAAAGAGTCCGGACACAAAGTTGACTCAAAGGTTTTTACACCCAGTCACAGGTGGACTCTAACGAGGCACCTTGAGCTCGCTGGATTACTAACCCTGATGCCTTGATACATGCTGCCCACAACTGCGTATACTCACCCAGATCCACTGCCTCCAACAATGGCGACCTTCTTCCCCGAGGGAACACTGAAAGAGAGACCATTGAGAATCTTCTGTCCAGGCACGTACTCGAAGTACACGTCCTCGAATGTGATGGTGGACTCGGCGGGAGTGATCTGGAGCACTGGAGCCGTGGGGTCGTTCTGGAGCAGAAGCAGTGCCCATCTAAAACTACCCAAACACTCCGTAATCTGTACAGGGCTTCAATCAGTTACAATGTTTGGGGGTGAGACAGTCCTCTTAATTATGTAAATCAATAAATCAATAAACTGTACACACAGGAAGACTTGAGCACTTATCATAAAGGATGAATGATCAATGACTAGTTCCTGCCATGATATTAGGAGAGAGGTTGAGGAGGTTTAACAATGATAAATGACTAGTTCCTAGAGGTTGAGGAAGTTTAACAATGATAAATGACTAGTTCCTAGAGGTTGAGGAAGTTTAACAATGATAAATGACTAGGAGGTTGAGGAAGTTAACAATGATAAATGACTAGTTCCTACCATGACGTTAGGGGAGAGGTTGAGGAGGTTAAACAATGATAAATGACTAGTTCCTACCATGACGTTAGGGGAGAGGTTGAGGAGGTTGAACATCGTCTGCATGTCGATGAGGGACTGGCGAACCTCACGGTACACGGACCCGAGAAAGTTGAGAGGTAGAGACAGCTGGAAGAGCAGTCCATTCACCATCACCAGGTCGCCCACCGTCATTGTACCTGGTACATGCAGAAAGAATGATAAATCGAGAGTTCATTACCAAATTCACTATGTATGTTAAATAACAAAACGAGAGTTCATCACCAAGTTCTCCATGTATAATAATTATTGTACACTACCTGACAGCAAGAGAGCAAGCAGGTAAAATCTAGCAGACCTCTGCTATGAACTTAAGATTCTGTGGTCAATGAAGAGATTATTTAGAGGAAACGAGTCGCACCCTCCATGATCTGCCTGCTGGAAAGGAGCATGATGGCGGTGAGTCCCACACTGAAGATGACGTTCTGTCCCCAGTTCAACATGGCCAGACTCGTCGTGGTCTTCAGAGACGCAACCTCGTAGTTAGCTAGCACTTTGTCGTACCGGTCTGCTTCGTGCTTCTCGTTGTTGAAGTACTACAGTTAAAAACATTTAAAATCTTATTTCTTATAAATGTTCGGCTTGTGTTAATTTACAGACTTTTATTCATATGCATCATTGTCTTCAAGGCTTAGATTACCTAATCTTTCTTTGTGTTTAGTCAGTCATAAGTAGCTAACATTAACATTGCCTATATGACTATATAACTATTAAAAGAGCTTTGAAAATCTAGTAGCAATCAGAATCATTAGTTAACATCATCCTAGCGACTAGCAACAAGTATCTTAGCGGTAAGAGAGCTTTGAAATGTGCGGAATTCTAGGAAATGTGAAAGAAAGAAAGTAAGAACAAGGTTCTCAATTTTAAAGAAATTTGCCTTATGAAATTTAGTCAAATTGCCATATGAAGGTTTAGATTATTGCTGAGGAAATTATGGAAATGAAATAATTAACATCTATTAAACTTTCGTCAGCAGGATGTGAGAAATGACTATTATTTTATTGATTATTACCTTGACAGTCTCATAGTTGATGAGCGAGTCGATGGACATGGATCCCGCCTTATTGTCGGCCTGGTTCATCTGCACTCGGAACTTTGTTCTGTAGTCAAATCAGTGATTTATTATATTATATACACAAGGCTGTACTGTTGATGGTATTTCCTTTTCCCTTGCTAACCAACTCAGAAGTTAGAAATGGTTAAAATAGTCTTTCATAAGTATCATGATTTTATTGTGAGAATAAATATTTTAAAGAAAACATTTCCATTTTCATGATTTTATCCTTTGAGATATGATGTGCTGAGCTCATAAATCAAGAGTATTTCAACTGTCAATGATGAATGTGGTATTATTGTGAAATTTTGAAAAAAAGACTCTACAAATGTTTGTATAAAATATGCAATATTATTACTTTCATGTTATTGCAAGATATTGCTTTTTAATAAATCTATGATGTTATTACACATTTTGAAACAACATACCATGCTGCCGTTTGACGTAATTTCATAATCGGCGCAGTATCATGTGTCCTTACAAGTGAGCACGACTTCAGCGATATTCTTGTTTTAAATCAGTGAGTAATAAATAAAATACAAAACTGCTCCATTTTAAAGGATAGATGAAATGACATATGGTCCAAATCGGATTCATTAAAATGGGATGTCAATTTGACAATTTCTCGATTTTAAATTTCTGAAATCTGTCCATAAATTACTTATATACGGCTTTTTAAAAAACCGCCTGATTTAACCCCGGCGACCAGAATGAAAGTCTGTGGGGGTGTGACCCGTGAAGGGATGACTTCTGTGACGTATGTGGAGGAATTTGATTTTCAGCGATAGTCACAATTCAACGTAATTTCGCAACATTTTGATTGTTAATTTAACAAAGATACCTTCAATAAACCAACCTAAATTCTCCATATATCGAATGTTTAGATATCCAACTAGGTAATTCCGCAGATGACAATTACACAATTATTACATAAACATGTCTTGTTGGCGATGTAATACACCTCATAAATTCATTTAGCGGCAGTGATAATCATCATTAATTAATTAACGAGACACGGGCGGAGAAGCTATCTAGCAGCCCGCCTGTCGCTTATCACAGTCACGCCTCGGTGAGCATTTTCAAAAGGATTCGCTGAACAAATTGCGGTAGTGTTAAATTGGGTGAATTAAAATCGTCTTAATTATGAATTGCAAGTGTATACTGTCTTGATTTAATGCTCAATTGATTCCGATATACAATATACGTAGAGGTACCGGTAATCATCTGATATTCTTGAGAAAAATGCATTTCATCTATCCTTTAAAACCATTCTTATGAAACTCATGAATGGTTCTGGTATTTAAACTCATTAGATACGAAACCTCCTTTATTAAATGGGATGTCGATTAGTATTCTCTATAGATCTCACCTCCACTTGGTGACGAGCAGAGTGAAGGCACTGTACATCCCGATACAGCCGAGAGCTACCATCGCATACTGCACTCCGCACTTGTAGTACTGCAACACGGAACATGGAGACTTCCTTATCAAACAGTTGGTAGAACCAAGAGGCAAGAGCCCATCAAATATTAGGACTTTTTCAGGATATTTTTTTATTTTGATAATAAATTTATTACAATACTGAAAGTAAAAATAGAGCCATGGCCTCTGTAGCTCATCAGGAGATAATAAGTGGGGTATGTTATGGAGTGGACTTTATAGCAATGGTCAGATAATGGAATGTAGTAATAAGAATCTAGGTATTGAAACGATTTAAGCAGTTTAAAAATATTTTGTTACCATAACTTTGCCAATCTGCTATATATATGTGTTGAAAGAGCAACACAAAGCTTGGAAATAAATTGCTTGTATCAAACATATAATAATGTGGTGGAGAGATCATACTATTTTTTAAGATCGTACACACATTATATAATAATGAATATACCGGGTACAATTCTTTGCATACAATTTACCACTGTAAGCTATTGCAATAATGGCCTGGGGCTGTAGAAGAAAATGAAAAAAAACTTTTTAGGTCATGACCCCTGCTAATTATTATCAAAATTGGTTACACATAAATCAACATTCGTTATGAATATCATACACCTTTGCATTATATTGTTTTAATTCTTAATTGCATTATGGCAATACCAACATTTATTACATAATGAATAGGAGCCTCAGTTTTTGAAAATCCCATTTCTCATAGGCTCCATTTCAATACTTAATAAATTGGTGAATTTTTTTTAGTAAATTCTTTTTCACCATTTCTTATAGGCTCCTTTTCAATATTTGATAAAATGGTGATATTCTATGAATAAATTCTTTTTTAGAGTCAGTGGAAGACTAAAGCAGTCTCACGCACAGTCTATGATAACACAGTGCTGCACAGAAGTTTGAAGTAACCTGAAACCTCTGTGTAACTATCAGTTTTCATTCTTCTGCCAGGAAGAGGTCAACACAATGCAATTACATAACATGCAGACACTGGACTCACAGCCAGTAAAATTTATATGTTAGATGCAGTTTTTCCTACAATTAATTATTTTTCTGTACTGGAGAAGATGATGAAAATAGGTGTGATGTCACAATCTCATATAGCTACTTCTTTTATAGTCCTATGTTATCACCAGTCATCACTAGTCATATTCAGTTCACATATCTCATGTAAAATGAAAAAATTTAATTCCTCTTCAAGTTATTCCTTCAAAGGGTATTCAATAGTTCTCATTTCAAATAGATTCACATTAAACATGTCCATGATGTAGACATCTATCTCATTTCTTGTTCCTATTGAATAAAATTAACTGCAAAGTTAATAGAAAACTAAATCAGTTATAAAGTATAAAATATGATATAAATAAGGTATACCAAATTGACTCGTATTGGAAATTCTCATTAATTAATTAATTAATTCTCCAAATAATTACACAATATCATGAGATATTAAAAAACTCCATTATTTACTCTTAAATTACAAAGAACATAATATTAGATTTAATAAAAGATTCTGTATTAAGTCTTTAGAATACTTTTAGACTTGTGTACCTTTATCAGCAAATTCACTTGCAAAATACAAATAATTACTCATATGTGAAATGTGAGACAAAGATAAAATATGACTTATAATTTTTGTTAGACCTCCAATTCTAAGCTTTTAATTCTAAATATCTCTTTTTCATCAGACATATTATATTCTCAAAGCACATGTTAGAACTCTCACATCAGAAAGATGAAATGCCTTTAACTCAGCTGTTTTCTTTAAAATTACCTCCCTTACGTACTTACTGATTGAAGTGCACATATAATCTCAGAAAGATGCTGTAAACTGAATTAGGCTTTTAGGTTATGATCCCTGTGACCCATATTTGGGGTCACAGACTCACCAACTTTACAATTTAGAATCCCTTACAGCCAAGGAGTCTGTACATAAAATTTCAGCTCACTAGAGCCATTGGGACTGGAGATGAAGATGAAAATAGCATTTTAGGTCATTGCCTCTGTGACCCTATATTTGGGGTCTCACTGTCACCAAATTTACAATTTAGAATCCCCTTCAGTCATGGAGTATGTACATAAAATTTCAGCTCTCTACATTCATTGGGACTGGAGAAGAAGATGAAAATAGTTTTTTTTAGGTAATGACCCCTGTGAGCCACACTTCGGGTCACAGGGTCACCAAATCTACAATTTAGAATCCCTTTCAGCCAAGGAGTCTGTACATAAAATTTCAGCTCTCTGGAGTCATTGGTTCTGGAGAAGAAGATGAAAATAGCTTTTAAGGTTATGACCCCTGTGACCCACATTTGGGGTCACAGGGTCACCAAATTTACAATTTAGTATCCCCTTCAGCCAAGGAGTCTGTACATTAAATTTCAGCTCTCTGGAGTCATTGGTTCTGGAGAAGAAGTCGAAAAAGCGAAAAGTTTACGAACGGACGGACGGACGGACGGACGGACGCCATCCCATGCCATAAGCCCATCGGGCCTTTCAGGCCAGATGAGCTAAAAATTACAGATGTCTGCAGGAAGGTGTATTCTTTATGGATATCTGTGTTTTGACGAACTTCTTTTTTCTAAAGATTATGTTTCAGGCGTCCCTTTTCATAAAGAATTAATTGTTACAGATGGTTCCATGTACATATTGTCAGGAAATATACAACATATACTGAAATTAATAAATAAAAATTTTGACGCAGTAGATCTCCATATATTTACGACTGAATTTACCAAAACATCGACAACTCATCCCCAGCCTTTTCAACGATCACCTAAAAAGATTCCAGAATATTCAAGCTTAAATTTGAGCCCTTTTTTCACACTGGTGTTCTCAATCACTTTTCTTATATACAAAGCCTGTGTGACTGTGTGACTGTTTGACTGTTTGACTGTGTTACTGGGTGACTGTGTTACTGTGTGACTGTGTGACTGTGTTACTGTGTGACTGTGTTACTGTGTGGCTGTGTGGCTGTGTGGCTGTGTTACTGTGTTACTGTGTGACTGTGTTACTGTGTTACTGTGTGACTGTGTTACTGTGTGACTGTGTGACTGTGTTACTGTGTTACTGTGTGACTGTGTTACTGTGTGACTGTGTGACTGTGTTACTGTGTTACTGTGTGACTGTGTTACTGTGTGACTGTGTTACTGTGTGACTGTGAATGCACCAATGGAATGTAGCTGCTGCTGCTGCCTCGGTCTAGTTCCCTGAACTTCCCCCACAAGGCATAACTCTTACCAGTCTCTATCATCAACAAATGTAAACCTTCCTGCATTTTATCACCATGTCCATGGCAGAGATTTCACTACCAAGTCCAGGTGCAGCATACTAGCACACTGGCACAGGAAAGTTGACAATTTGCAGCAAGACTTAATTTGAGTTCCCTACACCGGGCTCCACTCTGATGTTATTGAATGGAGGTTTAACAACGTTATGACGAACAATACATCATCTCCCACGCTGTTACAGAAAAGTTTTTAAATGCAGCAAGGCACAAAATAGCCAAGTTATGCCTTGCAGGGAAGATCGTTATTATAAATATGTTTGATAAGTAAGAAAACATGTGGCATATGTTGCTCCTAGTTACCTACCAGTATGGACGTGACGAGAGACACTTCGAACAGAGTCGGACCAACATTGAACACAAGAGCACTCAGCACAAAGTTTATTCCTCTGAAACATACACAACATTAAATGTCTTAACATTTGAAGAAAACAAGCTAGTTAAGCATTCTAGTTCATTTGGGTCCTTATTAAAAGAAATAAATGGAAAGTATCTTTTAGGGAGGGATCCATGGGAATCATAGTTCTCTTGGATCATTAGCTTTTGGGGTGCATTAGTTCTTCTTCTGAATGAGAAGAAGAAAATGTAAAATGGCAATATCTTATAATTCTCATCAACTTACTATTTGAACCGCAGAACAATAATAAATAATTATGTTTTTAGTTGCACTTACCTTGACCCCCTGTCAATTGCCTTCGACACAGCTCCAGTTTGTCGGGAGAGATGGAAGCTAAGGTCAAGGTTATGGAGATGGAGGAAGACGTTCCGTGCTACGCGTCGTATAGAGTTCTGTGCCACTTTTGCGAACACAGCATTCCGGAGTTCATTGAAGGCAGACGCCCCTGCTCTGGCTAGCCCGTCTGCATCATCAGTGAAAACATTGCATTACATAGAAAAAGTACCGTAGTACTGATACTGACAGAGATTCCTTGCTATTGTGAAGATCTTTATAATCTTTGTAACGATCAATCAGGGTGCTTTTATCTCATCCAAAACCCCTGAATGTGTATGACATGTTTGACTCGTAACAGCTAAAAACAACCAGCAAATCAAGTGACTTTAAGTCGAACAGTCCTCGGATGAGAAGACCGATAAGTGATCAACAGCTATAAAATAACGACATTTCATCAGTTGACAACATACATGTTATATATAGCGATGTGTAACCAACTTAGCGATGTGTAACCAACTTTGCGATGTGTAACCAACTTAGCAATGTGTAACCAACTGGTATTATTACAAGTTGAGCACATCTTTCAATTGGAGTAAAAATTTGCTTAAAAATACTCTGATGGAGCAGGACACACTGTATTGACATTATATGCATCTTAGCTAAGAAATACTGAAGGAGTGCTAATTAGGAACAATGTCATTAGGGTGTCACTACCTCATCCTGTCCTCCTGTTATTACAAAATTTCAAACTTTTCTTGGTAAAATTGTGGGAGTGTCAACTATACAATCAAACTTTATTTCTTTTTATCGTCTTTATACAAATCGGTTAACTCACATGCGAGAAGAAGAGTTGTGGCAGTGGTCAGTATAGTGGCAGTAGGGTCGTCTAAATTCAACCAATTACTTGGGGCATTCAACCAATCAACAGCATATTTGAATATGAAAGGCACCTGCACATTCAAAACCTGAAAGAAAAATATATTTGTTGGAATACATCAACAAAACATCTGATAAAACAGTTTCTGAGAAAAACTGTTCCCTTTGAAGATAGCAGGAACAGAGTCCCAAAATGAAGAACAAGGGCAATAACTCCTGAAAACATAATCTGATTTTAAGAACACTATCAAAGTATTGATACCCTCATGCCACACACCAACAGAGCTGAAACCTATTTGCCCATTCCAATTTGTCGCGAGAGATGATAAAAAAAAAGATAAGCAAAACAATGTACATGTAATATGAAATTTGGAGAAGTAAAATGTAAGTGAAATCAAAGTAAGGAGAATTGTGAGAATTAACAGTTTATTCTACTGAGTGACACTTACCTTTCATTCTATGATAAACTATGCAATTAACAGTTATGCAGTTAAAATATTTAATTTTTTGTAACACCAAGTCATTTTCTAATTTGTGGATTTAATTTCTCAACAGCTTCTTGAACTAGTTGACTTCCCTACATTCTTTACTTTACTTAGCAACAAATGTTTGATTTTCTAGGGGTTAGAAGCATCCATAACTGTTAAAGGCGCTGTGGTACGTTTTTCTTACTGAAATAAAGTGCTCTCACAAAAATATAAATAAGTGTTACTAATGGCTACATATTACTTCTGAATCAATAAAAATAGTTGCAAAACGTATGTACATGATTCGGTTATGCCATGCAAGTCCATTTAAATTGCCGCACGAAAGAAGTTGAAGTGGTATTATTGATGTAACAATACCTTAACACTTAGAGTAGCGTTATAAATATGGTACAATGATGGAATGGTCAACCATCTGGCTGTCTGTACGTAGTTCTCAAATGTTCATGAGACCTATAAATCTACCTCTCAAATCAAAGAGTTCCATACCACTGCTGTGTTTTACGTCACAACATTTTCTTCGTCTTCTATGGATACGGCTTATTGGGTTGTGTAATGAAATGTTTTAAAGTCATTAATGTAGCAATATATTATATAAACTTTAATGATAAATGGCAAATTTGAGACAAAATATGCAAAAAACGTGCTACAGCGCCATTAAGAAATGTGTACTTGCTTCAGTGAAAGTTTAAACATTATTTTCACTTGACTTACTTGTTAAACATTTGCCCATGAAAGACATGAAGTAATTTTCAGTATATCAGATCAAGCTTGACTTTAATTTGAATCAACTATGGTACAGTTATATGATTACACAGTTTAACAATCAATTTTGCAAATGGGAAACTGATATGGACAGTAAGTCCGGCAATCCTTTGAAACCCTGATTCTTACTGTACTAATCCCCATTATCATTTTGTTGATGTAAGAATGAAATATCAATCTACAGGCTTTCAAAGAGATATTATTTCAAACTTGTTTTGTTTATAGTAACTTTCAAGAAGTTTCCCAAACACTCATTTTGTTGATTTTAGAATAAAATATATCAATGTACAGCCTTTCAAGGAAGTTTTATTTCCAAGTTTGCAAGTCCCACCTTTGAGCCGATGAGAAGACCAAGAGCAGCTACAACTCGGACCTTGATTCCTGGTTTATCTTTCGGCCAGATGTACGTCATCATCGCTTTCACGATGTCCCACCCGCTCACGTCCTTCTTAGCTCCTGCCGCAACCTCATTTGGTGCGAGAGTCGGCGCTCCAGCGTGGAACCATGTTCTTTGGGATATTCTCTTGGGTAAAAACTGGCAAAATTTAAAACTTTGACATCATACTTTGTTTAACTATTACATTGTCATCAGTAGACATCATAAACATTTTTTTTTTGAGAGATCAATCATTTTATCACAGCTGGGCTCAATGTAACATATTTTCACAATTTGATAAATTGAAGTGAAAGAAATGATATTGTTTTTCTTACCTTTGTAAATAAAAGGAACTTAACTGGACTCTTGTAATCACTTTTGCTCTTCCATCCATAATGCTTGCCAGTCTGAGAAAGAAATAAGAGATTACTTAACATATATGGATGATGATTTATAAATCTCATTCATCTAGTAAACAACAACCAATATCAAGACAAAGATAAACATTTTCTGACAACGGATTAATTCACACAAATAAGATGACAATTTGAATCGGAACAGAACTCCATAAAATGTCAAAATCACTGTATTCTCATATTTTCGGATTCTTAGTCCATCTATATCTGTAAAGTTTCAATTACGTTTTAGCTCATAAGGCCTGAAAGGCACAATGGGCTTATGGCATGGCATGGCGTCAGGCCGTCCATCCGTAAACTTTTCATGTTTTCGACTTCTTCTCCAAAACCAATGACTCTAGAGACCTAATGTTATGTGTAGACTCTTTGGCTAAAGGGGATTCTATATTGTAAATTTGATGACCCCGTGGCCCCAAATTAGGGCCTCACAGACCATAACCTTAAAACCTATTTTCATCTTCTTCTCCAGAACGAAAGGCCCTCGGCTGAAATGTTGTGTGCAGACTCGTTAACCAATGAGGATTCTAAATTGTAGATTTGGTAACCCTGTGGCCCCACATAAGGGCCTCACAGGCCATGACCTTAAGACCTTTTTTCGTCTTCTCCCCAAGAACAACAAGCAGACAGAGTCGGCCATATCCCCCGCCTTTGGGAAAATTTATTGAAGAATAGTTGTTGAATAACAGTGACTATGAACCTTCTCCTTATAGCCTGATGTAGCAGGATGGATGATGATTTGTTGGCTCAGCAGGGCAGGGATGCCACTCCCTGTAAGGTTTGTAACATATCAAAACAACCTTAGCCCACCCAATATAAGGTTCATTGCAACTGATGGTTATCGGTTGCTGATGATCAAGATGAAAATAGGTTTTTTAGGTTGTGAGCAAAGCAAAATTTCAGCTCCTTAGACCAAGTCGTTCTGGAGAAGACAAAATGCGAAAAGTTTACAGACGGACGGATGGATGGACCGCCGGACGCCGGACACTGTGCCATGCCATAAGCTGAAAATACATCCATGGCAGTTTTTTAGTTCTGCTCCGGAAATTAATTATTAAGTTATGTATCCATGGAAATGGTAAAAATTCAACAAATTAAATTAAAAATTGTAAAGAAGTTGAAAACCCCAAAAGGCACATCTACACATGATGATTGTTCCACACACAAAGTTTCGTTGAGCTATGTCTTATAGTTTTCGAGTTCTGATCCGGAAATGAAATTCTAAGTTACATTTCCATGGAAACAGTAAAAAAAAATAACTCTAAGAAGTTGAAAACCCCAAAAGGCACATCTACACATGATGATTGTTCCACACACCAAGTTTTGTTGAGATATGTCTTATAGTTTTTGAGTTCTGATCTGGAAACGAAATTCTAAGTTACATTTCCATGGAAACGGTAAAAAAAAAATAACTCGAAGAAGTTAAAAACCCCAAAAGGTACATCTACACATGATGATTGTTCTACACACCAAGTTTCGTTGAGATATGTCTTATAGTTTTCGAGTTCTGATCCGGAAACCAAATTCTAAGTTACATTTCCATGGAAACGGTAAAAAAAAATAACTCGAAGAAGTTGAAAACCCCAAAAGGCACATCTACACATGATGATTGTTCCACACACCAAGTTTCGTTGAGATATGTCTTATATTTTTCGAGTTCTGATCCGGAAACGAAATTCTACGTTACATTTCCATGGAAACGGTAAACAAAAATAACTCAAAGAAGTTGAAAACCCCAAAAGGCACATCTACACATGAGGTTTGTTCCACACACCAAGTTTCGTTGAGATATGTCTTATAGTTTTCGAGTTCTGATCCGGAAACGAAATTCTAAGTTACATTTCCATGGAAACGGTAAAAAAAAATAACTCGAAGAAGTTGAAAACCCCAAAAGGCACATCTACACATGATGATTGTTCCACACACCAAGTTTCGTTGAGATATGTCTTATATTTTTCGAGTTCTGATCCGGAAACGAAATTCTAAGTTACATTTCCATGGAAACGGTAAACAAAAATAACTCAAAGAAGTTGAAAACCCCAAAAGGCACATCTACACATGAGGTTTGTTCCACACACCAAGTTTCGTTGAGATATGTCTTATAGTTTTTGAGTTCTGATCCGGAAACGAAATTCTAAGTTACATTTCCATGGAAACGGTAAAAAAAAATAACTCAAAGAAGTTGAAAACCCCAAAAGGCACATCTACACATGATGATTGTTCCACACACCAAGTTTCGTTGAGATATGTCTTATAGTTTTGAAGTTTGAGGCCGGAATGGAAAAGCCCGGACGCACAGACGGACAGACGGACAGACGGACGGACGGAGCTCATTTCTATATCCCCCGCCAACTTCGTTGTGGCGGGGTATAAAAATACCTAGAAGGCTGTAATATAGTGTGCAAACACTCTAGCCTATGGGGATTCTAAATTGTAGATTTGGTGACCCTGTGGCCTCACAGGCCATGACCTAAATGCTGTAATATCGTGTGCAGATCAGTTCAGGTGGTCAGTCAGCCTCAGTGTGAGAGCTGTAAGAAGACATTGATGCATTGTAACACTCTCCCTCTCCAGACTCCTGCCTCCCTCTTCCTCTCCCACTTCCCCCTGTCTCTCTCTTCCTCTCCCACTTTCCTCCCCATTTCCCCCTGTCTCTCTTCCTCTCCCACTTTCATCCCCATTTCCCCCTGTCTCTCTATTCCTCTCCCACTTTCCTCCCCATTTCCCCATGTCTCTCTCTTCCTCTCCCACTTTCCTCCCCATTTCCCCCTGTCTCTCTCTTCCTCTCCCACTTTCCTCCCCATTTCCCCCTGTCTCTCTCTTCCTCTCCCTCTTCCCCCTGTCTCTCTCTTCCTCTCCCACTTTCCTCCCCATTTCCCCCTGTCTCTCTCTTCCTCTCCCACTTTCCTCCCCATTTCCCCCTGTCTCTCTCTTCCTCTCCCACTTCCCCCTGTCTCTCTCTTCCTCTCCCACTTCCCCCTGTCTCTCCCTTCCTCCCCCACTTTCCTCCCCATTTCCCCCTGTCTCTCTCTTCCTCTCCCACTTTCCTCCCCATTTCTCCCTGTCTCTCTCTTCCTCTCCCACTTTCCTCCCCATTTCCCCCTGTCTCTCTCTTCCTCTCCCACTTCCTCCCCATTTCCCCCTGTCTCTCTTCCTCTCCCACTTTCCTCCCCATTTCCCCCTGTCTCTCTCTTCCTCTCCCACTTTCCTCCCCATTTCCCCCTGTCTCTCTCTTCCTCTACCACTTTCCTCCCCATTTCCCCCTGTCTCTCTCTTCCTCTCCCACTTTCCTCCCCATTTCCCCCTATCTCTCTCTTCCTCTCCCACTTTCCTCCCCATTTCCCCGTCTCTCTCTTTCTCTCATTACTTCTCTTCAGCATTTTATATCATTAGGACAAATTTCTACACCATTTGAATTGGAGGAGTTACCTTCTCTTCAAGATTTTTCAGGAATTGTTATACTTGGACAGCCAATTTCCTCAAAATGTAGTTTCAAGTCATGTTTTCTTAATGCACTGAATTTTGTTGATCATATTTTTTTTTCAAGGTCATATGAAGAGATTGTACTTTATCTAGAAAACAATCTGTTACAGTCTCAACAAGAAACAATATAAACCTTACTGAGCTACAGAGCCCCTGGCTCTATTTTATAACCTAAAAACAATTTCTAGGAGCCATTGGAGACCACAAAGTAAGGTGACATACAGCTCACATACCCCCACCGGTAGTTTGACCGCCCTCATTTATTAATTTGAAAACATGTGTAGTCAGTCATGTCATTTTAAAAATAATATATTATATTATTATCAATCAAGAAAAATGTATACAGTATGTCTTGATTGATAATAATATAATATTATATTTTTATTTATATTATTAATACATCTACCGAAAATGTCAATAGTGTCAGATCTGAACAAAGTACTCCCGACAGTACGAACGAGCGAGTCTTATATAACCCTTTAACACGTACTAGGCAGTAAGTTTCTGTCGTAGAGGATGCAAAAATATGCCTAATGAAAAAGAGATCAAATTTAAATGTAAAGCTGGGATAACATGATCTGCTATATTAACTTTCTCTGCATAAAACAAGAGTCATCAGAAGATGACATATCCCACCGGTTCCACAAAATTTGTAAAACACATCTTTGACAGATACTTGTGTATCTACTACCGTACTTCAGTTAGTGGGTATTACAGATGCTGAGTTTCAGGTATGTTAAGGGTTTTAGACTTCTGCTCCAGAAGCAGTCAAAATCAACAACAACCAACATACCTCTCATGTTTCTATGGAAACAGAAAAAAATAAATATTTCATAAAAAATCTGAAAATATCAAAAGGCACCACTTCAGTTAGTGGGTAATACACATGCAAAGTTTCAGGAAGATATGATGAACGGTTTTGGAGCTGTGCTCCGGAAACGAACCTGTCTCTGAACAAAGTCCAAATTCAACAAGTTTCTATGGAAACGAAAAAAAAAAAAAAAATTCAGAAAAAATCTGAAAATATCAAAAGGCACCACTTCAGTTAGTGGGTAATACACATGCAAAGTTTCAGGAAGATATGATGAACGGTTTTGGAGCTGTGCTCTGGAAACGAACCTGTCTCTGAACATAGTCCAAATTCAACAAGTTTCTATGGAAACGAAAACAAATAAAATTTTCAGAAATCTGAAAATATCAAAAGGCACCACTTCAGTTAGTGGGTAATATACATGGAAAGTTTCAGAAAGATATCATGAACGGTTTTCGAGTTCTGCTCCGGAAACGAAATGATTACGGACGGACAGACGGACGGACAGACGGCCAGGGTGATGACTTTATCCCACGGTATTACATACCGATTGGATAAAAAGCGAGTACTAGTTCTCTTGCAGATTTGGGTACAAGTTTTCTGATTTTGTGTGTGTACGAGTTCGTTTTGGGTACAAGTTTTCCTACGGCTGTAGGTAATTTGTAGACCAGACGGGTTCGTAGACGTATATTTCCGGTTGATTCGTAGAAGGATGGGCGGTGGATGCGTAGACGTTCGTAGACATAGGAATATACCCAACGAGATATAGGAGTACAATAATGAATTTCAATCAGCAATCAGACACTCCGTGTTGGAGAATGATTACTTTCAGTGTCAATGGATTTAGCAAGTCTAATTAAAATTTCTATATTAATGTGATTACTAAAAGAGTAAAATTTCATCTTGAGATATATTTTACTGGTATATAAATGGTGTGTAGCTTTACCCAACAGCACTGTATAGTTCGAGGCAAAGTTGCAGTGATATTGACGAAATAATGAGGCTTACTGTTTGACACAATGTATTTCTAGATGTAGGTCGTAGTAGTTGCCGAGGAGATTGTCTCGAAATACAGAAATTTCTTTTAAAACTTGTGTGGTACAGCGTGCACTTTCGCAAACCTGGTGAAAAACTAGCCCCCCGAAATAAAACCATAACAATCCCCGACATTTTGGACTCTGATTAGAGTGGCCTCCCCTTGGATACTACGAAAAGTGTGACAGAATATGAAACGAAATACGAATAAAATAACCTCACTAGAATGCAATTTATAGTTATAATGATCCTCAATAATATCTGAAAATAGTACTTAAATGTATAAATAAATGTATAAATAAATGTATAAATAAATGTATAAATAAATAAATAAATAAATAAATAAATAAATAAATAAATAAATAAATAAATAAATAAATAAATAAATAAATGAATGAATGAATGAATGAATGAATGAATGAATGAATGAATGAATGAATGAATGAATGAATTAATTATTAAGTATTAATTAATTAATTCAGGATTACAAGTTAAGCTATTTTACACAGCGAATGCAGAAGAAATCTACAATTGAAGGGATGCTATAGTTTGGTAAACATGTAATAGTAATATAGAAAATTAATACTTATTTACGTATTAAATTGAACCGCTGACTCTTTTCAATGAGTTTATGAACATGGTGAAACATGTTTTCATTGACTGGTTGCGGTAGATTTGGATTGCCATTGTATTTAGATCTAAATTATAGGCGTAGGAACAGGATCACGGAATCTACAATTTAGAATCTCAATTGGCTAAGGAGTCTGTACATGAAATTTCAGGTCTCTTAGGTAAGTGATTCTTGAAAAGAAGATGAAAATAGGTTTTCAAGTCATGACCTCCGTGACCTATATTTGAGGTCGCAGGGTCACGAAATCTACAATTTAGAATTCCAATTGGCCAAAAATTTTCAGCTTTCTGGACCTTTGGTGCCTGAGAAGAAGCTGAAAATAGGTGTTTAGGGTTGTGACCCTTGTGACCCTATTTGAGGTCACAAGGTCACCAAATTTACAATTTAGAATCCCCATTGGCTAAGGCGTCTGTACTAAAAGAATTAGCTCCCTAGACCAAGTGGTTCTGGAGAAAAAGGCAAAAAGTTTACAGACGGACGGAGGGACGGATGCCAGACACCATGCCAGGCTATAAGCCCATCGGGCCTTCCAGGCTAGATGAGCTAAAAATAGTAAAGAGAAAATGAGGTCAAAACCCCATGTCAGTTTGAGACAAAATTTCACAAAATTGTCATCATATTGTCCCTCAATATCATATACCACATCACAGCCAATACATTTTCCTTTAAAACAACTTTAACAAGCCATTAAACATAAAACTCCAACGCGTATTTACAAAGATATGAATTTTCAAAGCTTTAAATATAAAGATACTGCTGAAGTGAGCCACGAGCATAGCCCACCAAAAAATTATTGAAAAAATTATATAAAATCGCTTAAAATATCCCGTCAGCTAAAAGTAACCCAGTTACAAAACTCAGAACTTGGTGCATCAGATCACGCATAATGACTGACCCTGTGTCGACAATACAGGCTCCTGTAAGCGAGAACAAAATATAAGTGCATATTTTTCTCTCAAAGTGGTGTTAAAGGCCAACCTTTTTAAATTTAGGGGACATTGAGGTGTAAAAAAACAGGGTTTCATAGAGCTACACAAGACTTTCTGTTTTATAAACACTGAATAAGAATACTGTTCTGATTTATAACGAATATACTCATCATGTTTGCTATGGCCACTATTGACCACTATAATAATCCATACAATGAGAACCCCCCGGTCACAGAAAGTCAAATTTGGGTCCCCACCCTTCAAACCGTTCCTACGCCTATGTAAATCATTATCTTCCCACAGAGATTACTCCCTTCACACTTCCGATCCTAACCTCTGTTCCTGATTTTCTCGGCTCCAGTAAACTTCCCTAGCGGGGGAAAGGGGAACCTCATGCTGTATCCCTGAAAAATCATATTTCAGGGGCCATGTCGAATTCATAGATCTAGGCATTTGTAAATTAAGGGTCTTGCTAATTAGCATATGTCCTCGAATATATCTGATGCAAATAACACAAATGAACTATTTTTGGTAATTGTCTCTGATTTGGTCTTCTTTATTTATCAGCATGTATATGAGCAACTGTTTTCACAAAATCAAACAGCATATTTCGAGGGAAAAGTTTTATCTTACATTTATTTTACCATTATGAAGTATCATTGGCAAATGACACTTTTACAACGACGTCGCTGATTGCACAACTAGATTCAATTGCAACCAATCAGGCCTTCTAGAACCTCTGTGGGAAGATAATGAATAATTTTGACTTTAAATTTTGAAATCTTTGCTTTAACTATCAACGGAAATAAGCATATCTTGGACAAGAAATTATAGACGTCTTCATGCGAAGTACCACAAATTGAACGAATCAATAAATATTGATTTATATTATAATGATATCAAAATGATATTATCGAAGCGCAATATTGGTATATCATTAGGCCTATAATTCACAGTCCTGAAACCAACTCGTGTGTGCTATATAGTACCGATTGACCCGGGGTAACCATGAGCAGTGACATTTTGTTTGACATTAACCATCACGGATGTCAAACCCAGCCAGCTCCCAGCTGCATCGCGCGTTTTCTAGCCCTATGTTGTACTAACATGGCTGCTGGGGAATCTGCTATCTGTAATTTGCAGTTTCCCGTTACCAGCGATGCGTTGATATTGAGTATGTGCTTTGATTTGCCATGTTGAGAGCGAGAGAGAGAGAGAGAGAGAGAGAGAGAGAGAGAGAGAGAGAGAGAGAGAGAGAGAGAGAGAGAGAGAGAGAGAGAGAGAGAGAGAGAGAGAGAGAGAGAGAGAGAGAGAGAGAGAGAGAGAGAGAGAGAGAGAGAGAGAGAGAGAGAGAGAGAGAGAGAGAGAGAGAGAGAGAGAGAGAGAGAGAGAGAGAGAGAGAGAGAGAGAGAGAGAGTTTTATTATTGTGTCACGTGTAGTGTATATAAAAAAACAGTACAGTGACTGTTTAAAACATAAAATAATATACAAACACCAGTTCATATGGCCAATGAGACACACATAACAATGAATATACTAGTTATAAGATTAAAATATACATATATCACACATTTTGGATGACTAGATAGATATTTGATCATTGAGATGATAGCTCAGTTTAAACATACTACTAACTAAAGCGGCCAGTGGATTAACAATGTTTTCCATTTGTAGAAGCTTTTTCAATATCTGACAACTGGGTGAAATTTGGGTTAAAGATACTAACTTATTTAAATAGGTCATATCTGAGATCTGTATAATAAGGACAATTAATTAAGAAATGAACTTCGTCTTCGACAGTCTGAAGAGTACAGTGACGGCATATCCTATCTACAAGTAGGTCATGTTTTGCTGCAGTCATTGCACCGATAACAGAGGAAATTCAAATAACCGTAGGCTTACACGGCTTGTTCGCCAGTCATTATTCCATGTTGAGGAACAAAACAGTTTGAACCACACTGCAGTAGACTGTTCAACGTGAACGCAGATGTACCACAGTAGATGAAGTTCAGCAAGGTTCGGTGCGGTTCATCATTGAAATGGTGACCGCTTTTCGGGGGACCTTTCTGAGAGATTAGTTGGAATGGAATGTTGTTAATGTTCTTGGTATTGAACGTTGTTCTATGTCCATCAACATGAATGTAAATATATCACTTCCGTAATCAAAAACAAAGATAATTTGTGATGGGATAAGCTAGGATATTAAAGCCGGGATAGTCTAACACAAAAAAAATAATAGAGCCATGGGCTCTGTAGCTCATCAGGCTTTATATACATTAACTAATTCAACTTCTAGGTGAGAGGTATAACACATAGGAAGCACAATGGAGAAGATGTAATAGGTCTTAAAGTCCTTACCCCTCTGATCTATCTTTGAGGCCAGAGATAAAATCCCCTACAAATAAAGTCACACTTGAAGATTTAATTCATTACTGTTGTTTCCTTTAAATTACCTCCCTTTAAAGAGCACATAAAATCTCTAGATGAAATAGCTTTTCAGGTCATGACGTCTGTGACCTATATTTGGAGTTGCAGGATCACGAAATCTACAATTTAGAATCCTCATTGGCCAAGGAGTCTGCACACAACTTTTCAGCTCTCTAGACCTTTTTGAAACTGGAGAAGAAGATGAAAATTGGTTTTTAAGGTTGTGACCTCTGTGACCCCAATTGAGGTCACGGGGTCACCAAATCTACAATTTAGAATCCCCATTGACCAAGGAGTCTGCACACAACATTTCAGCTCTCTAGACCTTTTGGCACTGGAGAAGGAGATGAAAATAGGTTTTTAAGGTTGTGACCCCTGTGACCCCATTTGGGGTCATGGGGTCACCAAATCTACAATTTAGAATTCCCATGAGCCAAGGAGTCTTCACACAACTTTTTATCTCACTAGACCATTTAGAACTGGAGAAGAAGATGAAAATAGGTTTTTGAGGTTGTGACCCCTGTGACCTCATTTGAGGGCATGGGGTCACCAAATCTACAATTTAGAATCCCCATTAGCCAAGGAGTCTGCACACAACGTTTCAGCTCTCTAGACCATTTGGAAATGGAGAAGAAATTGAAAATAGGTTTTTGGGGTTGTGACCCCAGCGACCCCATTTGCGGTCACGGGGTCACCAAATCTACAATTTAGAATCCCAATTAGCCTAGGAGTCTGCACACACAATTTCAGCTCCCTAGACCAAGTGGTTCTGGAGAAGAAGATGAAAATGCGAAAAGTTAACAGACGGATGGACGGAGGGAGGGATGGACGGACGGACGCCGGACACCATGCCATGCCATAGACCCAGCGGGCCTTTCAGTGGCCTTTTTTCAATACAGGTATTTGATAAAATAGTGATATTTTCAGAATAAATACTTATAGTCTGCATGAGTGTAAGACTAAAGCCGGGAGTTTCCTGAAGATTCGTGTTTCTCGAGCGAGAATAGCGCAAATTGACTTTTCATTTGAAAGAAAAACGAACGCATGAATTGAATTCAAATGTGTTCTTGTCTGAAGGCTGTCATGAAAAGCCTTCTATCAAAGAGGTCTATCAATGTAAGCAACAAAGCGCATATATTGTCTCTCGTCATCATTCAGCATAGTTATGTAAAGGCAGGGACTCTCCAATGTATACAGATTCCCTGGTAAATGATACGTTGTCACGAGCGTATTCAAGAGAATCAGGTGATGTTATTGTAAGTCGTTCTGCAGTGAGTAAACACCACAAGGGGAACCCCCTCTCTTCTTATCTTATACACGCCGCA
Organism: Gibbula magus; assembly: GCA_936450465.1. Classification (NCBI taxonomy): domain Eukaryota; kingdom Metazoa; phylum Mollusca; class Gastropoda; order Trochida; family Trochidae; genus Gibbula; species Gibbula magus. The sequence goes on along the minus strand of OW388293.1, from coordinate 3,816,389 downwards.
CTTCCTTGAAACGCGTCACTTATAAATGTTTGCAGTGTGATACCACAAGTGCTTGTTTTTATCTCAAGCCGAAGCACATTTTTCGGAATACTGGTAATTAATCCAGCTTGTATTTAAACGTTCAGAAACTTCTATAACACTGAAGAAAGTTGTAAATCTAACTTTTATAGCTGATAAAAAAAACCCTTGCATAACAAAATGGTTACACGTGGCGAGCTATATATGCGATACATATGTACTGTATATGTATACACATTATTGCTGTTATATTACGATAGAGGTATACCAGACGTTAAACAATCCTAAAATGATTCCATTTAGTCAACTATTAATAATCTATATCGGAAGAACGGACCTTTACTCAACAGTCACACCAATTGGAATATTATAGTTAACAAACATCTTTACTTGGGAAACGATAGGCGAGCGTAATAGAAGATTATAGAGAATGAGTTAACAAACAGGTGTACTTGGGAAACGATAGGCGAGCGTAATAGAAGATTATAGAGAATGAGTTAACAAACATTTATACTTGGGAAACGATAGGCGAGCGTAATAGAAGATTATAGAGAATGAGTTAACAAAAATGTATACTTGGGAAACGATAGGCGAGCGTAATAGAAGATTATAGAGAATGAGTTAACAAACATTTATACTTGGGAAACGATAGGCGAGCGTAATAGAAGATTATAGAGAATGAGTTAACAAACATTTATACTTGGGAAACGATAGGCGAGCGTAATAGAAGATTATAGAGAATGAGTTAACAAAAATTTGTACTTGGGAAACGATAGGCGAGCGTAATAGAAGATTATAGAGAATGAGTTAACACACATTTATACTTGGGAAACGATAGGCGAGCGTAATAGAAGATTATAGAGAATGAGTTAACAAACATTTTTACTTGGGAAACGATAGGCGAGCGTAATAGAAGATTATAGAGAATGAGTTAACAAACATTTATACTTGGGAAACGATAGGCGAGCGTGATAGAAGATTATAGAGAATGAGTTAACAAACATTTTTACTTGGGAAACGATAGGCGAGCGTAATAGAAGATTATAGAGAATGAGTTAACAAACATTTATACTTGGGAAACGATAGGCGAGCGTAATAGAAGATTATAGAGAATGAGTTAACAAACATTTATACTTGGGAAACGATAGGCGAGCGTAATAGAAGATTATAGAGAATGAGTTAACAAACATTTATACTTGGGAAACGATAGGCGAGCGTAATAGAAGATTATAGAGAATGAGTTAACAAACATTTATACTTGGGAAACGATAGGCGAGCGTAATAGAAGATTATAGAGAATGAGTTAACAAAAATGTATACTTGGGAAACGATAGGCGAGCGTAATAGAAGATTATAGAGAATGAGTTAACAAACATTTATACTTGGGAAACGATAGGCGAGCGTAATAGAAGATTATAGAGAATGAGTTAACAAACATTTATACTTGGGAAACGATAGGCGAGCGTAATAGAAGATTATAGAGAATGAGTTAACAAACATTTATACTTGGGAAACGATAGGCGAGCGTGATAGAAGATTATAGAGAATGAGTTAACAAACATTTTTACTTGGGAAACGATAGGCGAGCGTGATAGAAGATTATAGAGAATGAGTTAACAAACATTTATACTTGGGAAACGATAGGCGAGCGTAATAGAAGATTATAGAGAATGAGTTAACAAAAATGTATACTTGGGAAACGATAGGCGAGCGTAATAGAAGATTATAGAGAATGAGTTAACAAACATTTATACTTGGGAAACGATAGGCGAGCGTAATAGAAGATTATAGAGAATGAGTTAACAAACATTTATACTTGGGAAACGATAGGCGAGCGTAATAGAAGATTATAGAGAATGAGTTAACAAAAATTTATACTTGGGAAACGATAGGCGAGCGTGATAGAAGATTATAGAGAATGAGTTAACAAACATTTTTACTTGGGAAACGATAGGCGAGCGTAATAGAAGATTATAGAGAATGAGTTAACAAACATTTATACTTGGGAAACGATAGGCGAGCGTAATAGAAGATTATAGAGAATGAGTTAACAAACATTTATACTTGGGAAACGATAGGCGAGCGTAATAGAAGATTATATAGAATGAGTTAACAAACATTAATTGGGAAACGATAGGCGAGCGTAATAGAAGATTATAGAGAATGAGTTAACAAACATTTATATTTGGGAAACGATAGGCGAGCGTAATAGAAGATTATAGAGAATGAGTTAACAAACATTTATACTTGGGAAACGATAGGCGAGCGTAATAGAAGATTATAGAGAATGAGTTAACAAACATGTGTACTTGGGAAACGATAGGCGAGCGTAATAGAAGATTATATAGAATGAGTTAACAAACATTTATACTTGGGAAACGATAGGCGAGCGTAATAGAAGATTATAGCATGAGTTAACAAACATTTATACTTGGGAAACGATAGGCGAGCGTAATAGAAGATTATAGAGAATGAGTTAACAAACATTTGTACTTGGGAAACGATAGGCGAGCGTAATAGAAGATTATAGAGAATGAGTTAACAAACATTTATACTTGGGAAACGATAGGCGAGCGTAATAGAAGATTATAGAGAATGAGTTAACAAACATTTATACTTGGGAAACGATAGGCGAGCGTAATAGAAGATTATAGAGAATGAGTTAACAAACATTTTTACTTGGGAAACGATAGGCGAGCGTAATAGAAGATTATAGAGAATGAGTTAACAAACATTTATACTTGGGAAACGATAGGCGAGCGTGATAGAAGATTATAGAGAATGAGTTAACAAACATTTTTACTTGGGAAACGATAGGCGAGCGTAATAGAAGATTATAGAGAATGAGTTAACAAACATTTATACTTGGGAAACGATAGGCGAGCGTAATAGAAGATTATAGAGAATGAGTTAACAAACATTTATACTTGGGAAACGATAGGCGAGCGTAATAGAAGATTATATAGAATGAGTTAACAAACATTAATTGGGAAACGATAGGCGAGCGTAATAGAAGATTATAGAGAATGAGTTAACAAACATTTATATTTGGGAAACGATAGGCGAGCGTAATAGAAGATTATAGAGAATGAGTTAACAAACATTTATACTTGGGAAACGATAGGCGAGCGTAATAGAAGATTCTAGAGAATGAGTTAACAAACATTTATACTTGGGAAACGATAGGCGAGCGTAATAGAAGATTATATAAAATGAGTTAACAAACATTAATTGGGAAACGATAGGCGAGCGTAATAGAAGATTATAGAGAATGAGTTAACAAACATTTATATTTGGGAAACGATAGGCGAGCGTAATAGAAGATTATAGAGAATGAGTTAACAAACATTTGTACTTGGGAAACGATAGGCGAGCGTAATAGAAGATTATATAGAATGAGTTAACAAACATTTATACATGGGAAACGATAGGCGACCGTAATAGAAGATTATATAGAATGAGTTAACAAACATGTGTACTTGGGAAACGAAAGGCGAGCGTAAAAGAAGATTATATAAAATGAGTTAACAAACATTTATATTTGGGAAACGATAGGCGAGCGTAATAGAAGATTATAGAGAATGAGTTAACAAACATTAATTGGGAAACGATAGGCGAGCGTAATAGAAGATTATATAGAATGAGTTAACAAACATTTATACATGGGAAACGATAGGCGAGCGTAATAGAAGATTATAGAGAATGAGTTAACAAACATGTGTACTTGGGAAACGATAGGCGAGCGTAATAGAAGATTATAGAGAATGAGTTAACAAACATGTATACTTGGGAAACGATAGGCGAGCGTAATAGAAGATTATAGAGAATGAGTTAACAAACATTTGTACTTGGGAAACGATAGGCGAGCGTAATAGAAGATTATAGAGAATGAGTTAACAAACATTTATACTTGGGAAACGATAGGCGAGCGTAATAGAAGATTATATAGAATGAGTTAACAAACATTTATACTTGGGAAACGATAGGCGAGCGTAATAGAAGATTATAGAGAATGAGTTAACAAACATTTGTACTTGGGAAACGATAGGCGAGCGTAATAGAAGATTATAGAGAATGAGTTAACAAACATGTATACTTGGGAAACGATAGGCGAGCGTAATAGAGGATTATAGAGAATGAGTTAACAAACATTTATACTTGGGAAACGATAGGCGAGCGTAATAGAAGATTATAGAGAATGAGTTAACAAACATTTATACTTGGGAAACGATAGGCGAGCGTAATAGAAGATTATAGAGAATGAGTTAACAAACATGTGTACTTGGGAAACGATAGGCGAGCGTAATAGAAGATTATATAGAATGAGTTAACAAACATTTATACTTGGGAAACGATAGGCGAGCGTAATAGAAGATTATAGAGAATGAGTTAACAAACATTTATACTTGGGAAACGATAGGCGAGCGTAATAGAAGATTATATAGAATGAGTTAACAAACATTTATACTTGGGAAACGATAGGCGAGCGTAATAGAAGATTATAGAGAATGAGTTAACAAACATGTGTACTTGGGAAACGATAGGCGAGCGTAATAGAAGATTATAGAGAATGAGTTAACAAACATTTATACTTGGGAAACGATAGGCGAGCGTAATAGAAGATTATAGAGAATGAGTTAACAAACATTTATACTTGGGAAACGATAGGCGAGCGTAATAGAAGATTATATAGAATGAGTTAACAAACATTTTTACTTGGGAAACGATAGGCGAGCGTAATAGAAGATTATAGAGAATGAGTTAACAAACATGTGTACTTGGGAAACGATAGGCGAGCGTAATAGAAGATTATAGAGAATGAGTTAACAAACATGTGTACTTGGGAAACGATAGGCGAGCGTAATAGAAGATTATAGAGAATGAGTTAACAAACATGTGTACTTGGGAAACGATAGGCGAGCGTAATAGAAGATTATAGAGAATGAGTTAACAAACATTTATACTTGGGAAACGATAGGCGAGCGTAATAGAAGATTATAGAGAATGAGTTAACAAACATTTATACTTGGGAAACGATAGGCGAGCGTAATAGAAGATTATATAGAATGAGTTAACAAACATTTATACTTGGGAAACGATAGGCGAGCGTAATAGAAGATTATAGAGAATGAGTTAACAAACATTTATACTTGGGAAACGATAGGCGAGCGTAATAGAAGATTATAGAGAATGAGTTAACAAACATGTATACTTGGGAAACGATAGGCGAGCGTAATAGAAGATTATAGAGAATGAGTTAACAAACATTTATACTTGGGAAACGATAGGCGAGCGTAATAGAAGATTATAGAGAATGAGTTAACAAACATTTTTACTTGGGAAACGATAGGCGAGCGTAATAGAAGATTATAGAGAATGAGTTAACAAACATTTATACTTGGGAAACGATAGGCGAGCGTAATAGAAGATTATAGAGAATGAGTTAACAAACATGTGTACTTGGGAAACGATAGGCGAGCGTAATAGAAGATTATAGAGAATGAGTTAACAAACATTTGTACTTGGGAAACGATAGGCGAGCGTAAAAGAAGATTATATAAAATGAGTTAACAAACATTTATACTTGGGAAACGATAGGCGAGCGTAATAGAATATTATAGAGAATGAGTTAACAAACATTTATACATGGGAAACGATAGGCGAGCGTAATAGAAGATTATATAAAATGAGTTAACAAACATTTATACTTGGGAAACGATAGGCGAGCGTAATAGAAGATTATAGAGAATGAGTTAACAAACATTTTTACTTGGGAAACGATAGGCGAGCGTAATAGAAGATTATAGAGAATGAGTTAACAAACATTTATACATGGGAAACGATAGGCGAGCGTAATAGAAGATTATAGAGAATGAGTTAACAAACATTTATACTTGGGAAACGATAGGCGAGCGTAATAAACGTATAAAAGCCACATATTGAAAGAAAGATGCTTGACCTGTAGGAGAGAGTGAGAGACAGCGCATGTAAAAATGGCAGTGAATGTAACTTAGAAGAATACGATTGTTTATTAAATGTGAGTTTAAGACATTTCCTTGGATCGAAGTCCATTGACTTTGTAATCGCGTCAAAGGCCTGAATGACAATGTGTATATAAACAATGGCCCCTACCTCTTCACTAGAAGCTTACGTGAGTTCAACTAAGACAAAACGTACATAAAGCTAGACTTCAACAGAAATCACGGCTGAAAATAACATGCAGTCGCCGATCCGCTTTAAAAAAATGATTACTTCATTGTCGACAGCCTATACTGCACGTCCCTGTGCCTTCATATATAGTGACTCGTTTGTTCCAACAATACAATACATAGAGATTATTACCCGTGGAAGTGTGTCATATGACTTTTACGAAATGAGTGTGAATTTTTGTATTGCCCGAGCGAGAGCGAGGGTTAGACATAAATTTGCACGAGTTTCGTAAAAGTCATATGGCACACTTTCGAGTGTAATAATTTCTTTATTACCCATTTTATTCCATTTGATTCGCGTTAAAATAGTCAGGAAACGGCCCAATTCCCTTGCGACGGCAAGCTATAGTGACGTCACGAACAATCATTTTATGACGTCACAGGCGACGTAATACGGGAAGCCGCGATGAAACAATCGTTGCTAGGCAAACGTGATATGTGCACATGTGCTCATATAAAACATATTAACTCGGTTATTTTCAACCATATGGGTAAACAATACAATACAATTAATACAATACAATATAGTTTATTTAAGTCTCACAATTTGTAAAACAGAGGTTAAAATCAAGCGAACCATGGGTGGTGCACCCGACGCTTAATGCATGTACAACACTTCTCTACAGCAGGCAAAGTTGCCGAGCCCCTGTCGGGATTCAAACTCGAAACCTTTTTATCTGAAGCCGAATAACGCAATAGTCAAGTTTTTTTTATATCGTTTTGTCTCATACATGTTTGGTTTTGTAAACATAGCTCATCTGGTCAGTGAGTATTTCTAGCATTCAGCTCTAGGAGGTGTGCCACTTGGCAGCTAGCAGAAGGATAGATACATATACCTGAATATAACAAAATATTTTGTCAATGTTTATGTTGGGACAGTCGTGCTGGCCGCAGGTGCCTTGCTCTGATGGTGTGGGTTCGAATCCTGCTGGGACTTGACCCAAAAACTAATAAAGTGTGCTATTGCAGACAGTGTGATCCAAGACATATAACAATGATACATTTCTTCACTATCTAAATGGGTTATTTTTCAATCAATCAATGTTCGGTGTAATTTATTCCACTCATTCCACTTCCGTTACCTCAATACCTGCCACCATGTGGCGTTACATTTCTTATCAGGACTTCCTTATCACTATCAGTAATGTTATTTAAAACTGATTTAGTTCAGTATTTGTAAAGGGCACGTGTTCTTAAAATACCATAAAGAAATGCTAGCTGCGCCGTTAAGACAACACCAATGTCTTCACTATATGTATATAGTGGGCGAACTCAAATATTTAGTTGTTTAATGAAATATCCTACCATGATTCTGACAAAATTGAAAAATAATTGAAATTAAAAATATAATGCTACTCAGAATCCCTCTCCATGAACAATGTTCATCAATTTACCGACGCACTGAAAAGGGACAACAACGAATGATTTTTTAAAAAAGGTTCCATGCCTGTACGTTTCTCTAATAATAAGTAATTGCTTTGGATCACAGGAGCATGTGTTGTCGAAATACTAGCGATTAGAAAGCATACTTATTAGTCGCTAATTTTTCTGCAATACAAGTCCCTATGGTATTAGTTACAAACGTGACACAGTTTTAATCAAGTGTTTAATTGTAGTTTTAGTCCACTCCTGATATTTATTTCTGGATTGCTGATCTCAGTCATCTCAATTATATGAACGATTTAGACATTCGTTTGTACTAATATGTGATTGTTTGTAAGTACATTGTATACAGTGGTATTTAGGTGACGTTAATTGCTGCTGTACCTGGCTGGAGAGAAATTCTAAGTGTGTCATGAAAAATCTTGACCTTGTCGACCTTGCCAATCTAACTCGTGTCATCTGTGTTAACATAATAGTAGCATTTGTAGCCCTTCTCCTACAGTTTGTAGCCTAAAGTATATTGAGAACGGATTCAACAGGAGTCATGCAAGGTGCGTACTTTAGCCCCACATTGTTTACCTAATACTTAGTATTGTTGACTTTCAGTTATAGTTTCGACCTTTGACAAATAAATGATAATTTATAACTTTGACCAGAACTAGTTTGGTATTTTCACGAGACGTAATTTGATAAACACTAACTGTAAATATAATTTGGCTTTAATTTCCTCTTTAAATAAAGGTGGTGAGTTGTCTCTACTTAGTCTCTACTAAAACGTAGTTTCGCAACTGCTTACTAAAAGTGGAACAAGAACAGATTTCAAGGATTTCGGTTGACAATAACAGTTTATTATCTCAATCGAAATGCCAAGGACACTGAAAGACGACTTTCATAAAACATATTTTTATTCTCCTTCAGAGATATTTAAATAAAGCTAGATTATTTCGAGTTTAAACAACTTCGGCTCATTCCAGGTTAACTCAGAAAGCATCCGTGTACCAGACAAATAAACCCTGTTGTTTTAGATATAACCTGTCGATTGCTAACAAACACGTTCAATATGATCAATGCAAATATAATGTTCACGCCCCAGGGTCATCGTGCACCTGGCAGATTTTGGGAAGTAGATTACTAATTGTTAATTATAATAATTGAACGTATTCTTCATCAACTAAACCCTAAACTTCCCTATTCTTAGTTCAATGGTAAACTTTAGCTGCAATGAAACTGTTACAAAGCAATACACTGCGCTTAGCATCATTACACTCTGCTCAAAAGAATATATTTTTATGGACTACAGAATAATTTATTATAGATGTTTTGCTCTACTAATTTGACAATATGTGAATTTAAAATGAGCTTTATCAGTTTTCGTAACATTTCATTTGACTTTTATACTAACAAAATACCATATTAGCTGATTTAAATAGTACGTTTTTGAGTAAACGTCATTATTTATACTCACCGTTGATAACTCACCGTAGCCAATTGAGTTCCTCTCAATCACTCGACCAGATATAACACTGAAGAATAAAGAGAGTTACGACCGATGAGTTATCAACGGTGAGTATAAATTATGACGTTTTCTCAAAAACGTACTATTATTTACATATTCTAGTGGAACAAGTCCGCGAGCTACGACTACACCCGTAAGATCAGCGGCTAGGAGTCCGATACTAACCTTAAGGGTACAATGGCTCCCGCCTCTCTGGGGCCGGCGCCAACAGACCGTCAGGGTCGCCAACTAACTAATCAAGATCACGACAACAACCAAAATAAGACATGCGATGCGAAGTTTATTGAAAGCGCACTTAAAAGGATATGGCCTAACCCCCTAAAGTGTTGATGGAAACCTCCTGGACGGGTGCCCCGAGGAGGTACGCTGTTGGGCGAAAACTTGAGGCCCCAGCCTCGCCACGCCTTCCAGATCTTCGGTAGATACGTCGCGTAAGTAAGTTAGTTAGCGAACACCATGCCAGACTTCCAAAAACAGCCCGCCATGATGTCCGCTACAGGTATGTTGCTATGAAGGGCCATAGTTGTCAGACCGCTCTGATCTCATAGGGTTAGAGTGAGCAGGAGGACGGAGGTCGAAGGAGACGAAGGATGGTTGTCTCGGGCAGTGGCTTGTAAAAATCCGACATAAGATGGTTCATTACCACCGCCAAGTCCCACTCTGGAGGCCTCAACTTTTGGCGTCCGTCCACCTGTCGGTCGGTTTTAACGATCTCTTTAAGCACGGATATGTCTATACCCGGCACCCGCTTGCGAGGGCGGACATGATAGCAGCCAAGTGGGTGTTAATGGAGGAGGCCTTAAGACCTCCCCGTGTGCGGAGGTAAACCAGGTACTCGGCGACCTGAGGAACCGTCACAGTCAAGATGTCAAACCCTTTCTCCTTGCAAAGTGAAAGTCATAGAGCTTCTTAGTTGATTCTCGCTGGGCAGTAGCCACGGTTTTGGCCACTGCTTTGGAATAACTTGCACGTTTCAGGCCCTTCTTGAGGCAAGCCAAGCGTGTAGATTTCGGGTTTTCATGTACGTGGCCGCTTGGCAATGACCATGACCTTGCTGGCCAGTCTGGGGCTATGAGGAGAAGACGAAGAGAACGAGTGGTCTGAATTTTGGCCACTACTTGCGTCATTATTGCCGGAGGAGGAAAAGCGTAAGCGTCCATCCCCTTACATCCTAACAAAAGCGCGTCTACGCTCCAGGTCCCCGTGCGCTGGAGACATATATGTCGTTCTTGGTTCCCGGGATGAGTATCCGCTCGAATGGAGAGGTAGAGACTGTCTCCAAGACAAAACAGCTCTATCACCAGCTGCAGAATTGAGTCTGGCCTGGTCGACCCTTGCTTGTTGATCGCCCAGGCCGCAGTCGAGCTGTCTGTGTGGACAGACCAGTGGGTCGATCAGTGAGCAATTGCCAGGCGAATCGCATCTAATTCCAATGCGTTGATGTGGCGCTCTGGAAACCACACGCCTGCCATTTGTTCTTAGCCAAGATGGGCTCCCCACCCTTGAGTGGAGGCGTCCGCAAAAAGTTGTGACGTGGCCGGAGGAAGCCGGAGGGGAACCCCCGAGGAGACATTGTTCACCGCCCTCCACCAGGCTAAATGGTGGACGATGTCCTCTGGAAGTGAGACGCGTGGTGACACGTCTTCTCCCTCACGTGCGCGTTGAGGAAATCTTGTAGGGGTCTGAGCTGGAGCCTGCCCCTTCGGGTGAAGTCTTGTGACGAGGTCAGAAGCCCCATCATCTGGTGCCACAGGCGAAGTGGTAACGGCTCGCAGAGGACTATGTTCAAGAGGTCCTCGCCCCGCCCCATCCGCTCCCTCGTGACCAGGGTGTTGTACTGGTGTGTGTTCAGGTGAACGCTTATGAAGGTTACCAACGTTGCCGGTTGCAAGTCTGACTTGTCCAGATTGATCAACCAACCTAGTCCAGGTACATCGCGAATTGCACGTCGTGACTGTGCAAGAACTGGATTATGGGCTTAGTCACTCGGGTGCCAGCCACGGACCCGACGATATCCCGAACGGTAGAACGCTCCACTGAAAGTGGCGACCCGTAAGGACGAACGGAGGTACGTGCGGTCCGCGGGGAGAATGGAGATGTGCAGGTACGCATCCTGAAGGTCGAGAGATATCATAGAGTCCGAGGGCTCCAGTAATTGCGATACTGACGGCATGGTCAAGAGTCGAAAATATGGCGGCCGGACGAGGTAGGAGTGGTTGAACTCCTTCAGATCGTGAATCAGCCACCACGTGTTCGAGTCCCTCTTGGGCCGTACGAACACTGGAGAGTAGAAACCGGGAGTTAGGTTCTGGAGTGGGAGTTAGACCACAACCCCTTTGAAGGTAAGAATCTCCACCTGTTCCATCGTCAAGGTGAACCGGTTCGCAGGCGGGGGGATTTGTGAATACAGAACCCCCGCTTAAGAACCTTGCATACATACTCGTCTAAGACCAACTGTGGGCACAAATCGGGAGAGACGGCCCCTGACGGGACGTCACCACCCCAAGCATCTGCAATCGGTAAAGGGAGACGACTCCTGATCTCCGCTGGTAGATCAAAACAAATATAGAAAAGTTTCATAGCGGCGGAAAATCGCTAAATGACTAATCGATATTGCCCATATTTTGGAAAAGGTTTTGTGGAATTACTGTATCTTGATTAGTTTTCGAGGTTTGAAGTTGCTTCTTCTGGGGGATATAACTCACGAAAGAAGTCGAAAATCAAACGCTAGGCTCTGCACAAAACCAGCTCGCGTTCGAATTTGAAGGTACATTCATTGTGTTTCATAAAATTTTATTTGGCTTTAATACGTTCCAACTCACCACATGTTTTGTCTACAACACAAAAAAATTCACTCAGCTTGCATATTTATCCCCAATCGCCAAATGTATCATAATTACTAATTTCCAATTAAAATTGAGTCACATAATTATGCATGTGCAGAAACCGAAACTGCACTTCCAATTTACATGCACAGTAGTTATGTGACCTATAAAACATTTTCAACTCAAATTTGTCTTTCTGTCTGTTATAAATAAGACTCCAGAATTACGTTTGACTCATTGGCGCGCGCCACACGCTGTGCATTGTCCGGTTTTCGATCAGAAAGCACTACTTTTACCTTCATATCTTTAATATGCTAAGTCTACTATCATCAAAATGGTAGTTTTCGGTAACAGTCGCTACCTTTCGATAAAGTAACACCATTAATAACGTTTGCAATATATGACCCCCAACAACACAATGGATGTAGGTACCTTTAAGGTGCATCCGTTGTGTTTCATAAAAATATATTTGGCTTTAATACGCTCCAACTCATGTGCTGTTTACAATAAAACAAATTCACTCAGCTTGCACATTCTTCCCCAATCGCCTAATATATCATAATTACTAGTTTAAAATTAAAATCGAATAACATCATTTTGCATGTTTAGAAACCGAAACACGTTCCATTTACATGCACAGTAGTTATATGACCCATTCAACATTATCAACCCAAATTTGTTATTTCGTCTGTTTTAAATAAGATTCCAAAATTACGTTTGACTCATTGGCGAGCGCCACACGCGGTGCATTGTCCGGTTTTCGATCAGACATCACTACTTTTACCTTCATATCGTCAATATACTATACTATCATCAAAATGGTAGTTTTCGGTAACAGTCAGTACTTCTAGATAAAGTAACACCATTTATAACGTTAGGCATATGTGACCCCCAACAACACAATGGATGGACCTTTACTCAAATTCAATGTAGAGCTATAATAATTCAGTTATATGCCGCTGATTTTCACAGTATGTTTATCTCGTAAATCTACCAACCCTGAAAACCCACTGTAAATCGGTTCAGTGGTAAAAAGCGGGAATTCTCTGCACAAAAGAAAAGTTAAAATAACGAATAAAAAACGATAACAAAAAATACCCTAATACATTTTCAGATAGGCTACTTGAAGCAGGGTGCCATGTATTGGTCGACGGCAGAAGTAGAGTTAACAACACATGCATAGTTTGTATTCCACAATGGAAATGTATATTATATTTTCGGTTTCCATATTTCTGTTCTAACAATGATAGTATTGTATTTGAAGAAAATGTTAGTTAAATAGAATAACACTGTTTTATAGTATTCGAATTAGTAAGCTTACTAATTCGAGTTAGTAAGCTTACTAAATACATGCCTGAATTAGTAAGCTTACTAATTCGAATTAGTAAGCTTACTAAATAGTGATTGAAGTCCCATTTGGCACCCCATATATAGTTACCTAGTTCTAAATGGTTGTACTTAAACTAAAACGATGATTTCGAGGCATTAGCAGATAATTTATATAAGCCCTACATTTGTTCAACGATAATGTCTTCGTGGTAGAAAGTAGTATGCATTATTGTTACTTAATTCTTTATAATAGGTTATAATTATTGATGGTCACTTGGCCAGAGACCATGCATATACACAAGTTATTTTCTGGTCTCTGTTATGGCATAATTCACGTGTAAACAATATGTCAACTATGTAGTTCATATATAATCTGAAAGCTACGTTCATAGTAAATATTAAAACAATATTTCAATCTCATGTCATAATAAAATTTACAAACTAAAAATAAACAACCCGCAACCAACGTTAAACACCGTTAAACTATTCGATCTGAACAACTCTACTTCCCGATACGCGTAGGAATATCACTGAAAGGTTAGAGGTCATCTGAATCCTGCTCTAACACATTATGTCGATAACATCATGAACACTTATGTTTGTAACAAATATCACATCTCATATTATAATGTTATTGACTATAAGTGAATTCGCTCATCATATATCTGGTTTTGAGAATTACAAATTCTTTTTGAAATAGGGACTATTTTGTTTTTACGGAGTGATGAATCGGAGGATGTAAACGGGAAAATATTGCATGCTGGCGGAAAAAAGACAACGATGGAACCAGACGTGATACCCAACTCTCTGCCAAACATTATTGAGGAATCGGACCTTGGATCGAACGTGAAGAAGCTGAAAATAACAGATAATGTTAGAGAGCTACAGACAGTCTTGCGGGACAAGTAAGTGCTTAAAATAGACCTTGTTTTCATTGATTGATCGTCGGTGAAAACCACATGGCTGGAAGTGTGTTTGTTCAAATTTCGCCGGGTTTTACTCGACTCTAAATCTGTCATAACTATGACTTTCAGAAAGATGTATGACTGGTAGGCCTATCCCATGACCGCTGAAATGAAATGGAACAATGTATGGCAGCCGTCAAAATTTTCTTCAGCACATTTACTTATCTACCTCATCGTCTCCGCTCTTGGTGAACCCGCGATCTTTGTCAAACACCGAGAACAGACGTTTGCCAGTACATGTGGACTCAAAATGTTTGTCAATAGCTTTGTTCATTATCTTCAACGTGAATAAATATCGTCGTCTGCAAACAACACCTTACGTTAAATGGCAATTATTAATGTTTTTGTGAATATATGTGACGTACCAACCAGAAGGCACTCTCACATGGTATTTGTGTTTAAAAAGAGCATTAACGAATGACAACTCGGGCTTCAGCAGGTGCTCGAAATATAATGTACCTAGACGATGACGTCATTGAACATTAGACATATGATGACGTCATAATTAAGTTCATCATAACTCCCTTTATTGTATATGTTGATACTTTGTATTATTGAAAATTGTTAGAATTTCAGTGTTCAAATTTAATGTAGGCCAAGTGATTATTTTCAAAAGAATCGATGTTGAGATTATTTAAAAACCTGTAAATATAAAAATAAATGTCTTGTTTGCCATGATGATATATCCAGAGGTTATTACCAAAGTATGTGTCCTATGACTTGTTAGATGCCATAAACTTTCTTCTTCCATCATTACTGAAACTTTTCAATTTGATCTTTCAATCTGGTTCTGTCCCGGAAAGTTGGCTTAAAGGAATGATAAAACCGCTGTATAAAGGCAAAGGAGACATAAGGATGCGAACTCATACCGCCCAATTACAATATTGTCTTGTTTTGGAAAGTTGTTCACGTCGATCTTGAATAATAGATTAACCAATTTCCTTAATTAAAACAATGTTTTAAGCCCCGCCCAGGCAGGATTCAGGAAAGGTTATTCAGTATCTGATAATCTTTTCGTAATACAGATGCTTTCAGAAATGTTAAAACTAAACAAAAAGAAGTTGTATTGTGTCTTCATTGACTTGACCAAAGCGTTCGACACAGTTTGGCGTATTGGTTTGTGGCATAAGATGGTCAGAAACAGAATAAATGGGAAATTCCTGAATCTGATAAAGAATATGTACCATGACATAAAGTCCGCAGTTATGCTTGATAATGAAGTATCGAATACATATATAGAACATCATACTTGTGCATTTGGATCGTTTGTATTGAACGAGAAGATGTCATGGAAGCGGAGGAACAACGAGTTCGAAGAACGAGTTGTTCCTCCGCTTCCATGACAGCTTCGAGTTCAATACAAACGATCCAAATGCACAAGTATGATGTTCTATATTTATTATATACCCCTTTTTATTAGCAAATTGGTAAACAAATAAAGTTGCATAAATTTATGCGACGACGTGCTGCGTATTGATACACGGGCGGTTGCTTGACTAGCACGACTCACGATTTGATATCTTAATAATATCTTTATTTTCTCATTTGTCAGCCCAAAAGAGCTGTAAGTGAAATTTTCTTCAGTGTGGTAACATCATTTAACCATCAAATTTGCTTTATTATCATTTAATTGCAAAGAACTGAAAATAAGAAACAACATTCAGGCTTCCGTGCGTCGTGCTTCTTTCGAATGACGTAACCATGGTTATGACGTCACAATAGTAAACGGTTGTGACGTCACTGTGACGCAGCATCGCTAGCGAATCTTTCGGCAATGCTTTCGATTCCCCTTCTACTTTACGCTTTTCTGCCTTGTTAATGATAATTTGAGCAACATTCTCCCTGCTTGTGCTGTTAATATTAGGCCAAATCCATGCTGATACTTTAATCAACTGAACAAATACTAGCAGTATTATCAAAACATAAATTCAGGAGATTTAATTGGGTAAACATTGAAAAGTACGGAAAATTCCGAGAAATGCCGAAGTTTAAAGAAAGTAGAACCGTCAGCCGTGCAATGCGGAATTCACCCTGCAATACGGAAATCGACCACGGGAACCGTATTGCACCCCTGTATTACTATCTTAAGTTTACATGGGTATATAATAAATTCCAATGTTATTCTGGTGTTAGACAAGGTGAAAATTTATCACCATTATTGTTTTCTATATTCATAAATGACGTAGAAAGCTTTTTGCTAATACAGAATTGTAAAGGTGTTGACCTCGAATGTAATGAAGATATAGATACAATAACTGTTCTAAAACTGATAATCTTATTATATGCTGATGACGCTGTTCTGTTCGGTGAAACCCCAGTGGAAATACAAAAATCATTAGATACATTTCAGCAGTAATACTGTATTGTTCCATGTGGAAATTACAAGTAAATCTCACAAAAACAAAAGTACTCATTTTTGGTAGCGGCCCTGCGAGTAAATCTAAAAATTCATTCGTCTACAAAAACCAAAATATTGAGATTGTCGATATGTATAATTACTTGGGTATCAGACTTCATAGAAACGGTAGATATGTAAATTTATGCAATCAAATCACTTGTGGAGAGTGCAACAAAAGCCATGTATACTCTTTTGAAAAAAGCTCGGAATATAAATTTACCTTTGGATTGCATTATATCGGCTTTAGACACTATGATCGTTCCAATCATGATTTATGGATCTGAAATTTGGGGATTCGAAAACTTAAGTATTATTGAAAGATTACACCTTAAATTCTTAAAACTCATCTCCTCCTTAAGAAACACTACACCAAACTTTGCTCTCCATGGTGAATTCGGTCGAGAACCAATTTATATAAAAATATATAAGCGTGTTGTAAGCTTCTGGCATAAGATTGCTACTTATACCACAACCCTGAAAACCTCCAGTATCTTGTTTAATTATATCCGTGTGGTTTTCTTTTGTTAAAAAATTATATCAGACTGTGGGTTAAATGAAATATATGATAATCCTGCTATTTGCACAACCAAGTGGCTAGCCTCAACAGTGGAACAGATACTAAAGGACCAAAACTTACAAAACTGGAGAAGTTCAATAGAGCAAAGCTCAAAGCGATTTTATTACAAATACTATAAACAAGATTTATCCTTTGAACCATACCTTTTAATGTCAAAGGCAATATATTTACCTATTCTTAAATTTAGAACTATTAACCATTATCTGCCTGTTGAGACTGGCAGGTGGACAAATACACCTAGACATGAACGTTTGTGCAAATTATGTAATTCACCCGCTGTTGGTGATGAGTTTCACTATCTGTTCAGGTGCCAAGCACTTCACCAGCAGCGGCAGCTGTATATTCCCCAATATGGTAACACCGGGCCCAATCTCTATACACTTAGAACATTGTTATGTTCAAAAACTGCAAAAAAATTTAAGAATTTGTCAAAGTCTATCACATGTATCAATAGCAATTTGGAAGTTAATACACTTAAGTAATGTTTGTATGACAACTTTGTATTTGTATTGAGCCTTAGACCACCCCCACTTTTCAGGGCTTGTACTGGTTGGGGTTATTCTCAGGTTATAGCCCACCGTAAACTTTGCCAGATGTCCCATGGTCATACATTACATAAATATATAATATTATTTTAAGTTAAGTGTAAAAAAACCTACATAAAACCTATTCTAACTGTCTGACAGTCCCCGGTATAAAGTTTCATCTGAGTTGGGGTCTCTCCTGTCTAAAAGCCCACCCCCATGTTTTCAGGATGTTTGTTTGCCTGGCCACCTGGTGTTATACCCGAGAGAATACGGTATGATAATATGTATTTTATATAAATGCCATCTTGGTGTATGTATGTATATGTGTATGTATGTTCACTATACTCATGTACCACCGTTGGTGGGTATTGAGAAATAAAAAACCTTTGAACCTTTGTTATGAAACTAATGTGAGGGTTATAGACACATTTGCACAAGTTCCAACTAATGTGAGGGTTATAGACACATTTGCACAAGTTCCATAAAAGTCATATGGCTTATACTTTATGTTTTTGTTTTTATATTTTCATATTTTTTTTCATTTTCAGATCAACCTCAAGAAGTGACTTTATCTTCTATGCAGATAGACTTGTAAGTCTTTTTTAATGATAAAACAGTCAATAGATCACATTTCAATTAAGTTTAATTAAAATATATTGTATATCTTCATTATCTTGTCTCATATCTTATATGATATAGAAACACAAGTGATTCTTGCCTTGAAACATTGAGAATTACATATAAGAGTTTAATTTGGATCACATCAATTGATGTCATAATGAAATGCATGTATCATGTATTTCACACATGTAACATATGTGAAATCGCTTGGTCATTCATTTGGCTGAATAATATGATTATTCATAACATACCATGTGTTGAATGATAATATGGCTGTATTAAACATCAATAATGATCATCAAGATTACATGAATTTAGGAAAATAACACATTTGACAAATTTGAAAATTTGACAACCAAAGGTGATCATACAGACCTCATGATTGTAAGATGCGATAAACACTTGTAATTACCCCAAAGGGAATTCTTTGTACCCCGAACAGAGCATGACATGACATTGAGGTGTATACATTATACTAGTACATTGGACATATTTTTGCCATATCAAATTTGACAGATATCATTAACATTTTTCGAAGGTATTTTCCAGAATCGAAATACAAGGTGCAAACAATTTCCTAGTTCTGTTCTGTAGTCTCTGGGTCAATAGTCACCCCTAATAAATACCAACATGTATCCTGTATATAACCTCTGTTTTATCACTCTCTCCCATATGCTTGATAACGGTATAAGGATCAATACCGAAACGGCACTATTGTTAATGAAGAAGTTGATCATCCATAAATCCTTGTCTTCTTCATCACACCAACTTCTAGTCATTAAGGAATGGTTTATGTTCATAAGAAAATGTAACTTAGCTTGGCTACAGCAGGTACCACGTTAATGATTAACATTTCCACTTGAACTAAAATTCAATCTGCTTGAAGTTAAATTGCTTGTTTCAGATTCGCCTGGTGGTAGAGGAAGGATTGAACCAGTTGCCCTACAGGAAGTGTGTGGTTACCACGCCGACCGGTATGTGCAGTAGCTCTCTCTCAGGATGTAAACACTCGTAAACTTTCACTCTTCTTGGCTTGCTTGTGTTTACTTCTAACCTTGAAAAACATTCTTTGCAATATTTCTCTTGCCGTGATATACACTATGATACATAAACTACCCTTTATTTGAGTACTTGAAAGAGACAACAGTTAAAGGGAGGGTTCTATCGTGATATTTGTTTTGGAAACCAATATTGAGGAGACATTGCTTTTTATACAGTTTTGTTGTTAATACATGATTAAAACACAGTCCATTTAAAATATATTACTGAGGGTAATATTTGAAATAATAGATGGCACTTTTACGGTGGTTATTTTTTTGTGCAAATGCATTTTAACATCTAAGGAGGGGTTGGGATACCGCTGTGGTTATTGTATTCGGCTTTGGATCAAGAGGTCCGAGGTTTGAATCCTGCGAGGAACTCAGCAACTTTGCTGTGGATAACCGTTCTATGCAATAAGGTTTGTGTGCAATGCTACACTGTATTTCAGCATAGTACTGCCCATGGTTCACTAGTTCCAGCCGCTGCTCGCAGGTTTCACCATAATGCATAACCAACATGGCGTTACAGGCTTTCTCCCTGCAATAATACTAGCAGCCGTGATATAAGTGAAAACTCTTGAAAGCAGCGTTAAACCCACCCCACCTCACCTAAGGGATATTGACTGTTCAATTGACATCAGACAATTTATAGACAAGATGGTTATTTCAAAATATTTTCTATTCCAGGACAACCGTATGATGGGTTGAGATATGAAAAAGGCAATTGCGGTGTCAGTATTGTCAGGAGTGGTGAGTTCTATTTTCTCTTTTAACCAAATACGTTCTTTTTAAAAAAAATTAAATCAAGAATAAAAATAAGATGTAATTGATGAAGTAATGAATTCATGTTTTGGCCCAAATGTATTGCAAATAGTTGTTTGACAGACTTTTGAGTTTCACAAGATCTGACAGTAATGAATTCATGTTTTGGCCCTTACAAATGTTTGTTTGTTGCCCTATGAATTTCACAAAGTCTGTGAGTAAATAGTAAATACGGAGAACGTTTTTACCCATAAGGCATTAGTACACCTTAAAGTGGTCGATGGATTAATTGAAGAAATATCAGTGAAAAAGAAAGACTCTTTAACAAGAAGTTGTGTTGGTCATTAAGTCGGTGAGCACTTATTGTCAGTAAACTATCTCTGTGATGTATATCAGTTGACTAATGGGTGATGAGTGACATTCCTCTGTGTCCATCAAGATACAAAGATAGAGGGAGCCATTGTTGGTGCTTTAACCTTGGTCCGAAGATAAAGATTGCTCTGTTGGAAGGGTGAACCCTACTTATTTATGATAATGATGTATAAATATGATGCTGTGTTTACTGTACTTGTCCGACCTTGTCTGATAAGTGCGTGTTTGCGTGTGGGTGTGTGTGTAGATAAGGCATTCCTGATAAGGGAGATAACTCTTATGAAACTACCTGCTAAAAAGGTCAGTTTGGCCTAAATTTGCCCTAAAATCCACCTACCTAGCTATTGTAGAGATGCATAAAAGCTGTTTAAAACAGCAAATGTCATGTCTAGCCTTGTTTTAAAAAAATCTGAGAAACGATTGAAAAATTATGAAGATATCCTTGTCAGTCAGTGAGAGCTAAATGAATTCCCACCCTACTGCATGTACTTTTGATTGTAATTTTGATGATGCCTTCTGGTGATTTGGTGCGAAAATGATGTGAATTGTCATGCAACTGCACTGAGTGATGTAAGAATGAGACATCTGGTCCTAATTTCATTAAGCCCGAAGTTGGATTATTTAGGTTTGAATGATGGAGCCCCTGTTTGTCTAAGGAAAAGTTGCCTTGTTTCGCTGAAGGTTGGTACCTCATTGCTGACAGTCAGGAAATGTTGTGATTTCAGATTTGATGGTCACTCATCAGTCGGCTCATTGGTTTGAAATAGCACCAATCTCGTAGCCCTTGATCAAATGAAAAGGTCGCTGGACTTGTTACATGTTTTGACTAGCAGCCCAATAAGCTAGTTTGAATATTAAAATGAAACAATCCTGTACATGCATTTGGCTAGTTAAAGTCAAATAATATTGTTGTCTGTCGTTGTTACTCTTTACATGTGAACAGTATGACCATTCCCACAATGCAGCAGTAAACTAACGGTTGTGAATGTTCTGTGTTTGTAGTATGTCATTCCCACAATGCAGCAGTAACCTAACGGTTGTGAATGTTCTGTGTTTGTAGTATTTCATTCCCACAATGCAGCAGTAAACTAACGGTTGTGAATGTTCCGTGTTTGTAGTATTTCATTCCCACAATGCAGCAGTAAACTAACGGTTGTGAATGTTCCGTGTTTGTAGGATTTCATTCCCACAATGCAGCAGTAAACTAACGGTTGTGAATGTTCCGTGTTTGTAGGATTTCATTCCCACAATGCAGCAGTAAACTAACGGTTGTGAATGTTCCGTGTTTGTAGTATTTCATTCCCACAATGCAGCAGTAAACTAACGGTTGTGAATGTTCCGTGTTTGTAGGATTTCATTCCCACAATGCAGCAGTAACCTAACGGTTGTGAATGTTCTGTGTTTGTAGGATTTCATTCCCACAATGCAGCAGTAAACTAACGGTTGTGAATGTTCCGTGTTTGTAGTATTTCATTCCCACAATGCAGCAGTAAACTAACGGTTGTGAATGTTCCGTGTTTGTAGGATTTCATTCCCACAATGCAGCAGTAACCTAACGGTTGTGAATGTTCCGTGTTTGCCAGGAGAAGCCATGGAGCAGGGTTTGCGGGACTGTTGTCGGTCGATACGTATTGGGAAGATTCTCATCAAGAGTGACGAGGACACGCACGAAGCAAAGATCGTCTACTCTAAACTTCCAGCTGATATTTCCTGTAGAAAGGTTCTCCTGATGTATCCTATCATGAGTGAGTAGAGACTAGAGTAGAGTAGATCTACAGGCTTTTCTTTCTTTCTCTCAGTTTCCCATCTTCTGGTTACTTTTCTACAAAGACTTCAGTTAATCGATGAACTTTGCTTATTGAATGGTGATGTATATAATGTCATTACAAATAAGGTCTTTTAACTGATAATGACAAATAAAAACTATTAAGAATAGACAGTGCTTTCAAAAGAAGAGCCACATGGCGTTGAGGGCTTTCTCCCTGCCGTAATACTAGCAGCCGCGATATAAGTGAAATACTCTTGAAAGCGGCGTTAAGCCCCAACTCGCCTCAAAAGAAGAGGATGCTGTATGAATGGTTGATTGGACCTACAGGTACGGGAAACACGGTGGCTAAAGCAGTGAAGATTCTGAAGGAGCACGCTGTGGACCAGGAGAACGTCATCCTTCTCAACCTTTTCTGTACCCCTCAAGGTGAGTGCGTCCGTCCGTATGTAGAGAATACTACCCGAGGAAGTGTTGTTATAGGACTTTATTAAACGGGTGTGAATTTTTGCATTCCGAGAGTGAGGGTTATAAGCAGATATGCACAAGTTTGATATGACCGTCTTTTGAGTGGAATAATTTCTTTATTATCATTCTATTCCAAGTGTAAAAACACCAGGAAACCGTCCACTTCTCTTGCGACAAGGTTCTCGTAAATAAATCACTTTTTCAAAAAATATTGGCATTACATGGTTTTGACATTGTTTATACTGTTCGGTATTGGGTATTTTCAATTTACTGTGGGTAGTAGCCATCTCGACATAGAAAATAAACATAGCAGTTCCTGACTCTAGTTCGTAGTGTTAGCGTAATTTTACTTCATGTTTTTGATGTTGTTGCGGAACTTTGGAGAACAGTTTGAGTTGATATTTAATTTTTTAAAGGAATTCATATTCTCACATTTTGCACAACCAGGATGGACACTGGCTTTAGAGGAAAGTGTTAGTAAGTTGTCATGAAAATTGAATTTAACTTTAAGCTTTCAAGAATATCATTTTACATTTTCAGCTGCCAAAAACGTCATATCCCAATTTCCAGGATTGACAATATTCACATCAGAAGTCCATCCAGTAGCGCCAAATCACTTCGGACAGAAGTATTTTGGGACAGAGTGATGCCACCTGGTGAACTTAGATACTCTTGCCTTCAATCCAACGTGACGGGAACATGAACGCAATTCTGTGTTTAAAGCATTTTTTAAACAAGGTTGTCATATTTTATCACTTTCCATTCTTAACATAAAATCAATCACAGAAGCTTCATGGCTTGGTCATAGATCCAGTCACAGCATTCCAGCATGTGCCATCTGACATCGCTGAAAAATTCCAGCTATATAAAGCAAATGGAGAAATCCACTTACCCTTGTTGTAAAGTTATAAGCATGTATACAAGTCATGTTTGTGAATCGAAACGCAAGATGTGATGGTGACTGTGTGAAGGGAAGGTTTAGACGCTGCATTTATTACGAATTTCTTATCTTTACTCAAAGATAGTTCCATTATTGTCTTTGTGAATTGAATTGTGAATACTTACAATCATACATGTGGTGGTACCAGTATGCATTTACTTGTAAAAAGAACGAAAGAAATGCTTTCATTCATTTCTTTCGTTCATTTGCAACCATTACGAAAAACTTCTTCAGCATTTGATTTTGTTCATTTTAGTCACAGAAAAATGACAAACTGTTTGTCTTGTCTAAGTTTATATGCTGTAAAGCGTTGACAGTGTTTGCTGTTGGAAGGCAGTGAACGTACTACGATACAAAGGTCTTAAAGGCACTAATGCACCTCATTGTCAGTTACGAAAATCTATAATAGAAAATTTATTTAAGCGATAATAGGAATTAAAGTAGAAAATATCTTTCTAAAATGCAATAGTGCCTTTAATGAATTCACATGTCACAAATGTATTTAGTATGAGATATGTTAGTGTAAACAACTATTGTGCTTTGTTTTGTCAGTTTGATCTCAAGTGAGGCCAGTTTTGATTGGATAACTGGTTTTCGATATGGACCAATCAGCTGTGACTTTGTCTGGTTTGTCCTGCATTGTTAATGGTATAAGTAAAGAATCAAAATGGTGGATTATAAGCTCAAAACAATGTTGAGAGAAATTTTATGGAAGATAGTGTTTCTTATGATCATAATATTCTGTATCTGTCCATCCCATGACTCAATTTCATATTATTAAATTGTAACAATGTAACTCATTGTAACTCAATCAAGCAGTATCATCCGTTCATCATTTGATTTAGCGATTCCTGCATTGTTTCAAATCAATTATTGAATCAATTTGAAGTGCTGCGTAACGGAGTGATTATGTTTAAAAACAGTATTGCATCTTTTTATTTACCCCCAAATTTGCATGAAATTTATTTCATATACTCGTAGAAGTTTAATAGTCTTGATATTATATGTAAGTTAACTTCTGTTGTAGCTAAAATTAGCTCTCTTTAGGAGACAAGTAGAAAAACTTTTCATATTCACTCAACGAATATTCCAATACTTCTGATTATTGAGAATAGTCATTTCTCTCTGGGTGGTCATCATCCCCAAATAGACTCCAATTCATAAATAGGTGTGTACGTGTGTATGGTAATTTTAAACTAAACAAATCAGGCAATACCAGAACTTAAAGCAAAATTTTAGTTGTTTCCGAAATCTCCATTTACAGATATGGAGGAAAAACTAATAAGAGTCCCTGCCCATGAAAATTTAACAACAAACTAAAAACGTTTTAAAACAATTTTGTGCTTATTTTGCACCCACCACTCAAATTTGTTAAACAAGTAATTAATTTTGTCTGGCATTAGTAATTAATATTGAATGGATATAGTTTTGTTCTAAGTTCCTAAGAAATCAAGATCTGCTTTCAATCTTTCATCTGAACACGGCAAGTTTGACAATCACACCCAAAGTGCTAAATGTTCTCGCATAGTGCTACATTGTTTGTAACATGTTGAGTATACAAATACTGTGGAATGGTTTTAAAGTGAAAATTGTTTTCAAGATGAAATATTCAAATAAATGTTTTGTGGAGTATGTTGAAAATTGATTAATATTAATATATTTTAATAAATTAAATTTAATTAATGCCATTCCTGTATATGACGCTGTAATTTAGGAGTGGGTAAAAGCAATTCCGACATAGAAATCATTAGTGTTCTTATGCAACATAAACATCCCTACGCAAGGCAAAACTCAACTCAATCTCCATCAGTGGCTGATTTGAAGTTTGCTGCATTTACTTTCTGTGCTAATGAATCGGAGCGGAATCATTTCAGATACAGTGCTCCGCTATGTTACACAGAAAAGTAAAGAAATGCTGCAAGGCTTGAATAATGGAGACTGGCGTGAGTACTGGAAGGAAGTTAATTCTATGTATATTTTGTATGGTTTGGCTGCATTTTGATCAGGATGGTGCAACAGTTGCTAGGCCTCGCCGCTAATGGCTGCAATACTGCCGAAGCTGCGTTAAACAATAACTAACTCACTCACTCACAGTTGCTAGGTTAACCGTTAACAGCAGTGAAGATTTTTCCTTCAGTGACGAGACATTGCATACTTTTTGATAGTCGTGTTCCATGTAATGGGTTTTAGTATTTTGTGCACATACATTTTGTAGTACGTCTTCATTTCATGTAAGAGAATATATTACTTATCTTTTTAATTTTCAAACTTTGTGATTAACTTTTAAAAAATAACTAAGATAACATAAAACTAAGATATAAGTTTAATAATCAGCTATTTATTGTTTCCTTTGACTCAGTTGAGTTGACATTCATGTACTATAATAGTGTTTACTTTAAAAGGAAAACTAAAATATACTTACATATATGTGCTGGATGTCAATTTGTATTTTATGAATTATTTGTGAATATTTATTCTTGAAATTCATGTCTTACTTAGTGCTTACTAAAGTGTATTATTCAGTGCAAGGGGAAACATTGTATGCTTATTTTTGTTTATAATATTTTTCTCATCAAATATATATATATATATAGTATTATATTCGTCAGACTTTTCCAAAATGGCCGATAAATAATTTCATATGCTATATGTCTTGGGACAGAAATACAAATCATGTATTTGCATTTAGTCATTTTATTTCATCATATACTCGATACATGTGCAATGCCCGTCTGTCTCATGTTAGTTAGTTAGTTAGTTAGTTAGCCCTCTGTGTGGGTCAAGAGGTCTTTTTGTCATCTATAGGAAAATAATACAACACAGTTATATATAAATAAACATCTTCAAAATGTCTTGGTAACTAGAGGATTTAAAGATCTTCCGTAGGTTAATTATAGGTCGATGAATGGATGGTCTTTTTTAAATTGCCACTCGGAGACAAATTGTCAGGTATTTATCTGGATTTGATGGTTGTATCACTTCGCCATTTTCTCAATATTTGAAATAAATTCAATGTACTTACATTTTCTATAATATATATTTAAAAACCCAAAACTTGTCAATTATCATACAGAATATTCTGGAACACTCCCAAAATATAAAGTTTGTAGGTTTTGCTTTCAAAATGATAAATCATTTTCAGTTCAAAAGAAACAAATGTTTGCCATAACATGGCAGTATCCTGTCAGTAGAGTTGTCATAGGCTGCCACTTAATACATCAAGACGTTAACAAGTGTTTGATAGGTGTCCAAGTGTAATGGCTATCTTGAAAAAAACGGGTCACCAAAATCGACTAGTGTCCGTCATCCCAAAATTTAAATTTGTTTAGTCATATAAGTTGCAGCAAAGACTAGTTTAACAAACTTGAGTAAAGCATTTTGTTAAGTTCACTGCACAATTAATTTTATGTTTCATAACTCATTTTGTTTTGAACAGTTTTCCTCTAGAATCAAAATTTTAGATTTTGGAAGGTTCATAACATTATCATGAACATCATCTGAAATAGATATATCCAAAGTTCTCCAATTTGCTCAGTCATATCTATTATACACATATGAGGTAAGCTCATCTGTTGCCCTGTTGGTATATACTAGATTTAGTTAACCCTGGAAGTGCTGTGAGCGTATGTTGGTGCTCAGAGGAGAGTGTCCAATATCCAAGTTTAAGGACATTTGTATGATGCAAAAAATGATGCGAAATTCCCTAAATTAATTTAAATCAGTTTGAACGTAACACTTGTACCTTGTGCTTTAAACCAAGTTCTGCTCCACAGGGATCATATCTCATGACTCTTCACTACAGCCAATCAGTGGCGAGGATAGGGAATCTTAGGCATGGTTTCTTATGAAGAGAGGTCTGACATTGGTTGAAGTTATTGAAGATGATAGATCGTAGAGACTGCCATGAGACTTGACTGCTGCAGGGTAGTACTCTGATCAGGTGCCAGACCCTAAATATATATACATTAAAAATGTTTCTGGTCTTAAATATGTGTTGCTATTCCAAAAAGTCAATAATCTCACCCCTTCACTCCATCTCAACAGAAAAGAGTGAAATTTTCTATGTCCAATGTTTTCTGAGGCTAAAGAATTAGTTATCTGCCCCTTACTTTTTAAAAACTAGAAAAGTTTCCATTATATAGCTGGTAGTTGTACTAATATATATTAAGGGTGTGGCACCTATATACAAAGGGTACGTTAGATCTGATTACTTTAATGGTTCTAGGTAGAGGTGAAGGTGTTATAGTCATTTATATTTATTTAGTATATCGCACAAACATATGTATCAATATTTGAATTGGAACTGATTTAGTTTTCTTTGAACTGATGTTTCACCATTATTCTACTCACAAATCTGTACAGTGCAACCCCTTGGGACCATCAGAAATGACAGTTTAGAGGGATGTCAGATTAGAAGGAGCATCAGATTAGAGAGAGTTGACGAGGCCAGATCTTGGACAAAATATATGTTGGTTTAGAGGGAGTGGACTTTTTGAATTTATTTTGAGTCAAATTCTCGTTGGCAGTAAAACTTTCATATTGCGCGAGTTGAATTGTTTTATTATCCAATAGGCATTTATATAAGCCATATTTTCTTGACATGCATAAATATTCTTGAGAGGGTGTTTTTGTCACAGAAACGTAATTCGACTCCATCAGGGTATATATATATATAATGTTATTATATACCTGGAGTGATTGATGCATTTGTCTCTATCTTGTGTCATGTCATCATGTTCTGGCATCAGTTATGTCATCAATTAAACAAACGTCACCCTTGTGTGGACAAGACTTCATTGTCCTTGTACGTGTACATATAAAGTAATGTCATGTTTTATGTTTCATGGAGACAACAGTTGTCATTGCAATGACCATATATATTTTGCTAAATAAAAAAAAGATTAAACCATGATCGTCAATTTTAATTTCTTTTATTGATTTTATTACATAGGATACCAACTTATTGTACTTTGTACAAATGGGTACCTGTACAAGGGAAATTATGGACCTATACGGTCGCGCAGAGCGCTTATGATAGGGGGCACGGAACATGGATATGCGCGCATTATAAATATACTATTATATTTATTATATTATATATTTATTATATTATTTATGATCTGAAGTGATCATGATTTACTACAACTTTCCCATTACACCCTGTACCTAAGGTGATGCTGTTACCATCATGGTGGAATGTAAGACCGCTTCGCGAGTACTAATCACAGTTTTCTATGTGTACCATCTTCCAAATTCAAGGCAGAATTTTCCATCACTGGCTGATCTAAGCCTTGTAGTATTTCCCTCTATTTTCCGTGCTAAGATGGTGAATCACTGCACCTGAAATGCATAGTGGGCTCTGATTACTTGCATGAGTTAAATCCGCCAGTAATGGAGGATGTCAAGTGTTATGCCTTGTGTTGATAAGTTGTGTATAAACAATTAAACATAAATTGCAGTCATGAATTTTAATTGTGCACTGTATTTGTATTTGAAAGTCCACGACTCGTGCAAGTCTCTGTCTTGCTGTATTTCACCACATTCTGTGTAACATGGCAGCCAGAGGGACATGTAATGTCAGAAACAAATGATCACAAAGCAAATGCAGTCAATGACCAAGCTCCTACCATTATAAACAAATATTGGGTTAGTTTGGTTTGATCTAGTGTTTTAGACAATACATGTCCACGTGAAAGAAGCGAGAACTCCCCAACAACAGCGTCTGTTGTTGAAGTGATGAATATTATAAGAAAAAAATAATATTTGGTTCTGGCTGCAATGAGAGATGTATGATTATATTGAACCTGCCTCCATGTTGTCCTCTGTTGTCTGGGAACCATGTAACGCCGGGATAAGGGGGCCGTTGCTGATGAACTGATAACAAAAGAACAATTATATTTTCTGTCGATAGCATGGAACATAACTCTGGTAACGACATGACGCCTAACATTGTACAGAATACACACTCTAGCAACAGCATCCATGTAGTTGTGAACAGTAGAGAAACAAAAACTCACATAATCTTTCACATAACTTCCCTAACAGAAAAAAATCTCGGGTAGAAATAAAACCCTAAAAAAAACAGACCTATTGCTATGCATTTCCTAGGAATATATTGTCTGTCCACCTTGGAATTGAATGAGCTGAACAGAAGAATTGATCTGTGGAAAGTCAATCATGAAATATTGATCACTAATCAGGCGATGTATACTATGTTGGTGTGAAAATGAAGTCTAAATGTTTGTACTTATCTTACTAACTTCTGTACAGCTACGAACTATTGATCTGTCATAAGAATTAGCACAGGAGGAGGGTGCGAACGTGTCGACAGTAGGGGCCAAGACAGTACAGGAGGGTGCGAACGTGTCGACAGTAGGGGCCCAGACAGTACAGTAGGGTGCGAATGTGTCGACAGAAGAGTGTCGACAGTAGGGGCCCAGACAGTACAGTAGGGTGCGAATGTGTCGACAGAAGAGTGTCGACAGTAGGGGCCCAGACAGTACAGGAGGGTGCGAACATGTCGACAGTAGGGGCCCAGACAGTACAGGAGGGTGCGAATGTGTCGACAGAAGAGTGTCGACAGTAGGGGCCCAGACAGTACAGTAGGGTGCGAATGTGTCGACAGAAGAGTGTCGACAGTAGGGGCCCAGACAGTACAGTAGGGTGCGAACGTGTCGACAGTAGGGGCCCAGACAGTACAGTAGGGTGCGAACATGTCGACAGAGGAGCGTCGACAGTAGGGGCCCAGACAGTACAGGAGGGTGCGAATGTGTCGACAGAAGAGTGTCGACAGTAGGGGCCCAGACAGTACAGGAGGGTGCGAATGTGTCGACACAAGAGTGTCGACAGTAGGGGCCCAGACAGTACAGTAGGGTGCGAATGTGTCGACAGAAGAGTGTCGACAGTAGGGGCCCAGACAGTACAGGAGGGTGCAAACATGTCGACAGTAGGGGCCCAGACAGTACAGGAGGGTGCGAATGTGTCGACAGAAGAGTGTCGACAGTAGGGGCCCAGACAGTACAGTAGGGTGCGAATGTGTCGACAGAAGAGTGTCGACAGTAGGGGCCCAGACAGTACAGTAGGGTGCGAACATGTCGACAGAGGAGCGTCGACAGTAGGGGTCCAGACAGTACAGGAGGGTGCGAATGTGTCAACAGAAGAGTGTCGACAGTAGGGGCCCAGACAGTACAGTAGGGTGCGAATGTGTCGACAGAAGAGTGTCGACAGTAGGGGCCCAGACAGTACAGTAGGGTGCGAATGTGTCGACAGAAGAGTGTCGACAGTAGGGGCCCAGACAGTACAGGAGGGTGCGAACGTGTCTACAGAAGAGTGTCGACAGTAGGGGCCCAGACAGTACAGTAGGGTGCGAATGTGTCGACAGAAGAGTGTCGACAGTAGGGGCCCAGACAGTACAGTAGGGTGCGAATGTGTCGACAGAAGAGTGTCGACAGTAGGGGCCCAGACAGTACAGGAGGGTGCGAACATGTCGACAGTAGGGGCCAGGACAGTACAGGAGGGTGCGAATGTGTCGACAGAAGAGTGTCGACAGTAGGGGCCCAGACAGTACAGTAGGGTGCGAATGTGTCGACAGAAGAGTGTCGACAGTAGGGGCCCAGACAGTACAGTAGGGTGCGAACGTGTCGACAGTAGGGGCCCAGACAGTACAGGAGGGTGCGAATGTGTCGACAGAAGAGTGTCGACAGTAGGGGCCCAGACAGTACAGTAGGGTGCGAACGTGTCGACAGTAGGGGCCCAGACAGTACAGTAGGGTGCGAATGTGTCGACAGAAGAGTGTCGACAGTAGGGGCCCAGACAGTACAGTAGGGTGCGAATGTGTCGACAGAAGAGTGTCGACAGTAGGGGCCCAGACAGTACAGGAGGGTGCGAACATGTCGACAGTAGGGGCCCAGACAGTACAGGAGGGTGTGAATGTGTCGACAGAAGAGTGTCGACAGTAGGGGCCCAGACAGTACAGTAGGGTGCGAATGTGTCGACAGAAGAGTGTCGACAGTAGGGGCCCAGACAGTACAGTAGGGTGCGAACGTGTCGACAGTAGGGGCCCAGACAGTACAAGAGGGTGCGAACGTGTCGACAGAAGAGTGTCGACAGTAGGGGCCCAGACAGTACAGTAGGGTGCGAAAATGTCGACAGAAGAGTGTCGACAGTAGGGGCCCAGACAGTACAGTAGGGTGCGAATGTGTCGACAGTAGGGGCCCAGACAGTACAGTAGGGTGCGAATGTGTCGACAGAAGAGTGTCGACAGTAGGGGCCCAGACAGTACAGTAGGGTGCGAACGTGTCGACAGAAGAGTGTCGACAGTAGGGGCCCAGACAGTACAGGAGGGTGCGAATGTGTCGACAGAAGAGTGTCGACAGTAGGGGCCCAGACAGTACAGTAGGGTGCGAATGTGTCGACAGAAGAGTGTCGACAGTAGGGGCCCAGACAGTACAGGAGGGTGCGAACATGTCGACAGTAGGGGCCCAGACAGTACAGGAGGGTGCGAATGTGTCGACAGAAGAGTGTCGACAGTAGGGGCCCAGACAGTACAGTAGGGTGCGAATGTGTCGACAGAAGAGTGTCGACAGTAGGGGCCCAGACAGTACAGTAGGGTGCGAACGTGTCGACAGTAGGGGCCCAGACAGTACAGTAGGGTGCGAAAGTGTCGACAGAAGAGTGTCGACAGTAGGGGCCCAGACAGTACAGTAGGGTGCGAACATGTCGACAGAGGAGCGTTGACAGTAGGGGTCCAGACAGTACAGGAGGGTGCGAATGTGTCGACAGAAGAGTGTCGACAGTAGGGGCCCAGACAGTACAGTAGGGTGCGAATGTGTCGACAGAAGAGTGTCGACAGTAGGGGCCCAGACAGTACAGTAGGGTGCGAATGTGTCGACAGAAGAGTGTCGACAGTAGGGGCCCAGACAGTACAGGAGGGTGCGAACATGTCGACAGTAGGGGCCCAGACAGTACAGGAGGGTGTGAATGTGTCGACAGAAGAGTGTCGACAGTAGGGGCCCAGACAGTACAGTAGGGTGCGAATGTGTCGACAGAAGAGTGTCGACAGTAGGGGCCCAGACAGTACAGTAGGGTGCGAACGTGTCGACAGTAGGGGCCCAGACAGTACAAGAGGGTGCGAACGTGTCGACAGAAGAGTGTCGACAGTAGGGGCCCAGACAGTACAGTAGGGTGCGAAAATGTCGACAGAAGAGTGTCGACAGTAGGGGCCCAGACAGTACAGTAGGGTGCGAATGTGTCGACAGTAGGGGCCCAGACAGTACAGTAGGGTGCGAATGTGTCGACAGAAGAGTGTCGACAGTAGGGGCCCAGACAGTACAGTAGGGTGCGAACGTGTCGACAGAAGAGTGTCGACAGTAGGGTGCGAACATGTCGACAGAAGAGTGTCGACAGTAGGGGCCCAGACAGTACAGGAGGGTGCGAACATGTCGACAGAGGAGGGTCGACAGTAGGGGCCCAGACAGTACAGGAGGGTGCGAATGTGTCGACAGAAGAGTGTCGACAGTAGGGGCCCAGACAGTACAGGAGGTCGCGAATGTGTCGACAGAAGAGTGTCGACAGTAGGGGCCCAGACAGTACAGGAGGGTGCGAATGTGTCGACAGAAGAGTGTCGACAGTAGGGGCCCAGACAGTACAGTAGGGTGCGAATGTGTCGACAGAAGAGTGTCGACAGTAGGGGCCCAGACAGTACAGTAGGGTGCGAACGTGTCGACAGTAGGGGCCCAGACAGTACAGGAGGGTGCGAACGTGTCGACAGAAGAGTGTCGACAGTAGGGGCCCAGACAGTACAGTAGGGTGCGAATGTGTCGACAGAAGAGTGTCGACAGTAGGGGCCCAGACAGTACAGTAGGGTGCGAATGTGTCGACAGTAGGGGCCCAGACAGTACAGTAGGGTGCGAACTTGTCGACAGAGGAGCGTCGACAGTAGGGGCCCAGACAGTACAGTAGGGTGCGAATGTGTCGACAGAAGAGTGTCGACAGTAGGGGCCCAGACAGTACAGGAGGGTGCGAACATGTCGACAGTAGGGGCCAGGACAGTACAGGAGGGTGCGAATGTGTCGACAGAAGAGTGTCGACAGTAGGGGCCCAGACAGTACAGTAGGGTGCGAATGTGTCGACAGAAGAGTGTCGACAGTAGGGGCCCAGACAGTACAGTAGGGTGCGAACGTGTCGACAGTAGGGGCCCAGACAGTACAGTAGGGTGCGAACATGTCGACAGAGGAGCGTCGACAGTAGGGGCCCAGACAGTACAGGAGGGTGCGAATGTGTCGACAGAAGAGTGTCGACAGTAGGGGCCCAGACAGTACAGTAGGGTGCGAACGTGTCGACAGTAGGGGCCCAGACAGTACAGTAGGGTGCGAAAGTGTCGACAGAAGAGTGTCGACAGTAGGGGCCCAGACAGTACAGTAGGGTGCGAACATGTCGACAGAAGAGTGTCGACAGTAGGGGCCCAGACAGTACAGTAGGGTGCGAATGTGTCGACAGAAGAGTGTCGACAGTAGGGGCCCAGACAGTACAGTAGGGTGCGAATGTGTCGACAGAAGAGTGTCGACAGTAGGGGCCCAGACAGTACAGGAGGGTGCGAACATGTCGACAGTAGGGGCCCAGACAGTACAGGAGGGTGTGAATGTGTCGACAGAAGAGTGTCGACAGTAGGGGCCCAGACAGTACAGTAGGGTGCGAATGTGTCGACAGAAGAGTGTCGACAGTAGGGGCCCAGACAGTACAGTAGGGTGCGAACGTGTCGACAGTAGGGGCCCAGACAGTACAAGAGGGTGCGAACGTGTCGACAGAAGAGTGTCGACAGTAGGGGCCCAGACAGTACAGTAGGGTGCGAAAATGTCGACAGAAGAGTGTCGACAGTAGGGGCCCAGACAGTACAGTAGGGTGCGAATGTGTCGACAGTAGGGGCCCAGACAGTACAGTAGGGTGCGAATGTGTCGACAGAAGAGTGTCGACAGTAGGGGCCCAGACAGTACAGTAGGGTGCGAACGTGTCGACAGAAGAGTGTCGACAGTAGGGGCCCAGACAGTACAGGAGGGTGCGAATGTGTCGACAGAAGAGTGTCGACAGTAGGGGCCCAGACAGTACAGTAGGGTGCGAATGTGTCGACAGAAGAGTGTCGACAGTAGGGGCCCAGACAGTACAGGAGGGTGCGAACATGTCGACAGTAGGGGCCCAGACAGTACAGGAGGGTGCGAATGTGTCGACAGAAGAGTGTCGACAGTAGGGGCCCAGACAGTACAGTAGGGTGCGAATGTGTCGACAGAAGAGTGTCGACAGTAGGGGCCCAGACAGTACAGTAGGGTGCGAACGTGTCGACAGTAGGGGCCCAGACAGTACAGTAGGGTGCGAAAGTGTCGACAGAAGAGTGTCGACAGTAGGGGCCCAGACAGTACAGTAGGGTGCGAACATGTCGACAGAGGAGCGTTGACAGTAGGGGTCCAGACAGTACAGGAGGGTGCGAATGTGTCGACAGAAGAGTGTCGACAGTAGGGGCCCAGACAGTACAGTAGGGTGCGAATGTGTCGACAGAAGAGTGTCGACAGTAGGGGCCCAGACAGTACAGTAGGGTGCGAATGTGTCGACAGAAGAGTGTCGACAGTAGGGGCCCAGACAGTACAGGAGGGTGCGAACATGTCGACAGTAGGGGCCCAGACAGTACAGGAGGGTGTGAATGTGTCGACAGAAGAGTGTCGACAGTAGGGGCCCAGACAGTACAGTAGGGTGCGAATGTGTCGACAGAAGAGTGTCGACAGTAGGGGCCCAGACAGTACAGTAGGGTGCGAACGTGTCGACAGTAGGGGCCCAGACAGTACAAGAGGGTGCGAACGTGTCGACAGAAGAGTGTCGACAGTAGGGGCCCAGACAGTACAGTAGGGTGCGAAAATGTCGACAGAAGAGTGTCGACAGTAGGGGCCCAGACAGTACAGTAGGGTGCGAATGTGTCGACAGTAGGGGCCCAGACAGTACAGTAGGGTGCGAATGTGTCGACAGAAGAGTGTCGACAGTAGGGGCCCAGACAGTACAGTAGGGTGCGAACGTGTCGACAGAAGAGTGTCGACAGTAGGGTGCGAACATGTCGACAGAAGAGTGTCGACAGTAGGGGCCCAGACAGTACAGGAGGGTGCGAACATGTCGACAGAGGAGGGTCGACAGTAGGGGCCCAGACAGTACAGGAGGGTGCGAATGTGTCGACAGAAGAGTGTCGACAGTAGGGGCCCAGACAGTACAGGAGGTCGCGAATGTGTCGACAGAAGAGTGTCGACAGTAGGGGCCCAGACAGTACAGGAGGGTGCGAATGTGTCGACAGAAGAGTGTCGACAGTAGGGGCCCAGACAGTACAGTAGGGTGCGAATGTGTCGACAGAAGAGTGTCGACAGTAGGGGCCCAGACAGTACAGTAGGGTGCGAACGTGTCGACAGTAGGGGCCCAGACAGTACAGGAGGGTGCGAACGTGTCGACAGAAGAGTGTCGACAGTAGGGGCCCAGACAGTACAGTAGGGTGCGAATGTGTCGACAGAAGAGTGTCGACAGTAGGGGCCCAGACAGTACAGTAGGGTGCGAATGTGTCGACAGAAGAGTGTCGACAGTAGGGGCCCAGACAGTACAGTAGGGTGCGAACTTGTCGACAGAGGAGCGTCGACAGTAGGGGCCCAGACAGTACAGTAGGGTGCGAATGTGTCGACAGAAGAGTGTCGACAGTAGGGGCCCAGACAGTACAGGAGGGTGCGAATGTGTCGACAGAAGAGTGTCGACAGTAGGGGCCCAGACAGGACAGTAGGGTGCGAACGTGTCGACAGAAGAGTGTCGACAGTAGGGGCCCAGACAGTACAGTAGGGTGCGAACGTGTCGACAGAAGAGTGTCGACAGTAGGGGCCCAGACAGTACATTAGGGTGCGAACTTGTCGACAGAGGAGCGTCGACAGTAGGGGCCCAGACAGTACAGTAGGGTGCGAACGTGTCGACAGAAGAGTGTCGACAGTAGGGGCCCAGACAGTACAGTAGGGTGCGAACGTGTCGACAGAAGAGTGTCGACAGTAGGGGCCCAGACAGTACAGTAGGGTGCGAACTTGTCGACAGAGGAGCGTCGACAGTAGGGGCCCAGACAGTACAGTAGGGTGCGAACGTGTCGACAGAAGAGTGTCGACAGTAGGGGCCCAGACAGTACAGTAGGGTGCATGGAGTTACTGAGGGAGTCGGTGTTCAGTGACGTTCTTGGGAACTTCTCAATTATTGCCTGGTTCTAGTGTTAAATAATTTATATACAAACAAACATACCTGGTATATAGGCTACGTCACAGTGACCGGCAGAATGGTGTGTTGATTGCTATGGAGTGGGTGAATGGCATGTCTACATCGCATTCTGTAGAAATTAACTCTGATTGTTTATTAAACCAAAACAAACCATTGAACCGTTAAATCACGATATTAGATATTAGACATACACTTTGTCAGAGACTTGATCAGTATTTCAGCACACCGTTGAGTGTTTATAACATCAAGTATCTATTGTTAGATATTATCTGTATCTAAGTTAAGATAAGTAATGCATATAAACATTTGATAACATTGTCTCATGTAACACTCAATCTCATTGATAGTTTTGCTATATTTCTTTAAGGAGAACTTTGAAGAAGGGTTAAAGGCAATATTTTTAGTGTGCTTTAACTCTTTAGCTCATCAGGCCTAAAAGGCCAGTTGGGCTTATGGCATGAGCCGGCGTCCTTAAGCTTTTCACATGTTCGACTTCTCTTCCAGAATCGCTACACAAAGCTGAAACTTTGTGGGGAGGTACCTTGCATCTAGGGAATGTAATCTTATTGTGATGAAATCCAAGTTTAATCGAACAATGATGAAACATGAACTTGACACTTTCATTAAATCCATTCTGTAGTTTTGGACCGGTCCCTGTGTCAAACGGTCTGTGTACACAGTCAACAAACGTTTTTATTTTAGTATTGCTCGTTTATCATCATTTGAGCGAAGAATGCGTGTTCGACATCTGAGAGAAGGGTTCAATGGTGTCTGGTGTAGTCCGGTCCACAGAGGAGCTAGCTTCTTTCAAAGAAACAGTAAATGCTAGGATGTTCAAATAATGGTAATACTGTCTTTGTTGGATGGACACTAAGATTTGTAAACTTCATTGCACTACTCCCAAAAATAAGGGTGTGGCAGTGGGAAGATGCTTAATCATTTTCGTGAATTGGATCCCTCTGAGGGATATGATAAATTGACAACTTTCATCAAATTGGAATGTTACTGCTTTTTCAAACAAGCCTAACTTCATTTCTGTAGTACCAAACTAAGTATTAAGAAGCGGTCATCAATTTAGCTTCAGTTGGGGTCATATATATAGGCCTAGGTGATGGAACTTTGGCTCCTACTGATCCATCCGAGTGCAGAACATAAATTATATTTATTTCCACATTTCAGAACCAGGAGATAAGAACATCGGTGAAATCATTACTTTGCTAGGTGAAATCATTACTTTGCATATTTTTTTGTCACTTTGTTAATGCTAATGAGGTATTACTTCCCATCATGCTGTGCATTTTCTGAAGACTTACTGGAACCTAGTCTGGTTACCTTGTTGTGGCTGGTTATTTAAAGATAATAGAATCTCTCTGTTTTTCATCTGGTAATTCGTTTATTCATATAGACAATACTTTCAACACATAAGATTATTTCGAAGCGTCAACTACTTACTAAGATATGGCCATTCAAAGTGAGTAAAATTGGCCAGCTGATTATCCCAATCCTTAAACAGTCTGCCGGGCCACCGTTAGCTTTCGTTAGCGATGTGACGTCATACACAGGAGCATGCACAAGGCCTAGCAAGCAGCATTCGCTCTCGCCTAAAGTTTTAC
This sequence comes from Gibbula magus, assembly GCA_936450465.1. Classification (NCBI taxonomy): domain Eukaryota; kingdom Metazoa; phylum Mollusca; class Gastropoda; order Trochida; family Trochidae; genus Gibbula; species Gibbula magus. Next base: position 3,777,792 of record OW388293.1, on the reverse strand, counting down.
GAGGCGTAATTGAGCGGCGTTCTAAAAAGGCCTTATAAAAGTTTTTTATTGGTTGAATTGACATATATCAAGTGGAATCCTCGTCATCTTTGAATATGCTTGAATAAAAACCGAAAAGTGATATGGTCGAGGTTTGTGTATCTTTAAGTAGAGGGTAATGGAGAGTTACACATCACATCATATTTTTGAAGTTGAAATTTAATTTCTTTAACTTTTTAAAACAAATTTGATAAAAGAGCAATACTTTGAGTGTAATTTAAGTAGGTAATATCCTCGTAACTCTCCATTCCTTAAAATAATGGGCCTCGGCTCCATTATTTTTAAGGAATGGAGAGTTACTCGGACATTACCCTCTACATAATGAAGTGACAGAACAATAGGACAACTTCACAAGTGTATTTTAATTAAAGGTGATGGACCCACTTTCACAACTAAGCTCTCCAGAAAAACATTTCTAAGGTGTTTTTTTAGCTCATTAGGCCTGAAAAGCCCGATGGACCTATGGCTTGGCGTCTGTCCGTAAACTTTTCGCTTTTTCGACTTCTTCTCTAGAACCAATGACTCTAGAGAGCTGAAATTTTATGTACATACTTGGTTGAAGAGAATTCTAAATTGTAGATTTAGTGGGCCTGTGACCCCAAATAAGGGTCACAGGGGTCATGACCTAAAAAGCTATTTTCATCTTCTCCAGTCCCAAAATCTCTACAAATGTTATGTACAGACTCTTTGGCCAATGGGGATTCTAAATTGTAGATTTGGTGACCCTGTGACCCCAAATATTGGTCACAGCCTATTTAATAGCCCTGTTGTAAGAGTTTTGAACTCTTTGAGATTTCATGTGCACTTCTTTCAGTTTTGAGAAGAAATCCCTAATAAAAGACCTAAAAGAGAATCATCTCATCTTTTTTAGCCCTAACATGTGCTTTGAGAAATGCAGGAACTGAGAAAAGAAAGGAACTTTGCAGTTAATCTTATTCAAAAGTAATGTGAAATGTATGTCGACTTAAGATTAATATCTACATTATGGACATGTTTGATGCAATCAATGTGAAATGAGAACTATTGAATAGCCTATGAACTGAATATTGTGACAGGCCACAACGAATAAATTGAAGAGGAGTTTTTTATTTTATTTTACATGAGATAAGTGAAATGAATATGACTGGTGATGAAATGATAAATAAGACAAGACTATTAGAAGTAGCTACATGAGATCATGACATCACATCTTCTTCTCCACTACAGAACAATACATAAGTGGGGAAAACAACATTTAAAATATATAATTCACTGGCTGTGAGTCCAGGGTCTGCATGTTGTGTAATTGCATTGTGTTGACCTTGGCAGTGACCACTCCCTGGCAGAGAGGTGCAAACAGCAGCTGTATATAAACTGCGCTAATATACAGAGGTTTCAGGTTACTTCAAATTTCTTAGCTGTGTTACAGTCAGTGTGTGAGGCTGGTTACTTCAAACTTCTGTGTTGTGTTGCTGTCTCAGATGCTCAAGAGAATTTATTCATAAAATATCAACATTTTATTTAATATGGAAAAGGAGCCTATAAGAAACGAGATTTTCAGAAACAGATCAGGGCTCCTTTTCAATATGTAATAAATGTTGATATTTCCAGAATACAAATAAGAACTAAACAATTCTCACCGTGACCAACCTTTTACAGAGAAATGAAGACAAACAAACCGAACCCGCCACCTGTGACAGTCAGCATAGAAACTGAAGGTTTGTTGACTTGCATTGTGAAGTCTATGACATTATCTTCACATCAGAAACAGTCAACTCGATGATTTGATTCTAACCATCAACCTCATTTGCAGAGTTTCTTCAGCAGAAATGAAGACAAACAAATCACATAGCTTAAAAGGGTTTATTGGAATAACTTAGATTAAGTATGAATATTAACAGCTTTGTAAATGTAAACTGAATGTCACACGACAGTAGCAGTGAGGCAGATGGATACAAGGTTCCTTTCTAGATTCTGATGCACTCACCCGATTGTGATAAAGTTATCTGCATCTGATTAGAATAAACCTAGAGATCACGCGGTTCACACTCCAAATAAATCATTCTCTTCTATGTTAGTCATTTTAATCCTCTTATAAGACAACATTTAGTCCTTTGTCCGATTCTTTGATAAAATGCTCCTCTGAATAATGGAGACAATCATAAACAAACGTGACAACAAAAGATAATATTCTAGCCAACAAGTTGTTTTGGCATCTCAGCAGAACCTGGCGCTGTTGTTCATCCATCAGATCCAAATCTGACATCCTACAGCACCAATAATTAAAACCATATTTGGAGTATTTCTGGAAGGGTGTGGTTCTTTGTTCCAAGCTTGTAAAACCTGAAGAAATGTGGAGGTGTATGTAATTTTAAGGAATCGGGATGAAGATTTTTGGGAACATGTATATTTCAAAAGGATTCACTAACAGTAACGTCCCTTGGATCAATGTTATTAAGAGCATTAAGTTGTGCTCTTGTCTAGAGGGAGCTTTATGTAAGTAAGTTCAGTTCTTCAAGAACAATTAATATTAAATTTTCAGGTCCACAACAGGTTAAAATGTATGATAAATTCTGGACAATTCTTTGTACGATGTTAACTCAGTCTCCGGCCGGTTGGAATGAGGAGACGCAGAACCCCTGGAGTGACTCAAATGTGGAGAGATTATTGATAAGCTTTACAAGGACATTAAAAAATTGCACTAAAAGCTTACTATAAACTTACATAACAAAGTAAAATATTGCTAAATAAACAAGAAAGCATGGCGTGCTAACAAAACGATAATGGCCTCTCTTTCATACCTTACATTGCTATCCTAGAATATTGTATATCTATGACAAGATATTCTATGAACAAAAACACAACCACTGAATGGACTAGGTAACTGCCTGTATATTGTTAATAAGGATTAAATTCATCTTAAAGAATACAATGGCCCTGTATGATTGTTAACAGTTATTTCATGCTTATCAGGCATAAGATGGAGTCGATATGATAAAAGAGTCACACACATTTTTAAAAAAGTATATTTCTTAATCAAAAGGAACAAAGGTTCTCTAAATGATATGATTCTCAACTGACAATGTTTAAATCTGGATGATATACCATAACAACTTATCTAGTAGTTAACTGTCTTTCACACACATAACGATACAATAAGTAAAACAGGAAGTAGGAACAACAGACAACTATCTTACACAGCAACAAGAGGATGGACTCGCGTCACGTGGCTGTAACCATAGCAACCATCGCCATGGAAACCTGTATATCACAAACCCTTTACTCTCTACAGGGCAAGATGTAACATTCTCATATTCATTTCAAACATTTCAAAAATATTAAATATATTAGAACTTTGATTTTATCACAACATGACTGTCAAATTAACCATTTTCAAATAGCTTATCACATTCTTCAATTTAGTATTTCATCGATGGACAAACAGCAAAAACGGCCATTTAATATTAAAAAGAAATAGAATGCAGATAAAAAATAAAAGTGGTTAACATTGCTATGTTTCCCATGAAAGGGTCAACATATTGCATAGAATAAATCTGCATTGTGCAAAAATGTGTATTTCTAAAACTCATAAAACACTGACTGTAGACACCACGGACATAAAGGTATTGCTATATCAGATCTGGAAGCAATTGCACTAAATAATACAACTAAACATAGTTCCAAAAACAAAGTAACTATTGTAGACATTTTATACATGAATAGCAATCTTTGTTTCAAATAAAACATTGCAAGTTATCCTTCTATTACAAAAATAATTCTACCTCATGTGATTGACATTGGTTTTGATTCTGTTACATTCACATAAAATAGCTTCATGGTGGTGCTCATATTTTGAAAACTATTTCATATCATTTTGAAATTTCTTGAACTTTGCGACAATATTTGAACTTGCTCTTGTTTATTTGATTCTATCATAAAGCTTCTTTGTTGAGTGACAACGGCTAATGGACACAGATAACCATTGTTGATTGGCCTGTTGGTTGGCAATATGATGGTCACATGACATATCTTAGCCAATCAAATGCTGTTTTATTCATGTAATACTATCCAGGCAGAAATCTCAAAATGATAGAATTTGCTTATTTGTTTATAATGAGATTCCAAACTCGTGAACTGTGCAGCATATGGAAATACTTAATATTGATAATTAAAGCATTTACAATCTTAATTATTGAGTTTATACAGCATAAGCTGTCACATGAATTAGTGACATAAGCAAATTCAAAGTAATAATGTCTCTTAGGTTTCAGTTCAAGCCATAAACATTCTAACTGTCTCTTCTTCTTGTAGCTTTTGAAGGTGAAGGTCGAACGATGTAGGAGGTGAAGGACACATGAGGTGAAAGGTCATGATTGCTGAAGTTTTCTGGAATCTTTCCTTAAAAGAGACATCACTGAAAGAGAACAAAGTAAAGACATGTCATTTGTTTGATGTAACGTAAACTTTGTTCATACACATATAACCATTTCAAACCAAATATGACAAGAACAAAATCTGCAAACATTTGATACATTCAAGGTCAAATCAAGAACCAAAATTCGAGAGGGGATTTATCACCCCTTCATGTAGTTCAGTAATCTGGCTTCTCATTCTTGAACCGTTTGTTTGTAGCCCTAGAAACTTCTCCAGCCCATTCTTAACACAGTGTCAGTCTACCATCAAAGTCAAGAACGAACGTTTGGAGAATGATGGACTACCCTTCATCAATCATGCAGAAAAGAGGAGAGATTTTGAAAAAGTAACAGAGGAATAGTATTGCTTTCAAAGTTATGACTAACATTTACAAGGAGCAAGGGACCATTTCATGATGTTCAGTGTGAATCTCAGAGATCTAGATGGGACATTGTCCATACAAGTTGTGCTGGATTGGTTCTAACTCTGATTGTTGGGTGATGTTACCAAGGGCTTTGTCAACTGACTGGAAGCAACATAACAATATCATGGTGAAATATTGATGTTTTTTAAAAACTTTTAGTCATAATAGTCAAATAGCATAGTTTTCTGAAAGTTTTTCAATCCCTAACAAGTGCTTTGAGAAATATGTCAATCTTACCTCGACAAGAATCCTCAATATACTTAGGAGCTTGTGGTCTGAAATACATGAAACACATTTGATTAAAATAATCACCCATGTTGAAATTTAATCCCGGTAGCTTGAAGTTTGGTAGATCATAAGTATTTTTCATACTTCAATGAATCGCTGAGCAAGGTTTACTGTGTAATATAGTTACATCATATACAGCAAAATATGAAATGCGTGATTCTTGTCACATCAAAGATATAAAAAAATATATAACATAACAAAAAATATATACATATTGTAATATATATAATAATAATATACACTAATATGGTCAAACTAACTAACTTAATACTATTATTAAATCTATAAAATAATTGCATTAAAAAAGAGAATTTTGAGTTGAATTTAACGATACATCATTGTACTGGTATTTCCCTAATTAAGAGTGTAATTAGAAAGGTGTGTACTGTGCGACCACATGTAATCACTGTGATGTTCTGAGATTAATTAGATACTTAAAGTAATTAGACAAAACCATCAGGGCTACATGTATCATTTGCAGCATATCTCCTTTGTAATTGATCAACTATCTTTATTACATATGGGTGATTTATAACTTTTGTCTTAGCAATTCTATCGAAGTATTCCTTTGAGATTGTCTTGTGGAACAGCACCATGGCACCATTATGCTTCATCTTTCATAATCCAAACCTATATCTCTTCTACCACTGAGAATAAAGAGTACGAGTCAGCACCCAGGGCCCATATTTTTTAAGCTGTCTTAGTGCGAAGATACCGATAAGTACCACCGAGATTGGTTTCTGAGAATAAAGAGTTTGAGCTAGAGTTTAGTGGATACAGCACCCTAGAGTGTTCAGATTAATCACACACAGTGGTGGCTGGTAGAGTCGATCCTGAACAACACGAATGATGACCGACCAGTGTAGAAGTCTCCCTATCGTATGACACAGAAAGCCAGACTCCCTCCAGCAACAATAGGTCTCTAATTATTGGACACATGTTTACAAACAAGATACATAACTCCCAGGCTTTCTATAATAGAAACAGCCCGAGGTGCCATGTTTCATGTTCCTTATGTAAATACTCCATGTACAGATGGCTCCTGGGATGGGCTGCTCCTCAGGGGTTGAGATGCTAGCTGCAGATAGTAGCTGGGTGATGTTACCCGAGGTAATGACCTCTTGTCCTCATCTGTTCAGCTTTCTGTATCTAACACACATTCATGTTCTTATGCAATCACTGATAACATATTTGCAGAAAAAGGTTTTATCAAATTGTATAAATTTTGTCTTATTTGTAATGTTCAAAATGTTTTATTTTAAAAAATTGAGTACCGGTACACATAACTGTTGTGGTTAGCAGGGTTAAAAATTAGCACTTGTCCATTGCTAGTAGAAAATATGCCGAGCTAGTACAATCTGATTAACTGGTAGTCCCAAGTACTAGTCAAATTTAAAGACCATATGATCAAGTAGATGTACTTGGCTATATGGAGTGTGTACGTGTTAGTACTAGAAATACACTAGCCCCAATGTCTAGTACCCTGAGAAGCCTAATTTTGAACCTTAGGTAAAGCAGTATAAATAGCTGGTGATATGCATACCTACAGCAGTAGATTCAAAGTGTTTCAATACGTAACTAAAGTGAAATCTATAACATATTGACCTTGTGGAAAATATTGACAATGTTGACAATTTTCTATTGATGAAATATAAAACCTGTTTTATGAGAAAGCATAATGTTTTTAGAATCAAAGCGATTGTGTTAGTTACTAGAGTGAAATCTATTATATATTGACAATGTTGACAATACATATGTTGAAAATATTGACAATACATATGTTGACAATATTGACAATGTGGTTGATATTGACATCTTACAGAATCAGTCCAAGGGCTCTACATCTTGTGGTGCTTGTTGTTCACAGTCTTCCTGAATACAACACATAACATAATATAGAACTCAAATACAAGGACAATAATCTCAGTATGTATACCCGGTAATCACTTTGAAGAATACATTGACAATGACTGGAAAATTGCCATGACAATAGAAATTATTATTCATTTGCATTATGACTTTGTTAATAGACAACACTTCATTGTGTTTTTATGCTCTTCTGGTTTATCTTAGTTATTTTTATTCTCATGGAGGTAAAAGACAATTTTAATTGAAAATCAAGTACTTTCAATTGATAACAGCATTTGATATTCTATCTCAATGAAAAGCATTTACAAAGAAGTATATTATACAAAGCAGTACTTCACAAACAAAAGCTTTGTATCATGCACAAATATTAATATTTTATGCATATATAATATATATTAAGCACAAAAAGATTCTTATTTTTGCAGCTTCTGAATTACTTCAAACAACCAAACCTTATAAATATTTAGCAAGTTGCAGACAAAGATTATATATTTAAAAGAATGTTTACTTCAAGGCAAATTGAATAAGCATGCAAGAATAGCTGTTCAAGCAGTATTTATATAAGTAAGACTGTTACGTTTGAAGCACTACTGCAATTTACTAATGAAACATTACACATGATGCAATAATGATGCATATGTGTCTATCATCCTAGTTACAGTAATGTATTCTTTATCTATAAAATCAAGGCAACAGCCATGTCTTTAAATCTATGAAGAAGAACCTAAGAAATTTCAAATGATAAAAGTTAAACTAAAAGAGAAGAAAGTACAGATCAACTTAAGAAATTAAATATTTAAAAACATCACTTCTTGTGAAGAAATGGAAAAATATTCAAAGAAGCAGCTCAAAAGCACATTGCGAATATCTGCAAATATAAAGATGTTCTATTGCATTGTTCAACTACAACTGCAAATATGAAGATGTTCTATTGCATTCTTCAACTACAACTGTACCATGCTGGCGTTAGTCTGCATCTGAAAGTGAGAGAAGTTAACAATCAAATGATGCACAAGACAGACATGCTGAATCAATCTCCGTCGGTACCTGGGCAGCTGGTAGTTTCAACTGAAAACAGGTGTAAGTTTTAGTAATCGTTGGAAATACAACAGTGTTACAATTTGAATATCATTAGTAATGAATGGCAAACAAATTCAGTAACATCGTAAGATGATAACAGTGTTGAAATAAATATAAAGGACAGAAACAGAAAGAATGAGTAAAGTGATGTTTATTGGTTGAAATGATGTGAAAATATTAGTACAGAGAACTTAGTGAGAGAAGTATGGACGTGTGAAAGTGGGAGACAATGTTGAGAGATGGTTGTTGGCAATAATATATGAAATTATGTCACAAAATGTTAAATATGACATCTAAAGACTGAAAAGATCATAGTTAAATATGGATGTTTGAAATAATAGCACAAGAGGTGTTAAAGATGATAGCCAAATACTAAAATGATGATAGTTGAATATGGGTGTTATAAATAATAGCTCAAAGTGTTAAAGATGATAGCCAAAGACTGAAAAGATCATAGTTTGATATGAGTGTTATAAATAATAGCTCAAGGTGTTAAAGATGATAGCCAAAGACTGAAAAGATCATAGTTTGATATGGGTGTTTGAAATAATAGCTCAAGGTGTTAAAGATGATAGCCAAAGACTGAAAAGATCATAGTTTAATATGGATGTTTGAAATAATAACACAAGGTGTTAAAGATGACTAGAGTGATCACATGTTCATAGTTAGAAACAATGAAGTAAGGTAAGGAAGAAGAAAGAACAAGAGATTTTAAGGCATGCATTTTATTCAACATATTATTAAACAAAGATAACATAAGACATTCTTAGAAATGGACAGAAAGGAGGATGTTACAAGATATATGTTAGAGAACAAGAAGAAATAGCAAGAAAATCTTGAAGAGAAGTCAATTGTTAGTGAAATGGATGGAAGATAAAAGGATAGTTGCTGTAAGATAGAAGAAAAAAAGAAAATGATTTGCGGTAAGACAAAGCAGTAGCTATGTGTGGTTAAACATTTTCCGTTGAGACGCGAGTTCTCCATTGAGAGGTTTAAAAGACATGCATCAACTCACAGAATGAAATATTCAATAGGTTCTAGCTCTTGCTGAAGAGTATCAACAACAATCAATCAATACTATAAATACTGTATTAGTTCTCTTGGAACTCAAATTTAAGATAATGGAAGAACCATGTTCATAATTGGTTTCAAAACACTAATGTTGAAACCACTGTATAGTATATATGCTTGGCATTGGGTTTGATGAATAACTTTATACGACAAAGGTGCAAAACGATGACCATTACTAAAAAGAAAAGAAGCATTTTTCATCACATTTCTTGTAACTTAACCTTCTGATGTAGCCAGGTTTCTAGTTGTTTCCAGATTTGATAACTCATTTTGCACGACCGAAAATATTAATTGGTTTCTTCTTATCATTGGAGCAGAAACTGCAGTTTGGACTGTTAACATATGACTTAATTTACAGAGGATAACATCAGTTGGGAAAATATCTTGCAATAGATTATCTTGGAATCATTAAAACCTAGTGCAACCTAGTGCAACCTAGGATAATATTTTTAAAAGATACTTTTGATGACAAACCAATTCTAAAGGACCTTCTGTAAATCCAATTTCTTGTAAGGGACATCCACAATGCATATACATTCTCTAAGTGTCGGAAGCTAACTTCAACAAATCTAAATGCTACTTTCCTAAACAAGGAATCCTTAAATGTCTTGAACACGTTCTCTTGTAGGTTCTATCTATATCAGTCTTATGTATTACCTAAGATATACTAGGCTTTGATTCACTGTGTTAAATCAAGTTGCCACTGCATGCAACTCTCAACTATTTTCCAGGCAACATTCATAAAATATGATATAGTAACTGTAATGAACCATTGTCAAAACATCAACAGTTAGGTTTGAACTATGGAATGCGAACAGACAACTTGTTAGTAACATAGTCTCTAAAAACCTGAATTGCTACAAAAATGCCAAGTTTCTAAATACTTTGCAAGCTTTTGACACACTACATGCAGAGGAAGTATAGATATCCTTGATGTCAGTTGGTTGCTACAACACAAACAAGAAATGGCCAAAAAACGTCTCCAGAACTATTGTCGGCTTACAAATCCAAAACTCCATGCACAACTTTTAAGTTTTCCGATGTCTTCAGCTATCTTCATTTAACATGTCTGTATTTCATGCAAAGGCAGTTCCAGTCACAAATCAGAAAATCCACATAACAATTGTAAGAACTATGCTCATCTATTATATCAGATAATAATGTCCACACTCTGTGCATCATCTTGTTAATATCATGACAAGAAGTGTTCTTAGAATTCTACATGTTGTTCAGATCTATCTTCAGGTACACAATGTTGAATTGATGTTGACACTTCATGCACATGGTAACTTTCTAATACAGGACCTAGATTTTCTAACCTCTCTTAGCACAAAGATAGTCGAAAGCCAAGGTTCATGTTTGGCACTTAGCCCTATCTTGGATGCTTCGAAAAGTTAGGTCCTGGCTGATAATTAGTGAAACAATTTGGTATGATTATTATGTAACTTCCAAGAATAATAATCTGTGCACACTCCACACTCCATGCAGAACTAAGTAGCATTATCACTAGGTCCATGAAACAAAATGCTGTTAGATCCATGGGCAAAACTATCTTCTGTGAACATCCCGAAAATTCAAACTCCATGCAAATGAACAGATGTTAGAACAGTAACAAGTTGTGAGGAACCGGACCATCATCAAGAAACGTCTCCAGTAAAAACTCCATGCAGATGATAACGTTGATGTCAGTTCATTAACACAACAATAACAAGAAGTTAGGATCCTGAACATTGGTGTGAGTTACGGCCAGTGAGTGAGTGAGTGGGTGAGCTGCATGCAGGAGTTACCTAGTCCTCCAGTCCCAGCCTCCTCCTTCTCCTCCTCCTGGCTGCCTGTTCATCAGTGTCATCATCAGCAGCTGCTGCAGCTTCCCTCTCCTCTCGTCTTTTCCTCCTCCTCGCCTCCCGATCATCTTCCTCTGTACCTGCTGCCTCCTTCTCTCTCTCTTCACGTCGCCGTCTTCGTCTAGCCTCTCTGTCGTCCTCTTCTGGTTCTTCCTTCTTTTCCTCCTTCGGTTCTTCTTTAGGCTCTTCTTTCTTTTCTTCTTCCTTCTTTGATTCATCATCACTGTCCTCATATGCTCTACGGAATCTTCTCGGCTTTTTCACTTCTTCCTCTTTTGTCTCCTCTTCTTTAGGTTCCTCTTTCTTTTCTTCCTTTACCTCTTCCTTCTTTTCTTCTTCCTTGGGTGTTTCTTCATCGCTGTCTTCATACCCTCTCCTGAATCTTCTTGGTTTCTTCACTTCCTCCTTAGATTCCTCCTTTGGTTCTTCTTTGGGTTCTTCTTTCTTTTCCTCTTCTTTGGGTTCTTCTTTCTTTTCCTCTTCTTTTGGTTCTTCTTTCTTTTCCTCCTCTTTCTTTTCTTCTTCCTTCTTTTCTTCCGCACGTGTTTCTTCATCGCTGTCTTCATACCCTCTCCTGAATCTTCTTGGTTTCTTCACTTCCTCCTTTGGTTCTTCTTTGGGTTCTTCTTTCTTTTCCTCCTCTTTCTTTTCTTCCTCTTTTTTTACTTCTTCCTCTTTCTTTTCCTCCTCTTTCTTTACCTCGTCCTTCTTTTCTTCTTCCTTAGGTGTTTCTTCATCGCTGTCTTCATACCCTCTCCTGAATCTTCTTGGTTTCTTCACTTCCTCCTTAGGTTCCTCCTTTGGTTCTTCTTTGGGTTCTTTTTTCTTTTCCTCTTCTTTGGGTTCTTCTTTCTTTTCCTCTTCTTTTGGTTCTTCTTTCTTGTCCTCCTCTTTCTTTTCTTCTTCTGCAGGTGTTTCATCATCACTGTCTTCATACGCTCTCCTGAATCTTTTTGGTTTCTTAGCTTCTTCTTTTGGTTCTTCTTTAACTTCCTCGATCTTTTCTTCTTCCTTCTTTGTTTCTTCTTTCTTTTCTTCCTCTGCAGGTGTTTCGTCATCGCTGTCCTCGTATGCTCTCCTGAATCTTCTTGGTTTCTTCACTTCTTCCTTAGGTTCCTCTTTGGGTTCTTTCTTTTCCTCTTCTTTCACCTCCTCTTTCTCTTCCTCTTCTTTTTTTTCTTCTTCTGCAGGTGTTTCTTCATCGCTGTCTTCATACGCTCTTCTAAACCTTCTCGATTTCTTTGCTTCTTCTTTTGGTTCTTCTTTCTCTTCCTCTTCCTTTTTAGCCTCCTCTTTTTTCTCTTCTTCAGCAGGCGTTTCTTCCTCATCACTGTCTTCAAATGCCCTACGAAATTTTCTCATTTTTGGTTTTTCTTCCTCTTTCTTTTCTTCTTCTTTAGGTTCCTCCTTTTCTTCTTCCTTTTCCTCTTTTACTTCTTCTTCATCACTGTCTTCGTAAGCTCTACGGAATTTCTTAACTTTAGGTTTCTCCTCTTCCTTTTCTTCCTCTTTGTCTTCTGCTTTTTCTTCTTCTTTGTCCTCTTCTTCTGCATCCTCTTCATCACTGTCTTCATAAGCTCGTCGGAATTTTTTAACTTTTGGCTTTTCTTCTTTTTCTTCATCTGCCTTTTCCTTGCCTTCTACCTCATCCTTGCTCTAAGTAATAAATGTGGATTAAAATAACAATCTCTATGATACAGATTTACAATAATTACATATAAATCATGTCATTAACACATCCTGAATATGCAATAATTCTGCTGCCTAACTAAATGATGTACAACCCTAATTATAATACTATGATGATACCGATGAAGACAAGAGAACACAACCAAACCAAATTACCAAAGAACAAATTTACCTATCCCTCTAAACACACAACAAACATGCAACTGTCAATACCATAGCTTTGAGAGCCTAGAACCAGAATGTTCACAACCTCTACAAGCACTGCAAAATATGTCAACCTAGAATTCTTCACCACCTCAACTCAAAACAGCTACCTAGAAGCTGCAACCAATCAGTCATGCCCTCAAATACCTAATCCTCATCACTATCCTCATAAGCTCTACGGAATCTCCTTGTTCTTGGCTTGGGTTCTTCTGGTTCCTCTTCTTTAGCATCTTCCTTGGCCTTAGCCTCTTCCTTGGCCTTGGCCTCAGCCTCTTCCTCCTTTGCCTTAGCCTCAGCTTCTTCCTTGGCCTTGGCCTCAGCCTCTTCCTTGGCCTTGGTCTCAGCCTCTTCCTTGGCCTTTGCCTCAACCTCTGCGTTGGCCTTGGCCTCAGCTTCTTCATTTACCTTTGCCTCATCCTCCTCTTTTGCCTTAGCCTCAGCTTCTTCCTTGGCCTCAGGCTCTTCCTCTTTTGCCTTAGCCTCGGCATCATCGGTGGCCTTAACCTCAGTCTCTTCTTTTTCTTTATTTTCCTCTTTGGTATTTTCTTCAGAATCAAGCTCTGTTTTGGCCTCCTCTTTTTCCTCTGTCTTTTCTTCTGCTGGAGTTGTCTCGTCATCACTGTCCTCAAAAGCTCTCCTGAACCTTCTTGGCTTTTTAGCTTCCTCCTTAGCTTCTTCCTCTTTTTCCTCAGCCCTTACCGTTGTGTCACCAGTAACGACCTTGACCTCTGCTTCAGTGTCAGATTTGGACTCCTCGTTCTCATCTTTTTCATCTTTTGCAGCACCGTCATCAGGTTTCTTCTGATCCACTTCTTCTTCATCATTTGTTTCTTTGGCAGTCTCAGTCTGACTTGCCTCCCCATCATTTGCCTCTTTTTCATTCTTAGTCTCACTTTCATCTGTCGTCTCATCCTTATTTTCACCTTCAGAACTCGATTTGGGATTTTCTTCCTTACTCTAAACCAATAAGACAAAGTCAGTTTGGAAAGTTTGCCCAATAGATTCCACTTGATTGAGAATTGTGAAACAATAAATTCCCACTACAGAAATATTACCTAATCAACTTCTGATTCCTTAAATTTGTTTAAATCCTCTTAACCTTTTGAATATAAAATCTTAACTGAGAGCCTAAAAACAGACATAAACTTCAGGAAATTTTCAGATTCATTGATAATGGTGTAATCAAAATTCAAAATTGTTTAAACTGATTTAAGTTAAAAATAAACAAATTTCACAGCACTTGTAACATGTACCATCTTTTCATTGGATTACGGTCACAATTCAATTTTAAAACAAAATGGATTTCTTATAAGGGGGATGACAAGGGAATATGTCTCTTTGTTGTTAATACAATAACAATTTTGGAATCTTAAGGAAAAGAGGAAAATGTAATTGCTATGACATTAATACGACACAGGTCAATTTTGGAATCTTATCAAAATCATTGACTTCAACTGTCGAGGAATGGAAATGAAATAAGAGGAAATGATGCTCACAAGCCAGGGATTAAAGTTATCAAGTACCCACGATAAGAATCGACCATTACCACTGTACTTTATCAAGACATATATACTTATTGTCAGAGAAGAAAGGGAATCGGGGAAAAAGCACAGCACACAGTATACCTCCTCCTCATCTTTCTTCTCCTTAGTGTCGCTTTCCTCATCGTCTTTAGTCTACAGGAAGAATGTGTAAATCAGTGTATCTTGTCATCAAATTTGTTCCATACATGATTAAATCATTTCATGCCCTATATCTCTACAAACTCAAGATTTCTTCAAACAATAATTTTCTGTGAATTATTGGAACTAGCTTCATGAAAACAGTGAACATGAACACTGTATTCAAACATCAGTAACATAATTATCTTTGAACTGTTAGAACCATTCTTCAAATGTTGGCATAAGAGAGAAGAAGTTGATCATCCTTATCTTTTTTAAGACAAACATAAATAACAAATTAAATGGCAACTTCCTTAAAACATCATCTACACTCAAAATAAAATTTTATACCAAATCAAAAGTTTCTACAAAATCAAACTGAAAATAGACAACTTCCATAACAAAGCTAAAAACCAAAAATGGTGAAAATGAAAATCATGAACTAAAAGTTGAGTAAAGTCCTATCACTTCAAAATCCACACTTCATTCAACATAAGCTACAGATTAAAACAGCTCTAAGATTTTCACAAGCCTTAATAAGTTAAAGATCCTATGGGGATATATAAGTAAGTATTACATCAGAACTTTGAAAACACATGACCAGATTCAAATTTCTGACAATACCACTTGTATTTGTTAAAAGGTGATATAACTAAACTAAAGATTATTAAAACCAGACTGTTTCCATGGCAACTGGGTACCTTAGTTTCTTTATTTTCCTCATTTTCTTCTTCACCCTCTGTCTTATCCTACATATTCAAGAAGAAACATGGAAATAATTCTTAATATATAAAAAGTACCTATATACCTGATGACCTACAAAGTTCATGACATCTTTCATATGTCAATTCATAATGCTTGATATAGGAGTCACATTTGATAACTTCAATACACAACAAAGAACTGTTCACTAGCCACATTTCAAAGTTCAACAATCCAATTGGTGTTGAATTTAAAAGTAAAATATGACGCTTGTAATTAATTGATAGATAGAAATATACTTAAGCAACATTTAAAGGCGCTGTAGCACGTTTTTTTGCAAATTTTATTTTTTCAAATTTCTCATTTATAATGATAGTTTTGCATTTATATTTACTTTAGGGGGTAAAACATCTTATTACACAAACCAATTATCCGTAGTGGTAATAACGATAATGCATATAAAGCAAACATTGCATGGCGGCCATTTTATTGTGAACACATTTTATTATTTCGAATGACAAAAAACAATTCCCATGGCTTTACGGAACCATGTACACTCATTTGTAACTTGATTTTCCGAAGAGAGAAGGGTGTTTTGCCATTGTTGACATTATTTTTAAAATACATTTCATCGACTTATTTGAGCGAAAAAACGTGCTACAGCGCCTTTAACACTTGGACAATAAACAATAACTTCCTGTAGCTGAGTTAATTTGACATTTTTGTTCTCTTTCAGGGTGAAACAGAGAATAAACATTAAATGAAATCCACAAACAACATGCAGTTCATTATATGAACAACTAGGGTAATGATCTGAGGATGTCTTGTTGTATTGGCTGGATCAATGATGGTAACTATTACCTCTATATAGAATTGAACCTCAAATGTCAAATCATTTCTCACAACATGTGAGATACACAGGGCACATGTGAGGTCCAAGATGGCTGACCTTGTCCAATCTTAATTCCCATGTTATGTAGATAGGTAGGTATACTTTAATACATCCTTTACACTTTTGTAGTGACATATAACAAATGAAGGTATTAATAAGGATTGTGACTACAATGTATATGGGTGATGTTGGTACAACTACAGTATTCACTGCACACATTGGTTACCTCCTTCTCTTCCTTTTCTTTGTCTTCTACTTTGCTCTAAACAAGTTTTAATTAATTCTATAATTTCACCATTCAAGGAATAAATATTACTAATGAAATTTCCTTTTATAGAAAATACTGTCAAATATTAAGACAATAGAATTTAATTTCTACTTTTAATTCTTGTCAAGCATAGTTTTTCAGTTCTTCAAGAACACAAAACAATCATGTGCTAAAATATTTTATAAGTGGATTGAGTGAAACCTCATTTGAAACTGACAATCAGAAGAAATCACAAAGGGGAGACAACTATGGGGAAACTATCACTGCAAACAGACCACTAAAAATACCTCATCTCCCTCTTTCTCTTCTCCTTCCTCCTTTGTCTATAATATAACAACATGTACCTTTCAATATTGATTCTTCGTCAATGACATGTTGACAACATACATAATCAACAAAAATTCATTTTCTTTACACCGACGAAAATTACTTATGAAAAAAAGAAAATATCCCTGCTGAAGTGTTCTCATTGTCTTAGAGATTCACATAATTATTACAAGAAACAGGAACAAAAACTGTTTCAGACAAGACACACATCTGTTCTCAGATATTTGATATGTTTCATATCACTGGAAAGAGTTAGTATTTTGGGGACCGTTACTGAGTTGGGAGCTAATCTACAGGTAACCACAGCAACCAAATATACCTCGTCTTCTCCCCCTTCTTTCTCCTCACTCTCTCCCTCCTCCTTCATCTATAGTCAGAACATCAACAATTATAATACAAGGGATTTGGAATAACTACAATAATAACAGAATATTGGGTAATAATTGCAGGTTATAATACCATTGAATATAAAGTTGTAATATTATGGAATTTTTTATAATAATACCATTGAATATCAGGTAATAATACCATCGAAAATCAGGTAATAACTGCATAGAATCTCAGGTTATAATACCATGGAACATCAGACAATAACTACATGCAACATAAGATAGTAACAACATGGGACATCAGGTAATAAGTACATGGAATATCGGGTAATAACTACATGGAACATCAGGTAATAACTACATGGAATATTTGGTAATAACTAAATGGAACATCAGGTAATAAGTACATCGAATATCAGGTACTATGAAATACCAAAATGATTATGGAAGTGACTTATGTGTTCGCAGATGAACAACCATGATAAAACAATTTGATGATGAACAACAGAACAAGGATGAAGAATGAATTAGATGATTGGAGACACACGTTAGTACCAGGCTTGGTTTTAAACTCAACTTTAATTCTCAGAATTCTAAAACTGAATGCAGTGTATGAAATAAGCGTGAAAAGTTGCCAGTCCAAAATTTGGGCAATTTTAATGGTAAAAACGTACGGTAATTGTTACCAGCCCGGAGAAAGAGTGACTAGTTTGTAGGAGGGGGTATATTTCACATATTGGTGAAACAGTTACTAGTTTGTAGCAGGGGGTATATTTTATACACTGGTGAAATAGTTACCGGCCCGGTGAAACAGTTACTAGTTTGTAGCAGGGGGTATATTTCATACACTGGTGAAAGTGTTTTAACTTGTAACACTCTATAGGAAGAAGTGAAGCATGCTGTGATTCTGAATACCGGTAGTTAAGGTGGGAAGAAGTGTTATAGTAATCGGTGGGTAAATTTCCACTCAGAACTTCTTCATGAATAGTTAAGGTGGGAAGAAATGTTATAGTAATCGGTGGGTAAATTTCCACTCAGAACTTCTTCATACTGAGCTGAAGAAACCTCACAGATGGTTAATATTTCATGACCATGTTACTTCTACATACCAAATTAATGGCTTTTACTGTATTTGTTTTGTTCTAACTGTGTCTGTTATCCAAAATTTACTTAAACTTAACCCCAAAATGATAATAGATCTTTTTCCTGAATTTTTGTTATGTTCCTTATAGATAGAGAAAACTTGTCATTAATGGTGATAAACATTCTTGGAATCATCTGATAGTTTAAGGCTAAATTCGGCTGCGAGCTAGAGGGTCCGAATATTCCGCCACGGGGGCTAAAAGGGGTAAAATATAATATCGCAACGGAAGGGTCATCCTCGGTTACCCAGTGTTTTATATATGCTCCGTTTCTCTCCACTATATCATCAATCACATCATGATCATAATGTTTTATCTGCATTTTTGGGAGGAGACATTTTCTCCAAGATTGTTTAAGTTGAGCAGTTGTCCTACGTCTCCTTACAGCCTTGATTGCCTCGTCATGAAGTCTGTGGAACTAAGTAATGAGCACCAACTCTATGTTTAGTAAACGTGGATGGTTAGAGAACATTAGGGATAAACTCAACACAGCATTCCAGCATACCTCGTCTTTCTTCTCCTCCTCCTCCTCATCCTACGGACATTAATATCAAGGAATACGGGATAAGGAATTAAAAACGTTACAAATACTGTCATGATTTGATAACAGGTCTAACATATTGAAAAACAGTTGAGGGTTAAATCAAAGAATTTAAAATAATTCTATATAATATAGAACTAGAAATATGTGCATATGATGATGTGATGTCCCCTGCTCCAACTTTCAATCCAACCTTGTCATCTTAACCTTATTTTCCACTTATGCCAGACAATCCAAGGACAATCCAAAAAGATTAATCAATTAGAATAAATGAACTTGTTTCCATGTCGCCTCTTAGTTCAATTGTGTCCCTCTTTTGGCCTCTTTGTTAAAATTGTTTCCATGGAAAATAAAGCTTTGCAGGGGACATGATAAAGAACATGAAATATAACTATGTGTTATATAAGAGGTTAAGATCTAAATAATCAAGAACTGGGGAAAAAAGAGATGTAATTCAGGAAAGGTAGAAGAATCATCTTGTAATCAAGAAAGAAGAAAGATATAATGACAAGTTGACAGGGGTATGTAAATCTTTTCAATGTCACCAAGTCATGGACTTACAGCAGTTTCATTTTTATATATCAATGATTCAAGTCTGTAAGTCCTACTACTTTCGTAGAATATTGTTTTGGAAGAAAGGCAAGTCAAAGACTGTTTGGCCAAGTCAAAGGAAAATTTTGTTAAGTCAGATTTTTAAAAAACCTTGTATATTATGTAAGGGAGGTAACTGACTAATCAAATTTTATAAATGCCCCATAAGTGAGATGACTTGCCTATCTCTGAAAATAAACAACTAGCAACATTGGCTTGATTTTGAGTATAATCAACTATTGTCCGTAAGTCCATGATACTGAAAAGACTTTCAACCTCTGTTAAGATCAGAGAAACATTAAACAGGGTAAAGTTAGAAAACAGATCAGCTAACATATGATATATATATTTTGTTAAAGTGCTCACTGTATTTTGGTACCATTATTTCTCCGATAATGATAATTCTTTAGCTGTTGGAAACAACCTGAGTGAAACTATGAGACATTATGAAGGGTTTTTAACTGACAAATGATTTGAAAATATCCACATCAGGATGATCTGTCCAAACAAAACTCGCTGCTAATTAATGGCTGCTATATTGCCCAAGCAGCATTTAACAATAACTCCCTCCAAACATGACACTTAGGCATAATATGAAAAGGTTTCACTTACAATTTTCAACATTATTGTCCTGATATTCAGAAAAAGAAACAAAATTTAGTTACTAGGTGCTACCAGATAATCTATAGGGAGTAAGTTACTGTAGAGCGATGCATGGGTAATATTTCAGTCATTAGCAGCTTATTATCTACATTCTGTATATCAGTAAATACTTAATATTACCTCTCAACAGAGCTATCAGGAAATAAGGGTACCAAAGTTAACATACCCGGTAAATAAAACCGAAAAGATTGTCATAAATCTTCACTCACCTCGATTTGTGCCGTAGACGTTTCAATCCTATCTGCTAATTTCAAAAACTCATATATTTTGTTGTCTTCCACTGCATAGAAAAAGTCGTCATAGTTCTGGAAAGATTAAGATTACGGTATAGGGCAGGCATCATAGTTTTCCTTTAACTATTTTATAATTTGTTTGTCACAGGAAACATTTCAACCTACTCCAAGTTTAGAAAGGATATAACATGGTTACATTTGGGATAACACTACTACTTTAGAAATGATAACAAAACTTGATAAGCAAATATGCAAGATATATACATGTAAGTTTAATATATACTCTCACACGTGACAACCATTCTGCAGCAGGAAGCCGGTTAAATCTCAGTTCAATCTGAGTTTATAGAGATCCAACTACCCTTGAAAGTCATAATCACTGGCTATGTTATGCCTTGCTGCATTTGGTTAACTATTTCTGTGCCAGTGTAGCAGCATGCACCTGAACTTTGTATTGAGTGCTGCTATGCTATGCTAACTCAGAAAAGTGAAGATTAATTAACCACTCGCATGAGTCATATCTTGCATATAGAAATCAAATAAAAAGAAGGTTGTTACTGAAATATATGGACAAAATTGGTGCCAGATTTTAAAAGTTTTCTACACGAACCCCTAAGAATTCGTCATCCTTGAAGATCTGAGGGGGAAGGACAGTTTTCTGGCCGTCCTTTGGTTTGCCATTCATTTGCATAAATTTCTTGCCTTCATCACAGTTTGGATTGGCAATATCAATGGTATCAAACTCTATCTTCAAGCTTGTCAGTATGTCTTTTACGTGATTTATCTCCTTCGTCAGCTGAAATAAGGAAGAAACATTTGGTTATTTGTTTTCTAAAATTGAGAGTTGTGATGACACAAAATACACGATACATATCATGACACAGAATACATGATATATATCCCATATATCAATATATATATTTATACAATACATGTCATGATATCTATTTTTAAAGTTTTAAAAAATATAGAGCCATTGGCTCTATAGCTCAGACTTTAAATGATAATATAATTTCAAGGTGAAGATTATGAAACCATTTTGAATTGAATATGAGCTTCAATAAGTAGCTATGAGGGAACACTATGCTAAGTAATTCATTTGCTATTAACAGCTGTGTAATGATACATCAAGACAATCGGTAGTTCAGGATTTTCTGCTTTGTGATAGCACTATTTATATACAGAGAACATGAAACACAATCGATGTATCAACAGTAATTATAAGGTAAAGTATCTATAGTTTCAGTAATGTAGAACATGTTACATTTGATTAACATTTTATTTATCAACAATTCTAATAAAATATTTGATAACCACAGCTGATTTAAGTTTTTTGTTTGGGGAATGGGGATAATAGTATTTAAATTGCTATGGAGCTACAGAGTCATTAGTCTATCACTATTGCAATAAACTATAGTTCCATCAGGATCAATAGTCACCCTTAGCTAAGCTATAATAAACATATTCAATCATTGAACTTTAAACCTTCGAGCCTATTACCTAGATCTGGATTCACACACATACTGGTATATAGGATTGAAAACAATTAGGGTATTTTCCATTTCTTTCACACAAATAATAATTATGTCATGTTTTGTGAAGAAGATTTATTTGGTGTATGTGTTTTGTGGTGAATCTTTGTAAACTTTTTCTCATCTTAACCTTCCTCAGCCACCACTCCTCAAGTGATACTTTTGATTTTATACATTCCAATTGTATATACAGTGTGTATAATTAACAACAGGTTAATAATCTCTACTTTGAAACTCATGGTGATAGTTTTTTTAATTTATTAGGCCAACATGAATAAAGATATCGTCTTGAGCTATCATCTAATTTACTTAATTTGGCAAATAATATTTGTCTCACATTCTCATGGTGGTAGAAGTTGTCTGTAATTTACAGTGCAAACAATCGACCGAGGAACTGAAATAGCAGGAGAGGGCTTTGTTTACAGTGGTGTTTGTCCAAGACAGGTATTGACTAAAGGTTTCACACACAGATAAGAATGAAGTTCCTTTCCACACTGAAAAGGTCAAATACCTATTATCATATATGTAGATGACACTGAATGATCAGTACTCTTGTAAGATTTTACCTCCCAAGACAAAATTGTTTTTTCATAATTGTGATTTGAAGACAAATGAAGGATATTGTACTGTCATTTGTCAAACGTTAAATGTGGGTGTAAGTAACTTGATTCAATATCATAAGCTGATGGTAACCAAACACTAAACTTTGCAACAACGTATTGATGTAGTAGTTCTTAGTCACTTGGTAAATAATACTAAATATTCGGAATATTGTCAATAATAAGTCACAAATAAGATATAAAGTCAAAGAAAACGTTAATTTTCTAGTTTACACTCAACAATTTGATAGCTAGAACAGTCTTTTCTTTTAATATAGCTTTATGGTAATCACTATTATCAAATGTAAACAACACGAAGTCACTTGACACATTATAAAATATCCAAAGTGGGTGTGGCTTTAGATTTTTGTAAACATTCCTTCACTCACCTTGTTTTGTGCGCTGATATTTGTTACATACAGCTTGAGACTCATCTTGGGCGAAATTGCAACTTTATCGAATACTCTGAAAATTACAAATGATCAAGGAGGGGACTGCAGCCCTCGAAATATGCCGATGATTCCGATTATGGACAGATTATACGCTGTAATCCGAAACTATCTAGGACATTTGAGGCTTTCCCCAGTTTGTGACGTCAGATACATTGTTGTTACGTTTACGGCAATTCTAGATACGCATAAATCCGTGACGTCACACCATACCAGCGCAGTTGTTGCCTTGTTGCTTGGCAGGTAAATAACAAAGTAGGCATACCGGCGTGCACGTTGACCAAAGTTTTCAGACACCTGTGCTATAATGGATTCTTAAATGATGTTGCTTCATGGTAAGAAATGCACATGGTTTGTGGGCACCTATCTATAAACAATATCTGACACATCATGACTGTTTACAAGCGACGTTCACATCTCATTTTGTAAACATTCACAGAAATCAAAGTGTCATCCCAATTTTCATGCTTCTTTGAAAGTTATTGATGTTTGCACTTTATACAAGACCCCTCCATCGTTTAGTAACATTTGACGTATGACAATAAGACTGAAATGGGTAGACTAGTAGATAGCTGCTAGTTTTATTTACAAGACAGTTCATGGATCTAGCTTTTGGGGAAATTCCCTGTTTTTGGAATGTATCTTTCATTGCATCTTTCATGTTTGTTGATAAGAGGATGCAAAAAAACTACCTTTTTGGTTGAAATTGTAATAAATTATGATCACATTGAAAACTGTATGATCACATCGATCATTTCCTATGACATAGGCCCTACGTACAGTTTGTGTTTTAATTTGTTTTATTTACACTTTAGCCCGATTAAAAAAATATCAATACTTAGTCTCTGTAGCATAGGAATAATGATCATTTCATTTGGCATTTTAAGATCTAGCAGTAGCCTAACATGATATTTGTATGTGTATTGACCCCAACTAAAAGCTAAAGATAGAACCTTTCACACATTTTGCGGTTCTTTTTCTGAATGCCATCAAAAGACTATGTTACACAATGTAATATGTTCTCTTATAGCTGGACTTTCCTGATAAAATTTGTTGGATGAAAGGATCTTAAAAGATTATTATGCAAACTAACATAAGAATATGATATTACAGTTCTCCATTTACCAAGCATTAAGATATACAATGAATCTACTTAAAATAAAAAAAATAAAACTTCTTCTCTCACAACATGACCGGATGAAACTGTGATAGGGCTGGTGGAACATTTCATAGACTGGGTCAGCAGTCTGTTTTCTTATGGTTCAAAGACATACATGCACAAGACAAAGTCCTTTCTTCTTTTCCTATATCAGAGTTTGAGAATGCATGATCTATGATTAAATTAGATTGTAGAACATACAGTAAATCATCACTGCTCAATGCCCATATTAACTGATGACTGAAAGAGCTTAATTCTTTCTGATCTGTTTTAGAAGGTTATGTCATACACTTTTAGTTACCAAGTTATTTTGTTAACAAATCATTTGACTAATTTCTACACTATATAATCCCTTCAAGTGCTTCTGGCGTTACAATTCCAGGGTTGACATAAACTGTATTTAGCATCTTCTTTGTACAGCCATTCGAACTTACGTCTGAAAGTACAAGCCCAAATACAAACATACGAATCGTTCACATTTTATCACAGAAAAATTGTTTGGAATTATCATGAAATCACTCTCTTGTTATCAGCAATGAATGAGCTGGCGCAAATGTTAATGGCCTTCTAAATTCTGATGATGGACCACTGTCGCTTTGTACCTAAGTGAAGTTACTTTTGAATTATAAGATAAATAGTTGCGTTTGAAAAATTTCCGGGATTCATTGCTATTCAACACCCGCAAATTTAGTTTAAAACCGACGGCGTTAGCAGGAGGTTTTAAACGCTGAAATTTGCAGGTGTTGAATAGCAATGAATCCCGGAAATTTTACAAACGCAACTATTTATAGATATTGTAACATGACTGTTAGTTATCAGGCGTTTTGAAGCGAACTCTCTTTTTGCGTACCTATCACTGAGTGGAAAGGACTTTGCGACTGTTCCATTTTTGTAAGAGGTGTGGTCAGGTCAAAACAAATGTAAATACTCGGCGTAAATATGTACATTAGCAACAATTTACACATAAGCTCAAACAGTGTCACCTCAACTATGTTCACTTCACAATATTCACGTATCCTTTTAGATGGCGATAAATATCTATCTACGACATCAACACAGTAAAAGACCTAGGAATAAAAATCTTAATCTTGCCCTAACCCATTGTGACAATGACGCTAGCATATTGACGTCAAAACGGTTGATCACTATGACGTCATGCCATGGCAACGGCATTCGGTAATCAGAGCCGCATGGAAGAAGGCGTCAAACTTGGACAAATCTTACTAGTTAAACACATTTTAGTTACTTGAAACTAATTAATTTTGAGAGTTATTTGTGACCTATACTGCTATACACAAGTTAGAAAATGACAATGCCACCTGTCAAATTTGAGGAAGGAGCACATATTAAGAGAAATAGAAAAAATAAATTTTGAGTCGGGCCGAATCTTGTGAACACGATGTATATGTTCGAGGTGATTCGCCCCAAGTAATTTGCGGGTATTCATTGTCATTCAACATAGGCAAATCAACCAATCAGAATCAAGGATACACCGAAATCATGTTACAATTTGTTTTGAAATATAGCAAATTTTGTAAACAGATAAGCATTTCGATTGGAAGCTTTGGACTTTGGAGCATTGTACAAGCCTTTCATTAACAGGAGGTCACAAAGTGTTGCCAAAATATTCCAAACATAATGTGTCATTACAGCTACACTGAGATTTTGACATTCTAAACAACATAAAACAGAATCAATCTCAGATGCCTTATAACTGTAACATAAAAAACAATTCTGAAGGCAAAGAAAACATCGCTGGTTTGTTACTCATAGATTACTCTGAATGTCGTCCATTGCTTTCTAAAGTTCTCTTCTATTCTTTTCTGTTAATTCATGTCGCTGACCTCCCTGAAGACATGACTGCAGTTAATTGTTGTGATTACCAGCTAGAGACCATTTTCCTCTAACTGATGTTTATCCACCATTGTGCTCCCTGAACTGATCAATCAGTCATGATCTCCTGATCCACATTCCTTACCTGGCCATGTTTATCTCTTGTAGGTCCATTCAAAGCCTTTTGTCATCAATTTGTACAAAAACTACCGTAAAGTGAGAGTTGAAGCCTGGTGAATACACAGGGCTGATCACTGATGATCAGATTTTAAGATTGTTTAAATGACGTTTAGATAAACTCAGTGAAGCAATATTTGAAGTTTTTGGTTTTCTATGCATGAGACCATTTGTCAACCATTTATACTCCTTTGATAATGACTCAAATGACATTTATGAAAACTCCCAACAGTTGAAGTGTCAAGTGATGGTATATATTTTGAGTAATTTAGAGCACTTGTCACTCTCATTGCGTCTTTATGTTTATCAAAGTGTTATGTTTTTGTATGATTAAAAAACGATCATATTTCTTGTATGATATTCCCATTATGGCCCCTGTTTTCAACTGAGGCTCAGGTTCAGTAGTCATTAGAGGCTCGGCACTTATAGATGCAGCAAAAACCCTCAATTGTCCATTTTATCTAATTAATTTAATTGAAATCATGTAGCATACCCAGGGCTTGCTAGAAGCCTGCCGCTTATTGAAGACCCAGCGTTTATTTTTTCAGCATCTGCTTTACATCTGTGATTGCAGGGCTATGCCCTTGTCACTTTTGGAGAAACAAATATCCCGAGAAACATTTAACTTTTTTAATGCAGCCTGAATAGAAATCTGGTGTCTATTAGAGAGAATGTGGTAGATTATTATGTGGTAGTTATTACCTAAGAATGAAATATTTGTTTCAAGTATTTATTTTTTATGATGACATATCTGTAGTAGACTCGCACTGTTAAAACTCTTTCACAACGCAACATGAACCTTCATATTTCATTGCATGAAGATTTGCAGCTAGAAGTTCACAGTGGTCTACATTCACTGTCTATTATACTCTATATGACACACTGAAATCACAGGTGTTATCTTTTGCTGGATTCTCTGCCTTTATCGAAAGGTTGATGGAGCATTAGCTAAGGTTCATATTATGGTCTGCACCAAAACAGGTTCTTTGTAATTATGTAACTTCCTGCTGTCCTACAATCTAGAAGAAAATCATGTGTTCATTGCATGGTTGATCAATCTTATTGCTAGCAGACACTCCTGTTGTTGAGCCCGAATCTAGCGGGTAATGGGCACAGTGATTGTGTTATGTCGGCAAAGAGTCACGAGCTTGTCTACTCTTCAGTCATGGAAACACTAACATGATTGATGACCTGCTGAACAAAATTTAATGTTTGGTCTATTGCTTGTAGGTGAATCTATGATATTGAACTTGAGGTGCGGTACTAGGACATGATTGACGTCATTAGGTATCCTTCCATAATTCTCTGAGATAGTCAATAATGGTCCAATATTTTCTGGAGTAGGTGATACATTTATAAGAATTTAAATTAGATGTTCTGTGCTAAATCCCTGTTATGAGTGTTGCCAAATGTTCCATATTGTTCAATAGTCTTCTTACCTCAAACAACGCTTCATAATTCTTGTCAGCAAATGTCAACTTAATCAGTGATTGGCTTTATTTCTCTATTATGAAGTTAATCCATGGAAAGTTGAAGAATAACAATTGATTGAAACTGGTAAATCACCCTTTTGCATGTTACTGTAATGTATACACGATTGAGTCAACTTGATCTCGCCTTTGTTTGGTGCGTGTAAGAACTGACTGTGCGATCAATGAAGCATAAGCAATGACATATAGAGCGGTGTCATGATCATTCCCTACATGCCAAGTTGGACAGTGATCCCAGGGTACAACTGGTGTTTGTTACGTACACTATGTGCTGATCAGTGTCTGATCACCGGTCGATTAGGATCAGTACAGAGTTGGTAACACTGACAGATAGCTATTTCATTTTATAGATTGTTTCATAAAAAGCTGATAAAATGGATTTCAATGGAATACATCACAAATGATTTGTATGTTACAGGGGTCAAACTTAAGCATTTGCATTAAGCCATTTGGACTAGTTTATTTCTTAAATAACTTCTTAAAAGCCATTTAAGCTAGCCCAATGCATACACACGATCATCTTTAAAGGGGCAGTAGCATGTTTTTTGCAAATTTTATTTTTTCAAATGTTCTATTTATAATGATAGTTTATGTCATTTATATTTACTTTAGAGGGTAAAACATCTTACTACACAAACCAATTATCCGTAGTGGTAATAACGGTGTTGCGCATAAAGCAAAAATTGCATGGCGGCCATTTATTGTGAACACAATTTATTATTCCAAATGACAAAAACGATTCCCATGGCTTTACCAAACCATGTATACTCATTTTTAACTTGATTTTCCATAGAGAGAAGGGTGTTTTACTATTAGTGAAATTATTTTTCAAATACATTTCATCGACTTATTTGAGCGAAAAAATGTGCTACTGCCCCTTTAAATTCAAACTAACTTTTTGATGTACCAGTTAAATCATTTTCCTAGCCCAGCAAGTTTTTCACCGGCCATGGGCTACCGGACTAGTGCTAATTTCGAACCCTGTGTCATGAACCCATAGGCACTCATAGATTAGCGTGTATGATATAATTGGCAAAGGCTGACTGATTTTGGAATTCAGATAAATGCTTGAATTAGTTGTAATGTGAAATAAGATCATTGATGTGAGATGGTCTGTCTATTAATGAACAAATATTGAGGTAAGATGATGATGTAAGGAAAGAAAAAGTGAAGTAGATTCATTTGATTACTCCTTACATAATACATGTATAATCATGTAATGGATTCTTACGTGTGTCAGATAATAATTGAAACTTAGTTACTGTTGACTCAAAATGCACTTCCATATTTCATGTATTCTAGATCATAATTGTTTGATTTCAGATTGACATGGCAAGACCCCACTGAAGAATTTCTCCTATCAATGGATTGTAGGTGACTGATAAAGGGAGATAACTTGATGTGGGAAAGTGCTGGCCGCTGAACAACCATGTCAAAGGACGACGATTACGATGACTACAGCGATGACTTCGTCAGTGATGATGAGGACAAAGGAAGGAGGTCTAAAAACAAACATGGTAGGAGTGAATGTTTTGCACATAATCTCCGTTACAAGTGGGCTATATTTCATGATTCTCTCCAAAACCCCTAACGATGAAAGTTGCAACATTTTGCATCATCTGACTGACTTCTGTCTTGTAAAAAATAAGGTGCACTCTGTTATAGGAACAGGTTGAATGCTCTGTTTGAAACAATGTGGCTGAGTGTGCACTCCGTTATAGGAACAGGTTGAATACTCTGTTTGAAACAATGTGGCTGAGTGTGCACTCTGTTATAGGAACAGGTTGAATGCTCTGTTTGAAACAATGTGGCTGAGTGTGCACTCCGTTATAGGAACAGGTTGAATACTCTGTTTGAAACAATGTGGCTGAGTGTGCACTCCGTTATAGGAACAGGTTGAATACTCTGTTTGAAACAATGTGGCTGAGTGTGCAACTAAACCTGATTGCATCCAATCAGGGGCCTCTATTTCTAACCCAGAAAGTACTCCACTTGTGATAGAGGCTGTGTGTGAAGACGTTGAGTAACCTCTGTTGGGGGAGAATAGCTCAAACTTGAAGTGGGGGGCTTCTTTCAAATTCTCCAAATAACTGTAGGGCAAAGTTACTAAATAGTCCCAAATGATGTCCTATATCAAAAGTACATGCTCTTGAAGTTTGGGTGACGACTCTTTGATTATCCTTTCAAACCCATTAAACTGAATCAGGTAGAAGAAACTCCACAGACTTCTGGTCGTCAGGCTGGAGACAGACCAAGGCACCCAGGAAAAACAAAACAACGTACTACGACAGTCCTATAGAGTCGGACAGAGGCAGTCGGGCAGATTCCCTGGAAGATGATTATGAATACATCCCTCTGAATAGAGCAAACTCTCACTCGTCACGTATGCGGAGCGCTCAGCCAAGACGTTTAACTCTATCCCGAACGTTGACGCACACCCGCACTCCTGCCTCACACTTGATGGCCGAACTCACGGAGGAGACACTTTCTCCGATTAGGGAACCTGTGAAACCCAAGTCCAAACCTCAGATGGCACCTGTGAGGAATCCGAAGCAGACGTCTTGGGCAGGAGGCAGACGAGCTGGTCCAGCACAACGTAATTAGCTTGAGAATGTCCTGGGTGCTGTGAACCACTGACTAATGTACAACAGACCAGCACAACGTAATTAGCTTGAGAATGTCCTGGGTGCTGTGAACCACTGACTAATGTACAACAGACCAGCACAACGTAATTAGCTTGAGAATGTCCTGGGTGCTGTGAACCACTGACTAATGTACAACAGACCAGCACAACGTAATTAGCTTGAGAATGTCCTGGGTGCTGTGAACCACTGACTAATGTACAACAGACCAGCACAACGTAATTAGCTTGAGAATGTCCTGGGTGCTGTGAACCACTGACTAATGTACAACAGACCAGCACAACGTAATTAGCTTGAGAATGTCCTGGGTGCTGTGAACCACTGACTAATGTACAACAGACCAGCACAACGTAATTAGCTTGAGAATGTCCTGGGTGCTGTGAACCACTGACTAATGTACAATGGACCAGCACAACGTAATTAGCTTGAGAATGTCCTGGGTGCTGTGAACCACTGACTAATGTACAACAGACCAGCACAACGTAATTAGCTTGAGAATGTCCTGGGTGCTGTGAACCACTGACTAATGTACAACAGACCAGCACAACGTAATTAGCTTGAGAATGTCCTGGGTGCTGTGAACCACTGACTAATGTACAATGGACCAGCACAACGTAATTAGCTTGAGAATGTCCTGGGTGCTGTGAACCACTGACTAATGTACAACAGACCAGCACAACGTAATTAGCTTGAGAATGTCCTGGGTGCTGTGAACCACTGACTAATGTACAACAGACCAGCACAACGTAATTAGCTTGAGAATGTCCTGGGTGCTGTGAACCACTGACTAATGTACAACAGACCAGCACAACGTAATTAGCTTGAGAATGTCCTGGGTGCTGTGAACCACTGACTAATGTACAACAGACCAGCACAACGTAATTAGCTTGAGAATGTCCTGGGTGCTGTGAACCACTGACTAATGTACAACAGACCAGCACAACGTAATTAGCTTGAGAATGTCCTGGGTGCTGTGAACCACTGACTAATGTACAACAGACCAGCACAACGTAATTAGCTTGAGACTGTCCTGGGTGCTGTGAACCACTGACTAATGTACAACAGACCAGCACAACGTAATTAGCTTGAGAATGTCCTGGGTGCTGTGAACCACTGACTAATGTACAATGGACCAGCACAACGTAATTAGCTTGAGAATGTCCTGGGTGCTGTGAACCACTGACTAATGTACAACAGACCAGCACAACGTAATTAGCTTGAGAATGTCCTGGGTGCTGTGAACCACTGACTAATGTACAACAGACCAGCACAACGTAATTAGCTTGAGAATGTCCTGGGTGCTGTGAACCACTGACTAATGTACAACAGACCAGCACAACGTAATTAGCTTGAGACTGTCCTGGGTGCTGTGAACCACTGACTAATGTACAACAGACCAGCACAACGTAATTAGCTTGAGAATGTCCTGGGTGCTGTGAACCACTGACTAATGTACAACAGACCAGCACAACGTAATTAGCTTGAGAATGTCCTGGGTGCTGTGAACCACTGACTAATGTACAACAGACCAGCACAACGTAATTAGCTTGAGACTGTCCTGGGTGCTGTGAACCACTGACTAATGTACAACAGACCAGCACAACGTAATTAGCTTGAGAATGTCCTGGGTGCTGTGAACCACTGACTAATGTACAATGGACCAGCACAACGTAATTAGCTTGAGAATGTCCTGGGTGCTGTGAACCACTGACTAATGTACAACAGACCAGCACAAACTCATGCTAATTGATTTGAATATTGCTGTGAGATCATTCACTCATTGTGGTATCACGTCAAATTTTGACGATTATAGAATATATCCTGAGTGATGTGTGGCACCGATTTATATCTACCACGTGCAAGCACTCTTTGATTCTATCTCATCATACAAATTGCTCAAATGGAGCCGTAATTATAATTTTCTTAATAAAAGTTACATTAAATTTTGTAAGCATATTGTGTGTATTGAACTAAGAATTATCTTTTATTTGTAAAGATTGTCCCTGATGAGAAATGAACTGAATATTTCAATCACTCATTGGGGTCCATTCTTGAGTAACGAGAGAATACTTCCTGAGTGAGCACTTCATCTTTCATATATCTCTTAGATTCTCAGGGGGAGACGACTCAGAACATTTACTGGTGGTTACATTAAAAGGGACACTGCGTCGAGAATAAAAATCAGATCATGTGTATCTACCTATGCTGATTAACATGTCTGCTAACAAGTCACAGACACCAAATTTCAGACAATTGATGTAATTGGTAATAAAAACTACTGCATGTAGACAGTGAAGTGAAGTGTAACTCGGTAGCAGACACTCTAATCAGCTCAGTGAGATAAAGATGAGACTCATTTTTGTATATATATATGGGATATAGTCGTCACCCTGTCCGTCTGTCTGTCCGTCCGTCCGTCCGTCTGTCAGTAATCATTTCGTTTCCGGAGCCGAACTCGAAAACGAAAACGAAACTTTCCATGTGTATTACCCACCAACTGAAGTGGTGCCTTTTGATGTTTTGAGATTTCTGAAAATTTTATTTCTTTTCGTTTCCATAGAAACATGTTGGATTTGGACTTTGTTCAGGGATAGGTCTGCATCTGTAGTAGAACTCCAAAACTCTTTATCATGCCTCAAACTCAGCATGTGTATTACCCCCTCATTGAAGTAATCGATATACAATTATCTGTCAAAGATGTGTTTTACAAATTATGTGGGACCAGTGGGATATGTCATCCTCTGATGACTCTTGTTATCCTTGACGCAGTGACCCTTTAACGCTTGAATATATCTGTGACAAATGGAGTCAGATGTGATGTGCAATGAAGAATTACTCTGTTATTCTCAGTTTGAAGACTTGATCGCCATGGCGATCAATGTGAGGTTTCTAACTCTTAGTTTGTTACTATGTGAAAGAAGAAAAGAACTGTTCTTGAAGAAATTATTGATCTTTGAAATTAAGTTATCCGGTATGCTGAAAAATTTGACAACTTATTTTACAAATTTGTTTGTCCTTTTCAATGTCGCCGGAATTGTAAACCCCAAAATAAAAAATAGAAGGCTTATTACCTCAAAATTCACAGAACTGCTATAAAATCATTCACTTAAAATATTTTGTGCAGTTTAGCAATCTCTGATCTTGCACTTTGTCAGTGTAGTGAATCACATTGCAAGTTGTTCCTCACTAATATGTGTTAGGGGAAAATTGAAGTATTTCAATGATATTAATTGACCGATAAGTTTCAAAATTAATTTGTATTGCCTTCAATTTCCATCATTGTTTACATGAAAACTTGTTACTTTCTTTTTAATCATAATTATTCACATTTTGTTATCAAATGACCTTTCCTAATCATTGACATACTCTGTATATTGAAACAATCTTTTAATGTACCCAGCTTGGTAAAATGAGGTTGAATTAGATATCTATTTCACACCCGGCCGAGTGTATGTGCCCTAATCTGTGTTTGATATCTATTAGCTGTCATTGTTTCAATTGAATGCTTATTGCATATACCCTATACAAAGACTTGCTGACCCGGGACCCATATCACGCTCTGTTATCAGCCAACTACTCCCAAACATTTACATGTACCTCCCGTTTAACTGGAAGGTGACTGACTGGCCCAAAGTCAGGCAGACATTTCAAACTTTCATTAACTAGTAGCTGAGCTGTACGAACAATGGATATAGCCTTCATGGTCATGAATTTCCTTCCTAAAATGTTGGGATGATATTGGAGAGTAATCTATACAGTGAATTTAACTGGCTGTCCGTCTCGCTCTCCCTGTGAGAGAGGATGTATACACAGCTGGTTGCTATGTATGCCAGCAAGTTATATGGTAACTTACACCATATACTCTTCTTATCTTTCTACAAATACTGTAGTAGATAGTTCTAGACTAGATTGGCTCATTTTGACATAAAAATAATTCTATTTTTTCTGATGTTCACTTTTAAATGTAATTTTACTGTTGAGTTGCGGATTGTTTGGTTGAATGCAACTGATGTTCAGTGTTTGAGTTTGTGTTCTTTTAATATATTGGTGAATAGAGTTGATTTCAGTTTCAAGGGTCATGACGGGATTATTGATTGTACTTTGGTTTATGAGATTATTACATTGCCTTTGAATCTGTACAATGCTTCAAGACTTGAACTTTACTCAAACCATTTCATAGCAAAGTGCCTTGAAAGGAATCATTGCACAGTTGGGGCAAGAGAAAAAAGATATGTAGGTATTTATCATTTTTTTATCCCCGATAACTTTAAGACATCTTATTCATTATCAATTCCAGAAATTTTCCTAATCTCATTATCAATTCCAATTTATTGCAGCAAGCCATGGCAGGAACCGAGGACCAATGAAAGCGAAGGGGCGTGGCAAGAGCCGAGGCTACGCGCCGGCCAAGCAGTCTCCTCGGACGGACAACATCACCCAGCGCATGCTGTCG
The DNA here is from genome assembly GCA_936450465.1 of Gibbula magus. NCBI lineage: Eukaryota > Metazoa > Mollusca > Gastropoda > Trochida > Trochidae > Gibbula > Gibbula magus. The sequence continues at coordinate 3,743,209 of OW388293.1, read as the reverse complement.
GCCAGTCGGATGAAGATGAACGAGCTGCGGAACCAGCTTGAGGACCAGAGCCACATGATCCGGGAGCTGAAGGATGAGAACAAGCTGCTGAAGAAGATGCAGTACCGGCAGGAGAAGGCTCTCGGCAAGTTCGAGGATCAGGAGAGTGATCTGCCTCGCCTCATCCTCAAACACAACAACGAGCTGCGCGCACAGAAGGAACAGCTTCGCGTCATGAAGGAGAAGTATGAGAAGACTGACCGCTATCTCCGGGACGCAGAGGATGACCTGGACCGTGCCAACGCCAAGATTAAGAAATACAAGAGTCTTACCGAGAACAAGAACCTGCCCGAGCGAGATGAGCTCAATCGGAAACTTAACAGAGCCGAGCAGGATCTCGAGGAGAAGGACATCAAAATTAGGGTGAGTTGGAAGTGATATTATAATTATTGTGACTTAGTTGGGGGTATTTAGCTCTCTGGGCGTGAGTGCGTTTGTGTTTGAGTTAGTCAGGGCTATCTAGCTCTCTGGGCGTGAGTGCGTTTGTGTTTGTGTGCTTGCATCTATCCCGTCTGTCCTAAATGGTTTTTCGAGCCTAACTTGAAAACTATATCATATGACTTGGGAACTTCCAAATATTTAAACCCTTCTCGTTTCTTCTATGAATTTGAAAGCATTTTTATTTAAGAATTTGTGAATGAAATTTAATCTGTGTCTTAGACTGAATAGTTATGTCCATAGTAAAGGAATTACTTTGCTGTACCTAAAAAGTGTAATTGTGATTGTTATGCCATTGTATTCTATAAAGGCAGATAGTTGTGCAAGCTGAGTTCTCAACGGTGTACTGTGTTCGTACAGGATCTGCAGCGTCACGTGGACCACCTCTCCAAGAACCATCGACACGAGCTGGGGGTGGAGATAGCGCGACATCGCGACACACGCAGACAGGTGGACCAGATGAAGGAGGAGAAGGAGAGTCTGGAGAACAAACTCAAGGTCAGTGGGGGGAGGGGGTGAATGTTTGGATGAATGAGAAATGAGTTCTATGGATAACAATTTCTTTATTGCAATGGTCTAGAAAGTCTGAAATTCTAAAACTATTTGTTAGAGGAGAGTTCAATTGATGTGATGTTTTTAGTATAATTCAAACTTATCACATACCTGAAGTCCCATCAGTTCAATCTCTCTCGTAGACTCATCAAACTTTCCTCTTCTACAATACCATCAATCAAATCATCATTATAGATTTTTTAACGCGCTGGACTCATCATAGCTTCTCAAAACTGCTTAGAGTGCGATACAACCTGAGGAAATCTGAGATAGTGCCACTCTTCAATGCAATAAGGTCGCTTTTACAGGTTAACTGCAGTTTCAGCATGGATTTGAAGGTTGTTAAGACTGTGTGTAGGTGTTACAGGTTAACTGCAGTTTCAGCATGGATTTGAAGGTTGTTAAGACTGTGTGTAGGTGTTACAGGTTAACTGCAGTTTCAGCATGGATTTGAAGGTTGTTAAGACTGTATGTAGGTGTTACAGGTTAACTGCAGTTTCAGCATGGATTTGAAGGTTGTTAAGACTGTGTGTAGGTGTTACAGGTTAACTGCAGTTTCAGCATGGATTTGAAGGTTGTTAAGACTGTGTGTAGGTGTTACAGGTTAACTGCAGTTTCAGCATGGATTTGAAGGTTGTTAAGACTGTGTGTAGGTGTTACAGGTTAACTGCAGTTTCAGCATGGATTTGAAGGTTGTTAAGACTGTATGTAGGTGCTGAGGTTTATCTTTGTGGAAAGAGGAGTTATACAGATTATTAAGATTATGATGAGTTCACGAGTACCCTTACCGCTGCAGGAGAAGGAGAAGGAACTGGACATAAAGAACATCTACAGTAACCGGGTGATGCGTCCACCCCACAAGCTACCCAACTCGTACAGCGGCACCCCCCTCGACTCTCCCCCCGCCACCCACAGGAGGAGGGTCCCCTCCCACACTGAGCTCACCGCCAGGGAGAAGGCCAGGATGTTCGAGTTGAAGAGGAGGGAGGAGATGAAAAAGGTTTGATCGCTTAAAAACTATGATTTGATTGGCTAGCCAGTGACGTTTTTTTTCTTCTACAAACTTGTACGGAACATGCGCCTAATCATGGTGTCATCAAACCTTGTGGTGAGAAATCTATAGAACCAGTTCGTATCCTGGTACATACATTATTTTGCAGATTTTATTCCTTGAAACAGGGTAGATTTTAACCCTTATGTTGCAGGTCGGGTTAGTCCGGGATGGAATTAGTGAATTCTTACATTCCTGCAGGCAATATCTGGACACGGCTCTCATGCTTTATCAAAACCGTTTATTATCGATAGGATCCCACCTGGCATTAGGCAATCTTATAGTTGTTAAGGTTGACCAATTGGAAGATATGTTTGTTTCTTTGAAGACTACTTCTTATGGTTACTAGTAGTTTTACCACAGTATAATAAAGCTTCTCTTATCTATTTCCAGAACAAACCAAAGCCTCGTCCGCGGCAGGAGAAGCCAACAGAAATGTTTGTGAATAGAGACACTCTAGAGGACGATCGCAATCGTCTGTTCTTGGAGGAGAAAGAACGTCGGGAACAAGAAAACAGGTTCTTGCAGGCTCAGGAAGAAGAAGAACGGGAACGAGAACAGGAGCGTGAGAGGGAGCGAGAACGTGAGAGAGAGAGGGAAAGAGACCGGCAGAGAATGAGGGAAAGAGAGAAGCAGAGAGAAACAGAACGAGAGGAGGAGGATATGAGGAAGGAGAGAGAACGAATGAAGCGCGACTCTCATGAACTGGAGACAAGGAGGAGAGAACAGAGGGAGAAAGACGACCGAGAGAGGCGGGAGAGGGACGAGAGAGACCGTATTGAGAGAGAGGAACGAGAAAGACGGGAGCAGTATGAGAGAGAGAAGGAGATAGAGCGCAAGGCACGGGAGGAGAGGGAAAGGCTTGACAATGATCCCAAAGTTCTTGAAGAACGGAGGAAAAAGGATTTCCTGCTTGCGAAGTTGAAAGCTCTTGATAATTCCACGACCGAGCAAGAAAGTCCAAATAGGTCTCCATTTGATGATTCCTCCTCACCGTCCAGTAAGAAAAGCTATTCATTCAGCAGGCCTACGGAAAACTTGCACAATGGTAAGCCTGCCTATGAAGAAGTGAGTGTTCCTTACTTAGATAGGCGGAAACAGCAGAAAAGTAAAGACGACGACATTGGGGGATACAATCCGTCCTTCGGAACATCGTCCTCCAAATTTAAATCTGGTTCAGGAGAGACTCCTTCTCCGTCCAAAACGAACAACAGAAAAGCAGCGTTAATGGACGACCTGTTTGGCAATCAGTCAGGACGGACAGAAAAAGACGACGATTTCCTCTTTTCCTCTGATACCAAGAAAAAGAGTAGTGGCCGACAGTTTGGATTCACATGGGATGACAACTCAGGGAAGCAAACGGGGTCAGCCTCACGGAATCGAGAAAATTCTAGCACATTGTTTGGAGGTGGTGCAGCCTTGATAGATGAAGACTCGTCAAATGACAAATCGAAACTGTTGCCACGACGTTCGCGACACCACACTAGTACGTTCAGCTCTAAGCCTGCTGTGAGTGCGGTGGAGCTTCCCGAGGATGATATTGAGGAAGTCGTGTTATAGTGACTCGGTCAACTTGATCACTTCACCGTCCGTCCCTCACCTCTGATGTGCCCTAGAGAACTCTGCGAACAATGAATAGTCATAGACAGTTGTTATATCACATAGATCACAAACTCACACAGTGTTTTTTTACAGTTTTCATCAAAGAGAGCATCTCACATTGCCACACATGGTTTGATACATTTAAACTTCTTTGGTGCATCCATCATCAGTCACAAATCATCTCCCAGCATGCAACTTTCCTGCATTTTATATTGCTGTTTGTTTTTGTGTTGTTTGTGTGACCCCAAGAAAAGTTCAAGTTAAGTATTATTTTTCTGTAGCCATATTTTGGTGATGATGTTGATTTCAATGTGTCTGTCACTCTCAATATCCATGAAATATTATTAGGAGTTGTTATTTATTGTCTGATGTAATAACAGAATATAAAAAATGGTATATAGATCCATCATTGAAGAAGGTTTATATGATTGCTATTCCATACCAAAGATGGCTGATTAGGGTAGTTCTCATGGGATATATATCAAAATGATTTGCGCTCAGTGTCTCAGGACTACGCCTGCTATATAATAAAATGGAAAGCATCTCATATTGTTGAAGAAAAATATCCATGTCCAAGAACAGACAAGTTTATGAATTTTATTTTTATATTAACCTTAAACTTATTGTGAATAAATTCAGAATTGTTAATGCACAAAGTTATTGATTTTATAAAATATGGTCTGGTAATAGTATCAGAGGGAAAATGAAAATGTTTTTTTCTAAAATCAACTTTCAAAATGTTGAAGTGAGTCTTTCTTGCCTATAAGAATCAGCCTAATGTGATGGCGTGAATGTTGCATCTGTCACAAATTGTTATGTATTGTATTGTGCTCGCACATATAATGAAAAGTTACTGTGATACATTATACATAAATCGTATTTGCCATATAACTTCATTCATATTGTGATAGCTGCTCAGGCTTTTTCATCAAGTCTTTGCTTTGTGAACACGTAAATTTAATACTCAATTGATTTAAAGCATAATCACAGTATGTATATCTTATATTTGATATTTATATTTGATGTCCATATTTACAATATCTGATCAAATAAGTCCCATTTGACGCTTGTACTGAAATGTTTGACAGGTTACGAAATATTCACCTCAAAGCATTTTTTTAAATTACAAATTGACAAGAATGAATTTTTGTTTTTTTATTTAAGATTCATGTTGGTTGTATTTGTGTCTGCTTTGAGTCATTGACAATGTGTTTGTTGTGCCAAAGTGTTGAACAATCACACACACGTTCTGTTACAACATGTCAGTGAGGAAAATTACAAAATGGTTATGAACAGGGTGAAAGATCGCTTTTAATAGATGTCTTATTATATATTTTAATAATTTTTAGAAAATTGTTATCTTTTTAATCAAATTCACAAATTTCATTATATATTATCCATCAAAATTCAATTGTTGATTCATTTAGAAAATACCTCATAGGCAAGATGATCTTGGATGAGAAGGGTATTTGATTTTGGTACAATATGTTGTATTAAAAACGTTTGTTAGTGAATTCTAAGTTTATAACCTAAGTTGACAAATACAAATTATAATTATTGTGTTTACATTGGGGAAACAAAAGGAAGAACCATAATCAATGGAAAAGAAGACATGTTTGTTTTAAATAAAGATTTAATTGTTATGATTTGGGTGGCTTCCAGCCCCCCTCATTGTCTTGCTTTTCCATCGGTGATGGTTCCCCACCTTGGTTTACCTATTTACTGATGTTCACGCTAGTCCAGAAACACAGCGCAGTTAGTGGACTGGATCACGATGACAAACGTTTGCTTTCAATGGAGATTTCTCATTCTGTTTTACATTTGATCTTCAGTTCCGAGTCATATAAATTATAACTATTATCTGTGGATACTAAAGAGAGGAGAGTTGTACAGAGAAATTGTTTCTCAGTTATGTTATTTACTTAAAGCCTACCAGTAACTGTAGTTCTTCATTTTCGAGAATCAACATTTTTGAAGTGACTGCATCGTTTTTGGTTTGTCAGTTTCTCCTCCCAATATAATGTGTAAGTGTAAAGATACTTCGCTCTTGTAAGCTGACGAATAGTAGGAAATTGTTTGAATTGGACAAGTGTAAGTGTTTTTACCATATTTTGTATAGAATTAGTAACTTTACATTGAAATTTGATATTGATAGTTACAATTAAATTGATTGTTTTACATCCGGATATTTAGTTTCTGCACATGGTGATGATACATGTAGTGATATAGCTTGCATTCCTGAAAATTTGGTTTGGACCTTGTCCACAACTGTAGAGAGAGCAGGGATGGGAAAGGCAGGGGCCGTGTGCCATTTTGCACAATGGATAAAAAAAATGGCCCATTAAAATTAAAATTTTTACAATTGCTGCAAGGGGAATGGCCCAGAAAGTTCAGAAAATGACTAAAAGCCCTAAAAATGGCCCATTGTCAAAGGTGTCTTTCCCAATCTCTGAGAGAGTTATCAAAATAGATATAAATATAAGTGCTTTTACTTTCATTAGCATGTGACAGGGAGGCTTTACCCATTGGACACACATCATCATGTTAGTATTTATTATAAGTTATTAAAATAATACATTTGAAATAATTTTTCATCTTTAATTAAATTCTTGTGTGGCTTAGTTGGATGAATATAAAATGCTGATTAGTTTACAAGTACCCAGACTTTTTATCACAAGATTATATTTCATAATTCAGCATGATAATGTAATGAATATATTGATAATTTATAACAAAATGTTTTACCATTTTACCCGTCATGTGTTGTATTTATGTCACATAAGCATGAGATAAGTATCAAACAACACTGTGCCTTTAAGTCCTCCCTTTATACACAGCAATGTGAACATCTCCAAATTATCATCATTTTGAACTTTGACCAAAATCATGACATCATTTTGCCAATTTATCACTTATGCAATGCTGAAGGCAAGGCATTTTAAGTCAGTTTGATGAGTACAGTTTTTATATTCCTGTGAACACAAATCTGCATCTCTGTATGAACGGAATGTCTGTTGTATCACTCTATCTTCCAGGTCTTGTTATCGCTCGTGTATAATCTCTATTATTGAACATTACATATCATATATATATATATAAATACTTATATAGAAACTGTGTTGTCTTATTTCTCATCGAATCAATTAGATTGCGATCTTCAGTTAATTATACCAGAATTACCACATGCATGTCAGACGACCCTGGCTGCATGGACTCCGCAGGATATACTCTGGGCAAACATGTAACTTCTGCATCTCTGACAGGCTGCTGTGCAGGGGTACACATGCACTGTGCAGATGAGATCCTACCTCTCTCCAGATGTCTGCATTATATAGTGTATAACTAATGAGAAGTGAAACCTATACCCCAAAGACAGTATACCCCCAACACAGCCATTTACATTCCAGCATGTGGATCTTCATCAAATTTAAACTTAGAATCTACTTAATGACTGCACATGCAACATGATACAAGGCTTCCGCTCAATGATAGGGTTTTTAGCTCATCAGGATTATAAAGGATAACCAGGGGGGGCCAGCATCCTGTGTCGTCTTGTAAACTTTTCATATTCTCCACTTCTCTAAGAACTTACTGTTACCATGAAATTGAACAATTTTAGGGAGTTGCCTTGCACCTTGCAACTTTCCTCAGCAAGGCATAACTGTTGTCAGTCTCCATCACTAACTAATTTAAGCCTTGCCGCATTTCCTTAATATTTCTATGCTAGCGAATTGGAGCCTACTATGCATTTAAAGTTCAGCACTCTCAGCTATGTTAGCACGGAAAAATAAAGGAAATGCTGCAAGGAGGGATGATGTACATTTTGTCCTAAAACAACTGAACAAATGAGAAAAACATGATTACAAAATATAATTTTTATTCCAAAATTCAGCCTACATCAGACATGCAAAATAAGGTTACATATGTAGATGTACCCAACAATCACCAACACTGGTTTAATCCATCATTAATATTGAGGACCACCCACTGAGAGAGAGAGAGAGAGAAATACAGCCTGTGATGGTCCAACTAAGTGCTGGATGTACATGCTGAGACTCCCCGCACATCCTTTATCCACCTGCAGATACACACTGCTAAACATCTCTATTACATATTTCCTTCTTGCATTGCACAATTTCTCATCTGTAGATATGTAAACAAACAGAAAGAAGCCTATACAGAATATGCATAGTAATTTTTAGCTTACGAGACCAGGTAAACCATCCTATAAGTGATAGACTTACAGGTGTAGGTGGTTTCGTTTCTTCAATTCTAATTTTAAGATGTTAATGCATATTAATTAAGTTATATGTGTATTCATTACAGCTTAATGTAGATCATCTTTACAATTACACTTTCATCCGTAGGCTTCATTTTACAGAAGCAATAACATTGTTCTGCCAGTTCCAAAAGTTGTCTTTCAAAAGCTGGTCACATGTACAATAATCTATCACACATCCTCTATTCACACTTGAATTGCACACTCCTTTACATATCTTAAATGACATTGGTCATAGAACAAAGCCTTGTTGCAACAGTAAACCAAGAGAAGGAGTTTGGTTAAAGTTTGGGACTTCCTTGTGGTTTTGATCCCAGGACGATTACACTTCTTTGTTCCTTCGTAATAGTCCTATCACAGAGTCATCAGCACAGAAGATGGAGAACATTTCCTTGCTTAATCTGAAAGCGACACTGAACTCCTCACACCATCAGTACTCTTCGAGCTCTGTACACCACCGTGCTACACACCAGAACCCAGCACGCTATACCAACTCCACCTGCAATAAACAAGCGTTGGAATTATGTGCTTATCATCATTACGTTGGTGAAAAGTTACTGATTTTACAGTTAAAATTGCAAAAGTACAATCAAACTACATTTCCATTCTCAAGTAATTCTGTTTAACGGCAGCATATACAATGATAATTATTTCAAACAATATTTTGGATTGAAATAATATTTTGAACTAATATCTCCTTCAGTTGTTGAATAATAAACTGGTATTGTCATTTGTCAAGGGTCTATTTCTTAATTTCAAAATATACAAAATTGCAGATTAATGTTTTGTGAACACAGGATCTTAGCCTCAACTCCTCCTTATTTTCTAATTATTGTGAGGTGGTCCATTTTACCTGACACTCCGGTTGGGAATGCTACCAATTTTGCGAAGGGGAAGAACCAGGAAGAGGGTAGTTCCATCAGCGGGACGGTGCGGTACGACAACACGAGGCTCAGCATACACATTGCCTGAAATATCCCCGTGATTTACACATTGACTGAAACCAGTGCTAAAGAGTTGCTATTCTAACACTTAAGACTTTGAAAATATAATATTGATAAGGAGCCTCTGTTTTAAGACAATGCCACTTCTCATAATCTCCTTTTCAATATTTAATAAAATGGTGATATTTTAAGAATAAATACTTTTTTCAGTGTCTGAGTGTAAGACTAAAGAGTGGCCACTAATGAAAGATAGGGTCATTTGAAATACATACTCTGGAATCCGAAAGTGAAGAGCAAATCCTAATGTTTACGCTGAGACAAAATTGGCAATGTCAAACCACAACAGATGATAGATCTGTGAATTTACCTTAACAAATGTCACGCTTTTGTTTTTTCAAAATTGAAAACAGCTTGCTTTACTTACATGTAGGACGTGAATGGCCACTTTTATTCCAAGTTTTAACATTGTCAGATGTTTGGATCTTGTGCTTCCTGTAGATGGAAACATTTTGCCATGAATATGTTGATGTTTCTTTTTAAAGATAGACATAAGACATTGGTTGGTAATTAATTCCTATATATTTTAACACCTACCTATTTTAATCATTGAAACAACTGACATGAGCAACTAGACGAATTTCAAATAAAGCTGAATTGTTTAGCTATTTTCGGTCACTACCCAGCCTCTGCCAAATTGTGATCTGTTGCACATCAGCAACATGTTACTTAAAGTGATTTATTACTCAACCGGGGTTAGATCACTCGTTAGATAACAATGAGTTGGTTACACACATGTGTGAAACCACCGTGTGCTGCTGTAACGTCATAATCGGCGCGTGACGTCATAGTCCTTTTTGGTTGACGACACAATGTTTGCCGCACGACTGCAATAGCGGATGACCTTTTTGCAAGTGAGCGTCACTAACAACGATTTTCTTGCAATTCAGCGCTATTTACATCATTGAGTAATAAATAAAATACTAAACTTGGTCCCGTTTGATAACATGTTTATGAAACTCGTGAAAGGCATTGGTATTTATCTTGCTTTCACTCGTTAAAATACAAAACCATTAACTCATTTCATAAACATGTTATCAAACGGGACATCGTATCGTATTCTCTATGTATTCACACACCACTGCATCTGTAATTACTGATGAGGAGTTTCAAAGCGAGTAGCCGCTAGCTTTTTCCATGGGACCCATATTTATAAAATCAGTGGATGGAAAGCAGTTTTTTTATATTCTTAAAACATGTTTTTAACATGATTTCCTGTATTGCCAAGTATCTCCGATCATGTAGCGCCCAAAAATCATGCTAACCGACCCTCCCACGCCCCCCCCCCCCCCCCCCCCCCCTACCAGAATTGGAGCCAAAAAATTACAGATTTTTCTGGTGTTACAAAATTGTTTTAAAATAAACTACCCGAGATAGAATCACGTTTGACAGCTCATATTAAAGCTGACGAACTGATGAAATCAATAGACACGTTGTTGTGCAGTCATGAATGGATAATTGGCAATTGCTACAATCGATTGCAAAGTTTGAATAGGTTGTTTGTAACGTACCCCAGAAAATGTTTTGACTAAATTTGCATAATATCTTAGGGTTCTGATCTTTAAAGTTCATTGTCATAAATAAAAGCATTTCAAATGACATAAACTAAATGAAAACACAACTTGATGATGACACTCAGGTTCTCTGAGAATAAAGGATGATTCATACAAGTGATTCAAATATTACCAAGTTGTTTTAGTTCTCCCATGATTTTGTCAATTTTGCGTTGAATCTTCATGTAGCGAGCGAACTCGTCCGCCATGTTGACAGACTCTTGTTCTGCCTTCAGGTCCTTGACCTGTGACCTCAAATCTAGCTCCTCATTGGTCAGCTTGAACACTTTCTTTCCCAACTGGAATTATGGAAATATATACATGTAAATATTTCACATGTCAAAGCTTACAACTGTTTCTTTATCTTAATAAAAAGAGGGTTCTATCAGGATATTTTATTTTGGAAACAAACTTCGAGAGGATATTCCCGTTGACACATACATGCTTAAAACACAGTCAATTGAAAGATATTAAGGAAGTTAATATTTTGATGACTTTATATTTCACAACTTGATGAAGACAAGCGCACATTTGTTGAAAAATGAAAACAATGAGAACTGAAGCAATTCATCTGTGCTGCGAGTGGAGAAAACTCAAAACACAATGTTTATTAGTTTTATTGTATGTTATATGTAGTCCAGCATGCTAGACGTCTTCCTACGTCGTCTTGTTGTTGTTGGGTGCGCAGTCATCGCATATAAACCGACTTTAGATTATCTGAAATATGTTATGTGTTGCTTTGTGAATATTCTATCATTGTACATGTTTTATTATTTTAAAAGTATAAAATTTGGTTAAATACAGCATGTTTTCATTTCATGTAATGCCAAGAATTCAAAATTGTGGATGCTGTCGATAAATCTGTGATAGAACTTTCCCTTTAGTTTACACATTGTCTGGGTTATTTTAGTCACCAGACGACCATGTATTATCAGTAGATATACATAGGTGGAATAAAAGAATTAACAAATGGGATGAATTTATATAGGAAAGAAATCAATGGTTAGGAAACTCAAATCTAACATGATAAGTCAGTAAGTGTGAACTGCAAATAAAGCATACTTCCTCCACCAACAATTCACACTTTAATAATAAAACGTTGTGACTGGAAAGATGAAAACAGGGATGTATTATGGTATTAATATGATACAGTTGTAAGAATGCAATCTTGATTGCAGTCCTTAGTACCACTTACATATTCGAGTATTTACTAAGCTTGGTCGAAAACCGGACAATCAAGTTTGAATGTCATTTAATATGCATAGATGCTTCCAATGGTACTCATATTGAAACAAATATTTAGAATTTATGTCAACGAAACGCTTACCAATCCTGCCACAATATGAGAGTATTTCGGCAAGATTGAAAACAGTATAACCAACAGCAAGATTAAAACCATCAAAAACATTTTTGCGATATCGAAGGGAAGTAACTCTGCTCACGATGTTTGCATACCACACAAACTATTTTATCATTTCCTTGAAATGTCTGTGGCAGGTCGTTTTTATGATTGAGCTTGGATTTATGAGTATGAATATGTATTCAATTTTACTTTAATACGTGTTAATTTGAAATCTTATTTTTCAAAGAGCCTCTTATATAGTGTCATTAAGAGTTACTAAATACAAATATAGAACCCCAAAAATATCCCATTGAAAGCAATAAACATAATTAAAAACATTTTTTATCGCAATAAACGAAAAAATAGCATAAAAATGGCATTCGTTTGTAAATATTCCCAATCTTATTATCCTGAGTGGTCGAGTCGTATACTATGAAACAAAGAGGACGACAAGGAGACGAAAAAGATAAGCAACATTGATTGAGTGCACTATGTGCCGAGTGGTCAATTTTCTGATTGCCCTTTTCTGATTATTTCAAACTAACATCCTCGAGGTTTAAGTTTAAGTTTACTCCCCATACACTCGTGATTCAAGTGTCCAATTAACTGACATACCGTATCCAAGCTTTCCACACATTTAGGTAAATTAGGTAAAACGTCGGTAATTTGTTTTTGCCATATATACACATTGATAGAAAACTCTATTTGTAAATTTGTTGAAGTTTTTACATATTTTACCTTAATTTTATTACGATAACTTGTTTCATCTGCATATGTTATAATGATATATCATCAGCCTATATGTGATAATATAAATATTCGCTTAAAATTTAGTTTCCACCAAAACACCGTTATTTTACTGGCCACCACATACATATATGAAGATTGTGTATTCGTTATCGTTATTCCGCGTTTCTAATATTTACTCTAGATTATGAATATATATATAGATCGAAAATTTCTCAGATTGAGAAGTTTCTTCCAAATCCGGTAAGACTACTCGGAGAAAGGAACGTGTAGTTATCATGCTGTATGTCCATTGTTCACCGAATATAACTTCAACTTCATCAGTCTTTCATCTGTGACTCACTAATGTTAACGTTTAGTATTTTCAGACACCATGAACTATATTACGGTCTGTGATTTTTCATTTTCAGTTATCCTTCATATTCACAAATCTAACAACACGGTGTACATTTAATATTTCACAGACGCTTCACGGTTCACTGTAACATACCCTTTTGACTTGATCCGTTTTCATATTGAAATATCAACATTCCCATATAAAATTATTAAGATGTCTCTTTTTTTTTGTGAGTCAATTTTTTTTATTCTTAGTGTATTATATGAGTCATTCTAAAAAAAGTGCACAATTCCGGACACAAAATTTTGAAAATTATGTTATTTTTCAGAACTTTTTTTCACAAATGTGAAGAGATATCATTAAGATATGAGAAAATTGAGATATATTAAGTCTGTGGCCAATTAATTTAATTAGCTAGTGTGACCATTAGTGTCTTTCCTGTAACAGTTATATTTTGTAGTAAAATGTTTAAATATAGTGATTATTTCAAATTATTCAAAAGCATGTTAAAACCTTATCTTTTAAGATTAAGTAGGTATATCACAAAATGTGCTAATAATTTACTTAGGAATTAAAAATAATAGCGACCAATTGTTTGCCTAAGAAAACAGAATCCTGGAGTACATTTTCAAAACCTTTAGATTCCAAAATAATTGATTTTGTAATAATAGATTTGACTGACATTGTCACATACATATTAATGTATTCTTTCAGGATATTGCAGACATTATATCATTAATATGTATTTAACTAATTAAGAAATACATGATGTTACAGGAAAGACAACACTGTTATTGTAAAGACACCCTATGTTACTGGACAGAGAAACAGAGAGTATCCCAGAATTCTACTGATATCTCAAGACATTGCCAAATTTTATTGGTTGAGACACATGTTGTTTTTAAGGAATGACTCGCAATAAAACTTTTGGTAATGTGACTTTAACGACTTCAATTATATTAAAAATAATATTACAGTAAAGACATAACATGTTACGGAAAAGACAATTCAATAAAATTTAGTTATTTTCGATGAGATTGGATTGATCATACAGATCAAGCCAAGCAAAAACGATAAATTTCAATCATAGCTTAATATCTACAATGAACTAGTTCATGATACGTTGTATCTATTTTCGGTATTGATCACATTTAAATATTTTGTTACAGTAAAGACAAATCGGTGTTACTGGAAACACATTAAAGAACAAGTTTGAAAATTATTATGGAAAGAATGACTAGAAGTTGAAATGTATCTGAAGCTATGGAAGCACTCACAATTGCCAACCAATAAAAGACTTTTTCCTGGGAGAAACTTAGAGACCATCTATTTGTTCAATATTATATGGCACTGTTATAGGAAAGACATTTTTTCCTGTGACAAACCTTAGACAGTGTGAAAATAATATTAAACATAGGCCTAGATTGAGTTGATACACATAAGAAGTGCTTAAAATGTTGTTACTTTCAACCACATGTGAAAATAATAACATTCAGACATTTATTTTCAAATGACAGGCGTTTGAAATTGCATTTCTCTTTGCTGGGACATAGCAAATTAACCACTTATTAATTAAATTAACAATTAATGGGGTGTATATTTAAAATTGAAAGTGTTGTTTTAGTCATATTAGACGTTTATATTTATATTAAATAAGATAAAATGACGTTATTACAATGAAAGGAGCATCCATGCTCCCTTTGCTTTATCACGGTCTTCTTATGACACTTATATTAAACATAAAAACAGCTCAATCCTGGATGTTCTCGCTGATTTAGACAGCTTAGAATATGGAGGACAGGAATTGTCCACATTTTTTTAGAATGACTCATATACATGTATAAGTGTAGTTTGTGTTGGTGTTTTGGTATCAGTTGAGGTATCTGACAGGACGGCGATTGTTTGGATATTTTACTCACGCTTCAAATAGCACACGCATGATAAGTGTTTCTATGTTATTTCTGTGTTTTACGTTGAGTTGGAGTGTTTTCAACGGCAAACGTACAGCCTTCGCAAGTTGACAATATGACGTCATAACATTGTCCCGATGACGTCACGCGAGTGGTGATAAAGTTTATCGTCACTCAGTAGAGTGGTGATAAAGGTTATCACCACTGTAGCTTGATAGAGGGTTTATTTCACTGATAGAACCGAGTATCTCACTCCAAATTATGTAATAAATATATATATTGTATATGCCAGGCAAATATTTCACCACATACAACATAATTCTAATGTAGCAAAACCCGAATAGTGCTCCAGTTTGGTTGACCTGCTCCCTCCTCCGGTCATTTCGCAGTAACAGTCGGTACTTCTCGATAAACTAATACCATTTATTACGTTTGGAATATTTGACCCTCAACAACACAATGAATGTACCTTTAGAATATAGCGAGCGGTATATGTCCAATATGAGAATATTATGTTTACTTTTTTATCATATGAACAAATAAAGGCATTTATTATATTTTCAGTGGTAAAAAAACGGCATTTATCGGTTAAAATAAAAGCCGTATTTTCACTGAGTGAAATAACATGTTATTCACCTGTGTGAAAGAACACTTTCGATCGTATGACGTCATCATAACAATATGATGACGTCATAAGAAGACCGTGATAAAGCAAAGGGAGCATGGATGCTCCTTTCCTTGTAATAACGTCATTTTATCTTATTTAACGTGTTTAAATGTGGCTGTTTTATAATCTCAATGTTGCAGACTGTCGGTCTCCACACACTGCAGACTACTAAACAGGGGACTCGTGAATCGTCATCAGTGTATGTTAGTGTTGATAACCATGATTTTACTGCTGCTTCCTTAAATAATGACTTAGAAAAGGTATCGCATTGGGCTGAGACATGGCAAGTTGATTTCAATCCTGCTAAGACTGAAGCAATTTTATTCTCACGTAGACGTAAAGAAACACCAATTCCTAGACTTTAAATGCAATGAGTAGATATTAATGAAGTTGATAATCATAAGCACTTAGGAGTAACATTTCAATCCAATTGTAGATGGAACTCTCACATTGTTGAACTAATCAAAAAGGTAAGTCCATTAGTAAACTGTCTGCGCATTCTGAAGTATAGATTGTCAAGAAAGTCATTAGATCAAATGTATAAGTCATATATTCTACCAATATTTGACTACTGCTCACACATGTGGGATAACTGAGAACACAAGAGAACAAGAGCAACTTATTGAAAATTTACATTTAGATGTCGTAGTGAGTCAGTGACTTAAATAATAATTCATTCCTACCTGATACAATAAGACAATGGAATAATTTACCTAATAATATCTCGAATGCTGAAACTATAAGCAATTTCAAAAGCCTACTGAAATCAACAAGACCATGCAATATGATCATATTTGACCTTACATTTGGTACACGGTTTTGCCAAATTGCTCATTCACGCCTCAGACTTGGGCGCAGTGATTTGAATGCACACATGTTTGAACGGCATATATCCGCAGATCCATCCTGCCTATGTGGTCACCCCTATGAAGACACTTTACATTATTTCTTTATTTGTCGAAATCATGCCGCAATAAGAAATGAAATGTTTTTTTTACAAGTACGGCTACAATTTGAACACAGTATTGAATGGAATTTCTTATAAAAGCAAGTTAATAAATTCTTTGATACTCAAATCTGTCCATACTGTCATTATAAAAACGCATAGGTTTGATAAATGAATTATTGTTATATACGCAGGTTGCTTGCTCTCTTTTTTCCTTGTCATCATGCTGTTTATTATTAATGTTTGTTGTATCTATGTATAAATGTAATGGAGCGGTATCAACATAAGCCATTGTGGCTTGTTTACTAATCCACATTCAATTTATTGAATAAAATATGTTTACACCAATTCTAAACCTCATTTCATTTTCTAACTGTATTACATATATTAATTGATGCAAAGTGTGCGTCAAAAAGTTTGAAAAAACAAGTAAAACTAACTTTGGTTTCCTTTCGTTTAATACTGTAATACATTAAGAACGGTATTTTACCCAATCTGATTAAAATCGACGGTTTTCCGAGGAATAGAAATTGCAAAATAGAGTATCTACCGGGATATGAACTCGTATCGTTCAGAGGTTTCTTGTGGCGAGGAATCAGTTCGGATCCCGCTATAGATGCATTATTTTGCAAATTTATTCCTCGGAACAAGGTCGATTTTAGACTGGTATTTTTACTATTTTACCTAAACACAATTACAAATGTTAATACATATAACGATTTATTCAATAAACCCGCATCAAACATCACAAGACAATTTCATGTAACCATCTCAATACAAATGTAATCAAATCTTCCCTATTTTAAGAAAAGCCATTTCCATGTTCGCATGTTCACAGAGACCAATAATTAAATGATCCCAGAGAAAATAATCAGCGCCATATTCATCTCATGTGCTTCGGCGGAACGTACATCATTAACACGGTTCAAGCCACGACCCAGTCAGGTCGGCCAATTTGTACTGATTCGATGTCGAGCAAGTGGAAAGTGTATTTCATATAACACGCACATATCTACATTAATCACACACATTTGGTCCCACTTTCAACTAAGACACACACAATCACAAATAGTTAAGCAACAAGAATTCCTGTATAATCTTGGGGAGCGGAAGTTCGGAGACCTTCTGCAGTATATGCAGATGGGAGCGGGAGGCGATGAGCACCCGCCTTATGGTGAGACAACTCTGGATCTTTAGGGACCGCGGCGTACTGGACAGTTCCTGCAATATTGGCACGATTTCCGGATGACTTTTCAGAAGTGGTAGCTTTTCTTTGCGACATTTCAGAACTAAACTTGGATCACAATACGCACCGGCTTCTATAAGCATATCTGCAATCCGTCTGTCCGTGCACACTTGTAACGACGTCGATATCGACGTGTGACCGTTGTAACCGACGAGGTTTGGATCTGCGCCGTTCAGAAGAAGCAGACGAACAGTGTCATAGTTCCCTGACTTTACCGCCAATATGAGCGCAGACGATCCCCGTAGTTGGAGGGCGTCTATCATGGCGCCATTTCGCACTAAAAGAGAGGCTATTTTTACGTTACCGTGAAGAGCCGCGACGTGAAGAGGGCGCAGCATTGTGACGTCAGCGATATTGACGTCACATCCTTTAGCCGACGTCATTGCTTTGACCATTTCATAGTTGTCAAGATCGACGGCGTGCCACAATGCCGTGCATCCGCGGTCATCTTGGATATTGACGTCAAATCCTCCTTGAATCAACAGTTTTACCATATCGATGTCTCCTTTCACAATACAAGGATAAGTCGACAGTAGTTTTAAACGGTCCTGCTTTTTGTATTCCCGCAGTTGATAACAAAAGTTGTTGATGTCGACAACGTACTTGAGATTTGCGTCTGCACCACGTGACAGAATATACCGTGCGACGTCTTTGTGTCTCTGTGAAACGGCGACGTCAAGTAACGTCATTCCCATTCTGTGAACGGCCTGCGTACTGCGGAAAGCATGGTTAGGGTCAAGTCCGCGGCTAAGGTAGCCTTTCACAGAGGCAGAGTTACCAGCGATGAGGGCGTCGAAGAGGTCGTCTTCGAAATAATCCATCTTTGGCATCGGTCAGATCGTCATTGGTTTACGTCAATAGAAGAGTTTAGCTCCCAGTCTCTCTGAGACACGATAATTCTCTATGTTGGAATATTGTCAACACCTTTGGAAATGTTTCAAATACATTTCTTGATTAGAAAAAAATGCAATGTCACACAACTTTTTCACCCCCGAGAAGAACATCCGCAGCAGTATTGTAGTCAGAATTCACAGAAATGAATTGTCAGGTCATCTGGTGTACTGAGTGACTTGTCCGCATCACAGACATCCAGCCTTCCACAGCGTGCGAAACTCAACTGTAGTGTAAAACACTTGACGATCTGTTATCAATCGACTTCGATCGAAGCCCACAAACACCTTTCCTCCAGCGCGATCCACATTTTAGAAGTACCGTGTTCAACGCTGAACATTGAAATATAGCCAATGCGGGGAGGAAGTATGTGTATATATCCAACGTGACAGATGTGACATATGGTCCGTTAACACCTAGATGTCAAGTGATTGACTCGCCATTCGTTCCATACGAGCAGATTGCTCTCGATTTCTGCTGCATTGCATGCATTATTAAAGTCCCGTTAAAGATAGCGTCTCGGTCGCCTAGCACAATAGAGCCGGTGCATGAGAAATTAATGCACCGAGAAATTTGATTTACCTGTAGGAACTAAATAATGTCGCTGATAAACTTTTACAAAAAGAATTCTATTCGTTATTTAACAACCCACGGGGATTGATAGCATATTGTATGTCCTCCAAATAAGCTTAATTTCTAATCTCAAAATACAAAGATATGACGATAAAAGGCTGGCGCGAAATTATTCAAAATATCCATCAAATGAAAAAAATATTAGAAAACAGTGATTATAGCTGTATATATGTGTGTTACTTTGCTGTATTAGTTCATATGACGCTTAATACAATAATAATTTAATGGGCCATGTTCAAGAGAGGTTTCAAAGTTATCGGTCCGTACTTTTGAACCTCTCTTGAGCGCGATTGCTCAATGTAGCGCTGCGTAGCAAGGCGAGCAAACTTCGAGGAATTTGCACCGTGTCGTTCAAGAGAGAATGAGCGCTACGTTGAGCAGTCAATGAGCGATTATAAGCGCTCGCTGTTATGGAACGGAGCCCTTGTGAGGCATTCTCTTCCCACAGAGGTTACTCCCTTCAGATTTTCGACCCTACCTCTGAAGGGAGTAACCTCTGCGGGGAGAGAATGTAGTGAGGGGGCATACTGTCGTATTAATATAGATAGGAGAATGTTTAGGAAAAAATGTCCAAATAAAAAGTCGATTTCAAGCGATATAGTACAGGGAGTGATGCATAGGTATGAATGCATATTGATTTAGTGAATTTGAGATTTTTCATTTTGCAACCAATGTGTATATATATGTGCGTGTTATTTGATGACAATGTAAATTTTACACACTACATGGAACATGATTTTGATTATATCCCCGCTTCGACGTGTGTATGTGCGTCCGCGTGCGGCTGTCCGTCCGAAATCGTTTCCGGAGCATATCTCAAAAAACTATATGACTTGGAACCTTCATATTTGGTATGGAAGTAACGTATATGGTGCTTTGTACTTTTCAGGGGTCTTGACTTCAAGGTCCAAATAAGTTTTGAAATGTTGACCAAAAATGGTCTGATTTTCTGACGTTGTGTCGTTTCCGGTGCATATCTAAAAAAAACTATACGACTTGGAACTTTCAAATTTGATATTGAAGTAACCTATATGATGCTTTGTGCCTTTTATTGGTCTCAACTCCAAGGTCCAAATAATTTTTGAAATTTTGACCCAAAACGGGCCCGACTTCGGACTGTCGTTTCCAGATCATTTCTCAATAACTTTATGAGTAGGAAACTTCATATTTTGTGTGGAAATGATCTATATGATGATGTTGTGCCTTTTAGCGAATTCAATTCACAAGGTTCAAATAACTTTTGAAATTATTAGTTAATTGTTATATACACACTGTCGGCCTAAAGAAACGCCTACTTGATCTTCCTTAAAATAAAAGATGAAATAATTTCAGAAAAATAATCAATCCACGTTATGCTGAAATCAAACTGATATGAAAATCCATTGAAATCGTGGGAAAACTGTGATTCGAGTCAATAACCTTCATGAAAACCATGCCCAAAGAAGATCGCTATTTCCGGTTGATTCACTTGCGCACCGTAACCATGTACATCTGTAGCGTCATCACCACTTTAATTCGAATGCGTGCCTGTATTGTTGCTGGGATGCGGTTGTATGAAAATCTGTTTCAAATGTAGTTCTAATCAAGCACTGATCGAAAACTGAACAATGCATTTGTCTCATTTCAACAATCGCCATTCTTTTGTGACATGACAACTTCTGAAATTTAATATATTATGCAGAAATGGTGCAACTTCAAAATGCTAAACTGCTCATTATAGTTTTTACGAAATCTGGTAAGTTATCTGGTAGGCGTTTCTTTTGGCCGACAGTGTATTCGATCGTAACACGAGTAGAGTTGCTTTCTTTTCGCTTCAGCGCCAAATGCGTTCTTGAAGGAATGAAACTCACTTATATAGAAACATTGATGGTAACTATTTGATTATATACGACACACACCACAGTCAGTTGTAGTTAAAACAAATAAGGTCCTTAAAACAAATTCCGAGCTTCCTAAGACAATATAAGCACAGACTGGATCGAGTCATGACAGTTAATGTGAAAAACACATCTATTCAAATTGTAATTGTTGTGAAAATATTTAATTTAAAATCCTTTTTTCTAAAGCATGAAATGTTACATTTTCGTGTGCCATCCGCTGAGAAATCACAAGTTGAATCCGATTTCTCTTCGTTTCCGCAAAAGTCTGCGTTTTGGTAACGGGCACCTGCCGGTGTCGCCAGAATTTGTTACCCCGCAAAATCCATTAGCCGTGGCTTCGACCGGGAGATTGGTAGCGTTTGTGTATTCTTCGTTAAGATACCGGTCGTTTGATTTGTTCCGAAACTTATCTTCTGTACAAAAGATGCCTCCCAAGTCAAAGAAGAAGGTTGGTCCTGTATTGCTGGCGTCGTTGATCAGTTTGTCAAGCGATCCTGTTGGATTTCTGGATTTTCAATGTGCTTACCGTATTTCTATTAGAAAATGACCCCCGTTTCCTTTTGTTTAGTTTAGACAAAGAGAAGAGAAGAAACCCTACTGTCGACATGAAGAACCCCAACTTTGTTATTAAATGAATATACCTATGTTATGAGTAAATAAGTCTTTTAAAATAAAAAAGTATTGTTATAATTTTCTAATAATGGGCGTATATTTAGATTCTATTCTTTCAACTTAATAAGGACTTAAAGATTTATGTAGAGACACTTTTGTAATGTTTTATTTTATATTCTATGGAACTATTCATTTTGTATTAATTAACCAGCATTAATTTAAAATAAATAATGAAATGTCATGATTAAAGTTGTTTTCTGTGTACTTATTGTGAAAGTATCTTACATTCATTTAGTAAGTGTTGGCATTGTCTTGGCAAACAATTTCTTTACATGGTATTGTGAAAATCTTTAATTATTCAAACTCAAGACAGAAACTAAATTTAATGTTTCAGCATGTTTAAAATGTTAAAATAGATGTTAAGAAAAGACCAAAGTTCAGATAATGTTTATCTTAAAATCAACACGAGTTATTACTTTTGTTATCAGAAAACTTAATATTTTTATCTTTTAAAACGCAATATTTAAAGAGGCTATTTATTCTATAAATGGAATGTTAGCTGCAGTAAATGGCATAGATTTGATATTGTTGTGTAATGTATAGAATATATATATATAACTACCGATGACATTTTACTTCCAGGCAGCTCAAAAGGTCGAAGATGACACAGTAACTGAAGTAAGTCACATTTATTTATTCAGCATATTCATAACAGTTATAAACCGGTAATAATATTTTAATAATAATAATAATCTTTTACGAGGAAATTGCAACAGAGAAACTGAGGTAGTTGATAAATCATTTTTTTATCACCAACCTTGAACACATATTTATTTTATATTTATTAAATTATCTATTTATTAATTGATATCTTTTTGGTTAATTGTCATTGTATAATGTATTTGCAGGAGCCACCAGTTAAAAAAGGCAAGAAGGCTGAAGCAGAGGAGGTTAGTTGAAGAAATTACTCAAACCCTGTAGTTGATTTTTGATTATGATGATGAAACAATATTTGTTATCACTTGATTCACTGCACATTTGGGCACAATCATAAATACAAGTATCAGCTAATTAATTGTAATTAGTTGAACTTTGACCTCCGAGTCCGTGAAGAGAAAGATTTCATCAATTATTGACCCTAGATGTGTCAGGGCTTCCTTTACTTGTTCGTTTCTTTGTTCCTCTTCTATCTTATAACTAAATTTTCTCTTCCTACCTAAAAAAAAGCTGTTCTTCTTATTTGTTAATATAACTCACATCTGAGTGCCAAGTTATTGTTGAAAAATATGACAAAAGACTTTATGTATTGTTCACTGGGGGTTGAGTAAGCATATGACTTCATGGAGTAAAGCCATACAAAAGTAGTTTCAATCCAGATTATTCACATGATGCATTCAACTTCTGAAATGTCCTTCAAACATATGATTACGCCACATGATTTTGTGTCAGTAAAGTTTACATGTCATGTTCACATTTGAAATTGCAATTATACTTCCTGAAATTTAATTGATTTAACGAGATACCAGCAACACACATAATTGTTGTATAAGATTTCATCGAAGCAGGACATGACTGAGTTCTTTTCTCCACCACCAGGGGGCCGGGGATGAGGAGGAGGAACCGAAGAAAGCCAAGGGGAAGGGGAAGAAGAAGGATGCTGAGAACGGAGACGGAGAGAAGAAACCGGCGGTCCCTGTCCTGACACTAGAGGAACAGGACTTCACGTCCAACGCCAAGACGACCGACGGGCGAGAGTGGAACTTGAAGATAGTGTCCTGGAACATCAACGGAATTAGGGCCTGGCTGGCGGTAAGATTTTATTACTCAAATCACCACCAACTATGGTAAAGAGCTACATCAAACTTTCAGTGATTTTTCAAAGTACTCTAGAATAGTTAACTTATAGTGTTCCAATTCCAGAAAGATGCGACTGCCTATGTGAAGAAAGAATCTCCAGATATCTTCTGCGTCCAGGAGACAAAGTGTAGTCTGGACAAGATGCCGGATAGTGTGAACATCGAGGGTTACCATGCCTACTGGTCGTCAGCGGATACGGAGGGATATGCGGGTACTGGCATGTACTGCAAGACCAAGCCCTTGGAAGTCACATATGGGATAGGTATGTGCAGTTATCTCCCTTTGCTAATATTGGGCAACAATGTTTAAATATCTGTTTATACAAACTGTATTTTTTTGTTCTGTTGATTATTCCTCCTCTAGTATGTAGTCAAGGGTCAACACTCTGCATGTCGGAAATCATTTCCGGAGCATTAATTTAGAAACTATACGAGTTGGAAAGTTTGGTAGAGTAGTCACCTATGTATTATTACAAAATTAAAAAAACGGTTATGGTCCAGGTCCAGGTTAAAAAAAACCTAATATTTACAAATGAAATGTTTAAAATGATGTGAACAAATATTGATGATATGAATATGAATGTTTCAGATGTACCAAAACATGACAAGGAGGGGCGTGTTATAACCGCCGAGTTCGAGAAGTACTACATGGTCACAGCATGTGAGTAGCTTGTAGCAAATACTGTAACCCACGCAATCAGCACTTATAGAATCAGATCAGTGGTAACAGTCTCATCTCGCTGAGTTCTGTAGTCTAATGACATTGACTAAGACCTTTTAACATCCTTAAATTCAATTGATTACAACCCTAGCTTTGTTGCTGATTGTCTGAAATAAATGGTCATGTAACATGACCCCTACAGAACAGTACTCAGATCAAGAACACAATTTTAAGAAGGTTGTGATTTGTGCTTCTATGACAATTCACTAGTGTATTGACATCAGTGCTCTACTGCTGTGTCGGACTGAATTCTTATGATGTGAGTTACGTCCCCTTTTTCAATCCTCACTGTATGAGTCAATAAACAGTCTTGCACATATTTTAGCAGACACAGACTTCTGTGATTTATAAGATGTTTATTCTGCCATGTTTAAAAACATACCAATTAGTCAATTTTTCTCTCTCCAGATGTGCCGAACTCTGGCCGAGGGTTGACGAGAGTGGACTACCGCACCAAGGAGTGGGACGTAGAGTTCCAGAAGTACATCAAGTCCCTTGATGAGAAGAAGCCTGTCATTCTGTGTGGAGATCTCAATGTAGCTCACCTCGACATAGGTGAGTCACTTCACGTCCACGGACTGACATAGTTCACTAGTTCCTGCTGATGTTTGCAGGTTTCACCTGTCATCTCTGCTGGTTCTGCAGTTTGGAACTCTAAATTACCTCTCACCTCACTTCCATGTCACCTTGCCTCACCTCAACATGAATTTCTTTTCATCTTAACCTGGAGATTATTTTTCTTTGTTTGATAAAGTTATGAGTACTCATGGCTTTAGTTCTGCATGATGATGTAAACCATGTTTGTAAGAACATCAAATATCCACCGAACGGTTTTCTCACTATGCTCTCATATCTTCTGTGGCTTTGAATTAGTATTGTTCACTTTATTGAGAAATGTGATGGAAATTTATGGTTCTCCGCCAATCAACACTGAAGATGATGGGGGTCAAATTTATCCTCAAGTCTTTGAAGGACATTTGTAATGCATGCGCCAAGTACTTACTGTATTAAAGTGATAATTCTTGATCGATTATTTAGACCTGAAGAACCCAAAGACCAACAAGAAGACGGCCGGATTCTCTCCCCAGGAGAGGGAAGGCTTCACCAACCTGCTGAACGACGGATACTTCGACTCATTCCGCCACCTGTACCCAGACCTGGAAGGGGCGTACACGTTCTGGGCGTACTTCATGAACAACAGAGCCAAAGATGTCGGCTGGTTAGTATTATTGGGAAATTGAAGAATCTTTATTTGATGAAAAGCTTTAAGATATTTTTTATAAAATAGTTATTCTGTTCTCAAACTTTGTATGACCTTTGACATTCTCTTACTCAAGTCATTTCTTTCCATGTAACCTCAGTTGTAAGTGGATAGTTTTCGGCTCAAAATAGAGCATCCTGATTGGTTGCAATGAAAGTTAGTTGTGCAAACAGTGATATTGTTTCAAACAGAGCTCTCTGTATGTTACTATAATTGTTGATTGGAAAGAAATAAGGATGTGTTGCAAATATTCATCGCTAGTGGATTGTGCTGGATGTAAGTTATATGGCCAACTTGCGAAAGAGGTTACTTTGGAAGAAATGACTTTAGTAAACTCTGGGGAATGGGAATGAACCATGCATACTTGAAGACAGAACTAAGACATATGAACTTTGAGAGGGTGTTGACACAAAGTATTTGACGATTATAGAAGAGAGAATTGCTCTAAGCATCTATTCTGATAGATTTTGATTAACATACAAACTTGTAACATGATTTGAGTTCTTACGAACTTATCATCAATCTGTCTTTATTACCGTATTCTCTTGGGTATAAGACCATACTCAAGCCTTAGACCATTCCCACTTTTCAGGGGTTGTACTGGTTGGGGTTATTCTCAGGTTATAGCCCACCCCCAACTTTGCCAGATGTTCCATGGTCATACTTTACATAAATCTATAAAATGATTTCAAGTTAAGTGTCAAAAACCTAAAATATAACTATTCTGACTGTCTGACACTCTCCACATGAATTTTCATCTGAGTTGGGGTCTCTCCTGTCTAAAAGCCCACCCCCATGTTTTCAAGATGCTTGTTTGCCTGGCCCCCCTGGCCTTATACCTGAGAGACTACGGTAGTTTAAGTATTTTCATTTATCTACTGTAGATCACACGGCTAATAGGATGTTTTCAATTGCAAACCTTGGTCAGTACCAATCTAAATGATAATTGATTATAAATAGCTTGATTCTGGATGTATTTGCTTTGTCCTTTTGTCAAGTCTTCTTGTTTAGAAATTCAAAACTTGAACATAAAATGATATAAAATATGAGTTGTGATTTATTTCAGGCGTCTCGACTACTTCGTGCTATCGGAGAGGATCAAGAAGGATCTCTGTGATAATATTATCCGCAAGTTTGTGCAAGGCAGCGATCACTGTCCCATTGTTCTTCTCATGAACTTCTCAGACTAAACTCAACAAAATATCAGTGACGTGAACATATGCTTTAAGCTCCCCCCTGCAGTCTGCAGGGTATGTTGTCCGATATCGTCCACTCAGAGATTAGCGTTGCATTGTACTTGCTCTCGTAAAATCATTGTCATTTCCTAGTGGAAACCAAAAAAGTAACAATTGTGTATTGAAGTAAATTTATATTTGAATTATAATCAAAATATTAATTACTTTATGAAACAATGTTTATTGCAGATAACTGTCTAGGTTATTCTATGAAATCCTCTTTCATTCAGGTTAACATTTTTCATCTTGTCTGCAGTGGTAACATATCATTCCAATCAAGGATCAATTAAAGCATAAAAGTTGCTGATGTGAACTATTTTTCCTCCGGTGATAAAAGCACCAAAGATCTTCACATTTAACTTCCATTGGACGCATCACCCACAGTTTTTTTGTGTTGTCAAGTTTTGGAGATTGTGTCCAAATTGAATTTCCTACAGCAAAAGAAATAATCTCCCAAATTGTAATGTTCTGTTTTTTTCATTGTTTTTTCTTGTTTCATGTATCATCTTATAACAATCATACAACTTATTTCTTCATACTTCTTCATACTGTATTTGAACATGATGTATGATAGGTGCGTGTAGAGTTGAGAGAAAGACTTAGCGAATGGAATAAAATACATTATTATAAACTTGTCCTTGTTTTCTCATTTTTTCGAGGCTTGGCAAACATTGGTTTTGGTTGAGTTTCTATTGGAGTCGACATTCCCATTGTTTCTCATTCCCATTGTTTCCAGAGTATAACTCTAAAATTACTTGACAAAACCTCCCCAAATTTGCTATACTATATCTCCATTTTGTCTGTAAGGTTTTAGCTATTTCTCAATTTTATTTTTTCGGTTTCCATGGCAACAATTTATTCTAAAACTAGTTAACATATCTTTTCCAAATTTGGTGCAATGCTTCTCCTTATATCTCCTATGCCTTTTGGGAGTATGCACTATTCTTAATTGTATTTTTTTTAGCTCATCAGGCCTGAAAGGTCAGTTGGGCTTACCCTGTTATGTCATGGGTCATCATCCATGGAGATTTGTGTTTGTTCATTTGGTATTGACCCCCTTCCTCCAATATGGGCGTGGCACCCCCTCCCCATCCCCAAGCACCAGTAATGTCAGAAAGCTCAAATTTGGGGAATATGATCTTTACAGGATAGAGACTGAGTAAGTTTCATTATCATACTCTATAAAATATGGGGTTGGCAAGGATGCAAGTTTAAGTGGTTTATCATTTAAGTGCTATGATAAAATGTTGAAGATAATGGTAATGGTGTGTTCGTCAGCATTCAAATGCACCCAGTTTTATGTCTATTGCACACAAATTAAGCGAAATACAGTTCCTTCTCCCCAGTCAA
This sequence comes from Gibbula magus, assembly GCA_936450465.1. NCBI lineage: Eukaryota > Metazoa > Mollusca > Gastropoda > Trochida > Trochidae > Gibbula > Gibbula magus. The sequence continues at coordinate 3,715,060 of OW388293.1, read as the reverse complement.
ATTATCCTGGGTGTATTGGAAGGTGACATTTGAACCTAGATATAACACAGTAATAGCTGTTAATTGCTCAGTGAGTCAAGGAGGGGTGTTAAACTGGGGGTCGGCTTGAGACCTAAAAGGTTTCTGGTTGTGGGAGTAGTCACTTGAGAGTTACAAGCTGATGGACAAAGCAATAGAGTCCTCACCTTTAATAAAACACTTGTTGATTCTTCCTTATACCTTATATACTTATTATACCTTGATAAAGGTGGCTTGATATAATTATCCCCCATTGCACGTTTAGCGCGAAGCAGGGGGATATTAGTATTCGACTACGTCTGTAAGAAATGGAATAACTCAAATACTATTCACTGGATTCTTTTCATATTTTACATATGGGTTCATCATAGGCAGAGCGACGTTCCTACAGAGTTTTGTGACCTTGACCTTTATTTCAAGGTCACAACAAGACTTAGTCATTTTACCCTTGTCAGCGGAATATCTCAAGAACCATTCACTGGATTCTCCTCATAACTTATTCATAGCTTTTCCAGAGAAGACAAATGACTGATTAGATTTTATTGACCTTTTGACCTTGACATTATTCTCAAGGTCACAGCAGAACTTGGAATTTTTTACCCACAGGTGAAACCGAGGGGGGGGGGGGGGGGGGGGGAGGGTTTATTTTGTGGCGCAGCCCGTCTGTCCGTCCCAAAAGGGGTATTTGTGTTCTCAAATCAACTCCGCCCACAGTTTTTTATCAATCTTTCTAAAACTTTACACATGCTATGGATATAAATCGGTGAATCGATGTGCATGTTTGCATTTAAACTGCTTATTTGGAGGATAAGGAACCCGGGGGTTCTTGTGCTCTCAGAGCACTCTTGTTCGACATGGATATCTCAAGAACCATTCACCAGAATTTCAATCATATCTTACACAAAATACCTCCTAGTGAAGACAAAAAGCTGATTAGTTTTTGGTGACCTTGACATTATTCTCAAAGTCACTGGAAGTCAGGGGAATCGATATCGCAAGAACTGTTTATTGGATTCTCATCATTATCTTACACCAATGTGTCTTTTACGGAAAATTCAGGACCCAGTCGATTTCGTTGATCTAGACATTATTTTTCAATTTTGAAGTACTAATTTGCTGCCGCGGATCATGTTGCCTTAGTGATAACAACTGCTTGTTTATAAACTGGTGATGATGGGATTACCTATAACTGAATTTTTAGGTCATCAGGCCTTAAACGAAAGGAAACAAAATATTTCAAATTTCAAAGTGACGGTGAGATGAAAAATGTCGATGATGTTAAAGTTAGCGTATTGTTACGATTGGTAGATAACAAGAGAAAAAAAGTGTTTGCCACTAACATCGCAATGTCCCCTGTCGCTACTACTGAGTTTAGTAAGACACATCATTTGGTAAAAAGTGTCATGATGATCACCAAATTTGAAGACTTTGGGTATTAAATACTATTTCAAATCCCATCACCGTTCAAATCGAGGGAACCCTTTACTGAAACGTTTGTGACCACTTCACAACTAAATTTAGCTATTTATTATATCAATTATTATAGAACATTATATGCTCATAACAATATGTGATTATTCTCATGTAGACAGTTTGAGGCCACATAGCCTTACTAGGATGACAGTCATTATAGAAGACATTAATGACATTTATATTGTTCATATATTATATCATAGTTAACAAGTTTTCGAAAAACTCTTCGAAGCTTCCATAAAATACCATTTGAACGACAAACTCGGTGGCTCGGATTAACTGCAGAACATAGATTATTTCGTTTACGCTTATTACTTATTTTAAATACATTTGAGGAACAGAATATATTATTATAGATGCACACTAAATATGATACATGTAGAGATGTTGAGTAACATTTCCAAAAATGTATGTTTCTGAAAAAGAATTCAGACTCGTAAGTTATGATTATTAGGGCACCCGTGTTAACGGCTTATTGTAACTGATAATGTGATTTTATTGTGTATTTATATTTTGTATTTAAGTTGATTCCTATAAGGACATTAAGTGACATTCCGAAAAGTATGCTTCTGAAAAAACTCTGAAGGAAAAAGTGTAAAAGACTGTAGAAATCTGGTTTATTTGTGGGGACTTTCAGTCCTGGCGATTGGTTCCTGACTCTGAGGGTGAGGGTTCGAACCCCGCAATGGAGTCGTCCCGAAACCATAATGCTGCTCAATGACGATGTATAAAAGGGAAGTCTTAAATACGTCTAAGTTCTTATTCAGCAAACTTATTCTGTACGCTTTGAAAGCTTAACGAAATAAAATAAAGGTGCAGTAGCACGTTTTTTTTCGCTCAAATAAGTTGATGTATTTGTAATGTAATGTATTTGAAAAATAATGTCACCAAATTAGTAAAACACCCTTCTCTATTCGGAAAATCAAGTTAAAGCCATGAGAATCGTTTTTGTGATTCGAAATAATAAAATGTGTTCACATTAACATGACCGCTATGCAAATTTTGCTTTATGCGCAACACCGTTATTACCACTGCGGACAATTGGTTTGTGTAATAAGATGTTAACCCTAAATGGCATAAACGATCATTATAAATGGGAAACTTGAAAAAAATGAAAATTCCAAAAAAAACGTCCTACAGCCACATTAACATATTTTTTTATGCAGAGTAAGTTAATATAGCAGATCATGTTATCCCAGCTTTACATTTAAATTTGATCTCTTTTTCATAAGGCATATATTTGCATCCTCTACGACAGAAACTTACTGCCTAGTACGTGTTAAAGGGTTATATAAGACTCGCTCTTTCGTACTGTCGGGAGTACTTTTTTCAGATCTGACAAAATTGACATTTTCAACGACCTACGGATTTCAATATCGACTCGCGCGTTTGTATTGTTTCCATAATAACATAATTGTATTACCATTAATTGTTTAACAATCACAGTAACCATTTTCTCTCAAACGACTACTGAATAAGATATGAACTCAAATGTCAGCACTGAGTATTGCGACTTTGGGGAATTATCAGGTGTGTTCTTAGTGGGCATGTATTACCTGAGTCAAGGTTGTGTGGGCATGTATTACCTGAGTCAAGGTTGTGTGGGCATGTATTACCTGAGTCAAGGTTGTGTGGGCATGTATTACCTGAGTCATGGTTGTGTGGGCATGTATTACCTGAGTCAAGGTTGTGTGGGCATGTATTACCTTAATCAAAAATCAAGTTCACTGTTGTGTGGACTGTGAGAGAAACTGATTTGTCGTATAATACACCTTGAAATAACATCAACATTTGTGAACAAAACATCATAACTGCACTGTATAACCCTATATAACCCTGTTAACGTTAACTCCGCACCTTCTAACAATGATCACACTATCTGCGATTGTTCAAATTCCTGTTATTTTTTCTTGAAGAGTCCCCTGCTGGAGTCGAAGCCACACCCCCAGACACAGGCACCAATCACCAGCACTAACTGCACCAACAGCTTATACTGTACGTTGTAAATGGAGATCTCATGACAGTCTCTTGTTGTACACAGTGTTGTTGTATTGAACACCTAATGTCTCTTGTTGTACACAGTGTTGTTGTATTGAACACCTAATGTCCCTTGTTGTACACAGTGTTGTTGTATTGAACACCTAATGTCTCTTGTTGTACACAGTGTTGTTGTATTGGACACCTAATGTCTCTTGTTGTACACAGTGTTGTTGTATTGAACACCTAATGTCTCTTGTTGTACACAGTGTTGTTGTATTGAACACCTAATATGTCTCTTGTTGTACACAGTGTTGTTGTATTGAACACCTAATGGAATCTTAATACTTTATTGGTGAACTTTCCGAATCAATCTAAATGGCGAATGTAAGACCAACATAATTCATGCCATGAACTTATTTTAAAAATAAATATATCTGAAAGATAGTACGTGGCCTCAGACTCTTTCCCGCAGAGTTAAGTACAACATATCATTAAGGAGATGATCCAGTTCAAAGTCCTAATTCCCACCTATTCCGCATTGAACGATGAGAACTCACCACTCTACCTGAAAGAACTTATTCAAGTCTTTCATCCCACTCGTGCTCTGAGATCTGCTCATGATCAAAGACTGGTCTTACCCAACACAAACACAAAATTGGCAGAAAGGTCATTTTCAATCGCTGCGCCAAAACTATGGAACTCTTTGCCCCCTGAACTAAAGTCAGCTACATCAATTTAGCTATTCAGAACAACCAACCTCTGACGTATTCATATTTGACACTAGCGCCACTGAGCAGCTGTAGCTGGAAGATAGGCGCTCTACAAATTCACAATATTATATTATTATCATGTTTGACATTGTGTGTTTGTACTATAGGGCACACAGGCCATCATCTACGTTATAACGACGCTGAGTGTGAGACTGAGACGGTGTGTATCTGTCTTCTGTCACAGTCTCTCAGCGTCTCCCCTCCAATGAGAATAGGCAAGGCGTTCATATGGAAGTGCAATATTTTAAAAGAAAAGCTTTCTCGGGGATCTTAAGACTTGAATTCTCTCGTGGTTAAACCGGATCCAATAACCCTTATAATTTTAAAACTATAAAACTTAAACTATTATGGTTGGAAGAGCATTAGCAATGTTCAGATTATCACTGGGACTAGGGTAATGTTCTTCATTCCCATTGTTGATGTAGGGCCTACTATGCCAGTTAGGTCATAGGTGTCAGTTAGCTCATAATAGTGATAGTGATAAGTGCACATACTATATTATAATTATTACATGTGTTCAACAAAACTGTAGGAAACAGAAAAAAAAGAAATACAATCAAGGGGTGAACACTTGTTGTGACTTGATGACCTTGCTGTATTGTCCATTGCGCGTGATGTCTTGATGGGAGAACAATACACGTGTGTCAACATGGGAGAACAATACACGAGTGTCAACATGGGAGAACAATACACGTGTGTCAACATGGGAGAACAATACACGTGTGTCAACATGGGAGAACAATACACGAGTGTCAACATGGGAGAACAATACACGTGTGTCAACATGGGAGAACAATACACGTGTGTCAACATGGGAGAACAATACACGTGTGTCAACATGGGAGAACAATACACGAGTGTCAACATGGGAGAACAATACACGAGTGTCAACATGGGAGAACAATACACGAGTGTCAACATGGGAGAACAATACACGAGTGTCAACATGGGAGAACAATACACGAGTGTCAACATGGGAGAACAATACACGTGTGTCAACATGGGAGAACAATACACGTGTGTCAACATGGGAGAACAATACACGTGTGTCAACATGGGAGAACAATACACGTGTGTCAACATGGGAGAACAATACACGTGTGTCAACATGGGAGAACAATACACGTGTGTCAACATGGGAGAACAATACACGTGTGTCAACATGGGAGAACAATACACGAGTGTCAACATGGGAGAACAATACACGAGTGTCAACATGGGAGAACAATACACGAGTGTCAACATGGGAGAACAATACACGAGTGTCAACATGGGAGAACAATACACGAGTGTCAACATGGGAGAACAATACACGTGTGTCAACATGGGAGAACAATACACGTGTGTCAACATGGGAGAACAATACACGTGTGTCAACATGGGAGAACAATACACGTGTGTCAACATGGGAGAACAATACACGTGTGTCAACATGGGGGAACAATACACGAGTGTCAACATGGGAGAACAATACACGTGTGTCAACATGGGAGAACAATACACGTGTGTCAACATGGGAGAACAATACACGTGTGTCAACATGGGAGAACAATACACGTGTGTCAACATGGGGGAACAATACACGAGTGTCAACATGGGAGAACAATACACGTGTGTCAACATGGGAGAACAATACACGTGTGTCAACATGGGAGAACAATACACGTGTGTCAACATGGGAGAACAATACACGTGTGTCAACATGGGAGAACAATACACGTGTGTCAACATGGGAGAACAATACACGTGTGTCAACATGGGGGAACAATACACGAGTGTCAACATGGGAGAACAATACACGTGTGTCAACATGGGAGAACAATACACGTGTGTCAACATGGGAGAACAATACACGAGTGTCAACATGGGAGAACAATACACGAGTGTCAACATGGGAGAACAATACACGTGTGTCAATATGGGAGAACAATACACGTGTGTCAACATGGGAGAACAATACACGTGTGTCAACATGGGAGAACAATACACGTGTGTCAACATGGGAGAACAATACACTTGTGTCAACATGGGAGAACAATACACGTGTGTCAACATGGGAGAACAATACACGTGTGTCAACATGGGAGAACAATACACGTGTGTCAACATGGGAGAACAATACACGTGTGTCAACATGGGAGAACAATACACGTGTGTCAACATGGGAGAACAATACACGTGTGTCAACATGGGAGAACAATACACGTGTGTCAATATGGGAGAACAATACACGTGTGTCAACATGGGAGAACAATACACGTGTGTCAACATGGGAGAACAATACACGTGTGTCAACATGGGAGAACAATACACTTGTGTCAACATGGGAGAACAATACACGTGTGTCAACATGGGAGAACAATACACGTGTGTCAACATGGGGGAACAATACACGTGTGTCAACATGGGAGAACAATACACGTGTGTCAACATGGGAGAACAATACACGTGTGTCAACATGGGAGAACAATACACGTGTGTCAACATGGGAGAACAATACACGTGTGTCAACATGGGAGAACAATACACGTGTGTCAACATGGGAGAACAATACACGTGTGTCAATATGGGAGAACAATACACGTGTGTCAACATGGGAGAACAATACACGTGTGTCAACATGGGAGAACAATACACGTGTGTCTACATGGGAGAACAATACACGTGTGACTACATGGGGGAACAATACACGTGTGTCTACATTGGAGAACAATACACGTGTGTCAACATCGATAACATTCTGTGAGAAGAGGAATGCAAGAAACATGCCGAAACAAGCCAAATCAGTGACTAAAAGTGACTAAAGTGTTTTTGTTTATTTATATTATATATACTCAAAGTACAACATATGCAAATCAGTAAAACGCTCGTTCCTTCAGGAGCTGCGACATTTGAATTTAATCTCTTATTAGTTTGAGAATTAATGAGAATATTTAAATTACTCATAACTTTCTCATTTGAAAGAAGAAAAGTGAAGCCACTCCGCATATGGCAATTGGCAATGTTTGAAGTTTTTACGAGGAATGGCTTATACCATAGTGAAATAGATAGTTTTGAGTGGCCGGATCAGATAAGAACCTACAGTGTGTAGCTTATGACCACAATCTGTTGTGTGGGGAAGTAATAGAGTAGCTCTTCCGATAGACTGGGAAACACCTTCATTAATCATCCGCACCCATAACATGTTACTCAATTCATTTCTTCCCACGTAACGTATTATACAAGTGGAGCACTGCCGGGCTAAATAAAGGACCCTGATTGGCTGCAAACAAAATTGGTTGTCCAATCAGCGGAGTTGTTTCTAAATGAGCAACATATCTGTTTTCATAACCGTCGAGATGTCTACATGTCCTCCTGTGCGACGCGCATGTATTTTTACAAGAGAGAAGTCAGTCGGGCCCTATCTTGCCAACTTTCACCGCTAGGGTATGTGGTGAAATATGGCTCACTTGTAACAGAGTAACAAGAGTAATCACTGCGGGGAGATAATACGGTTAAATATTGATTTGTTCAACTCAACTTGCTGGTCGATGAGTCTCGAGATGACATTAGATATTACACATCTCAAGACATGTTCTGCATCAACTTAAGTTGTATACTTTCAGTAGAAATAACGAAATAGACGTTCTTTTTTTTAAAGTTATATAATAACAAATACACACCAGGCCCTGAATATCAATCTTAAAATCATACCTAATAAAAAACCGTATATTCCTATTCAAGAAGGAACAAGTAAAGATTTCAGAAACTGACCGCTCGGTATATTGGAGATGTTTTCTAATTATGTAGTATCTATCTTTACCTTTTATAAAATGAAAAAAATGTATTGCATGTGGTGTCCAAAAGAAGAACGTAATGTAATGTACTGTTAACCACAGTATAACAGAACAGAACCCCGCTGTCATATCCATTAGTTTCTATGGTGATATGCTGTCCAACGTTCATGTGAGAATCCAGAGTGGTGTAATCCCTGTAATAGAACGCCATTAGACAAGACCGCCAGTACGTGCTGAGTCCATGTACTACTGTACAAAGGATGTTTGTATTGTATTCAACTGGACAACCCATCTACTGCAATCACATGTTATTAAAAAATCCTATTTTTGTAAAGATCGGAACTCTATGAGCCCAATAGTATTTTGTGCCGTCAATTACGTCAAAGAACACGGTTCAAAATTATCATTAATGATTGAAAGTAGCTTAAAATAGCAATAATGAGATACAATTATTTTCAAGCCCATTTTTGTTCCGATCTTTACGTCAAACATTTCAAATTCTTGATAACAAATATTCGTGTGGTCTAATCATTTTCAATTAAAATCAACAATATTTTTTGCGGGGGAATCTTACAAGTATTCAAGAAAAAGTGCGAACGAATCACCAACGAGGGAATATAAGACGAAGGGTCATTGTTATACGCGAGTGGGAGCATCTGGGGCTGCAGTTTTTATTCTCACGTCTGTCTTTTAACATGGCCATACCTTTAGATTGGTCACCTGTAGGCCTTTGATATTGACTTGCGCCTTCCTTGTGATGATAACGGTAAGTGTCAAATCACTTGACACATATGTCACAACAGAGTAAGTATCTACACTGAACCCACGGAACTGTAACGGTGAACTGTTGCATATGTAGAAACTGAAGGATGTTTTTGTTTGTAAATATTGTCATATTGAATGCAATGTCAATCATAATGAAGAATCTTAAATCTCAAATATGTATAGGATATCTAACGAGCTTCCATTTTCATGTCAAGTTTATTTCCTTTTTGTGAAATAAGTTTACTCTGTCTCGAGCTTGGCGAGAGAAAACCAAAACTATTTCCCCGACGACAGCCTTGTCATTTGCATGGTCATATTCGTGAAATGTGTATATAGCTGTCTTAAAAGTAATGTTTACTATAATATAAGTTATAACATTCAGTGGAGGGTGACATCGTAATTTATCAGACACTTATTAATGTTCATCTAACGAGCCGTAGACTGATAAATTACGATGTCACCCGAACAAACTGAATGTTATTACGTATTTATCTTACCGCATTTCTCAAAATATAATTTAAAAACTAAGACAATTTTGACAGAAAACAGCTGACATGGAATGATTGACGTGGATGCATGCTTTATTCATGTTGCGGGATATAAAACATGTATCACCCTCGGGAAGATATATCAACCCGTATGACGATGTTTATTGATATTTGTTAATGGACCAATCAGGGATCGACATTATTACATGAGGTCGGAGAATGCATTTTACTATTGAAACGCCATTTCTTCAGTTAATTTTCAGCTAGTGAGTCTTTACTTGTCTCTGCATCCTCGTCATATCCAAACACGGGGAGCAGTCACCACTGGCTGTATTCTCACCCTGGTCAGTTGATGATAGTTTGTGTATAATTCAATGAAATCAATCTTTGTAGTGGGTGCCATTTCATGAGGAAACCGAAGAATGAGATTAAGTAACAAGTGTTGTTGGATCTTCATTGTTGAATACAGTGACAACTCACGTTCGTTTGATGAATGAATAACGACGTCTGGGCAACGTTTTCATCGTTAGCAAATCAAATCACTTGACACATATGTCACAACAGATTGTTATGAAATTCCCTTAGTGCCGCGTAGGTAACAAAATAACATATAAAAATCAATATTCTCGTTTTTAGAATAATGAAATGTTGAACTTTGGAGATGAAGTAAATACTTCAACAGTGCAGACTGCCTGTCTCGTTGGACGTTATGTGTCCTCTGCCAAAGACAAGCTATACGTCATGAAGTATTATTTTGTCTTGCATGTTCTTAACATCAACAAAAGAACAGACCGGGCTTTTAACAAAGGTTGTTGGTTGCGGAAGGTCCTGGCAGTGAACCATCAGACTCGTCTTTGACACTTGGTACATCTGCCAAAGACTTCTTTTGAATGCATTAAAGAAGCGATGAAAGCGAACACATGCCATATGAAAGTGGCAATGATAATTGTAATGATTACAACCTCCAGTGTAGATACTAATATATGAGAACGGGGATTGTGTCGTAACCGAAACGTTGCAATCAACGTTGCGACGATGAATACCTCTAATTTTTTTCCTCGACGCGGTGTCCCTTTAATAGTATCGGAACATATATCCCTGTGGTGTATGTTAAGAGTATTGGAACATATACCCCTGTGGTGTATTTTAAGAGTATTGGAACATATATCGCTAGTTGACCGAGGTGACCAAAGACAAACACACATGGTATACTCAACGAAGCTTTAATTGACATCAGCATTTTCACATGGTAACCTCACAACCGTTGATCAACCTTGTATGTTGTGGGATCTCGTTTCTTTGGCATATACATAAATATATATATATATATATATATATATATATATATATATATATATATATATATATATATATATATATCAGTTGATGATGTTGGCTCTGAGAGGTTCTTTCTTGATAAAATAGACATTTTGTACATTGCCATATTTACTTGTAAATTCCACGATATCAAACTTATATTTCGCAATTGACTTTATTTAATTCAACACTGTCAGTCAATGTCATATTTGTTGTTTAAATATTTTACATTTCAAAATATCATTTTCGATTAACACAGAACTTTAAATATTTAAATAAGTTAACTTAAAAGTGGAGAAAATGAAAAACTGAATACATTATGTCTAGGAGTCCGACTAAGCTAACACGTTCACTGAGTCTGTATTACTAAGTATGTATTACTAAGTACGTAGGCATCGTCCACACGATCTACTGGCACGACACAGCGACATGAACAAAGGGAATCGATGAAGCTGAACAAAGATATCACATCACGATATGACTGTACTTACGACATGTACTCACAGAAAAATAAATTGGTTGAGACTCTCTATGCATTTACACTGACAATAGATACTCTGTTAAATAAATATATGTCTTCTTCTCATAAATATTCACTCTTTGTAAGCAGCCGAGCCAGAACTGTGAGTCGCCATATTGAAATCACGTGACATTTAAGTCTTGACGTCACTTCCGCTAATGACGTCAGCACACCAACACACTTTTATCTCCTCCAGTTTATGTTTAGGAGTCCGATTGGTCTCCCATCTCCCATCTCCCAAGGGAGTCCTTACTTCTTCTTGTAGGCCTGCAACAGATGAAGTTGAAACTATACAAGAGTATTCGATTTACCAATCTCTCTCCAAGGAGGCCACTCAAGTCATTTCACATTTTTTTGATGTTTCAATTCGCTGTATTTATTGTAGGTCATTGTTCCATTAACTATCAACATTACCGGAATCTGGGAAGGCACATAGTATTGTTTACGGAATGTAATTCTCTTTCGACGCAAAACACATAAGGAAAAAAAGCTTGCTTTTGGATTTTACATTGGCTATCTGAACGTTTCGTGAACGAAGTTCTTTTTGGATTAGATTACATATTGACAGTATCATAGTGTGAGAAGACATCAATTATGTTACCTGGTAGTAAGGTGACTCCTCCGAGAGAGCGCTAGCGAGAGTCAGCAATCTCTTGTAGGCCTGATCGTAATCCCGCTTCTGTCCCGGGATGAAGGCGCCCCAGTGAGTCTCGGGCTCTCGGCTGAAGGGGTAGAAGTATCGTTTCTTGATGCCCGGTAAACTGCTCATCATCTGGCGCTTGCTTGGTACATAGACGGGCTCCTCGGGCTCCTCCATCTCCTCCTCGAGCTCCTCATACAGCTCGGGGTAGATGTCCTCAACGGGCACCTGTTCATACGGTTCATAAGTCTGGTAGGACTCCTCCTCAGGTGCTTGCTCATACATGTCCAGCAGCGTGGCTACTTCGTCCTCGTATTTAGGATCTACTCGGTACAGTCCGTACAGATCTTCGTCTGATGCATCTGGAGAATAGGTTTCATCCCCGTATGGGTCGTAGTAGATTCCATCCTCGTCCTCGAACAAATCACGCTTTATTCGTTTTGAGCGTTGGAGGTCGTTGCGCTCCATGCCTCCCTCTGTGACGGCACGTGTGTTTCGTGTGCTTCGCTTGTACCTGAAGTCCGATGGGTACATAAGGCCGTAGTAATCGTCACGGGAGGCTTGGGATCTTTCTGAAGTGAGTAAATGTAATGTGATAAATGGGTGCGAAAATAACGTTTGCATGTATATACAAAATTTTATTATATCATTGTCGCATCAATAAAGTAACAGTTATATCCAATGGCTTGAGAGTAGAAGTGACATGAATGAGCTAGCTCAGTGGCTAAACATACTCACGTTTCCTGTAATAGTACTCCAGGCTATCAAGAATTCTCTGGATGTCGGTGTTGTCTGATACCTCGTCATTCATCTCTTCCTGTTCCAGTTCCTGAACAGGTTCCTCAACATATGCCTGTTCCTCTTCTTCCTCGGACTCTCCCTCCTTTGCCTCCTCAGACTCCTCGGGGACTTCAGTCTCCACAACCTCCTCTACAACCTCCTTGGTTGGAACTTCAGGAAGTTGTTCCACTGCTTCATCAACAACCGGCGTCTCCTCGACTGGAGCTCCACTTATCGGTTGCTCCTGGGCACTGGCCTCCATGATGCCCTTCAGCTCCTCCTCTACCGAGTCAGAGTCCGCCTCGGGCTCTAGACTCTGGACCTCCTCGGAGCTTGCCTCGCTGTTCTCTGGTACCTGCTGCTTGATTGGTGGAACTACAGACTCTGCCATGTCCATTAAGTGAGTATCTGAGTCGTCTGTCTCTTGGACGAGGTCGTCTGGGTTGGCGGGGACTGCCTCTACGTATCCCTGCTTATCCATATTGCTGTCGTCTGCTATTGAAGGGAGGGCGGGGTCGCTCTTCTTCTTCTTCATCCGGGCCTCGTTCTGTTGGTTTCCGTACATGATCATCTCTTGGTCTCTCTTGGCTGCAAAACAGGGACAATATAAAGCATTGAATAAAGTGCAAAACATGGACAATATAAAGCATTGAATAAAGTGCAAAACATGGACAATATAAAGCATTGAATAAAGTGCAACACAGGGACAATATAAATCATTGAAAAAAGTGCAATGCAGGGACAACATAGTTTTACAAAATTAACAACACATTGATGATAAAACATTTATGTTGATAGACTTAACGTAACTTATCTAGTAATCTAGAACATGAAACGTTGTGCCCAACGATAAGCAATATGTCATCATAATGTGTGTCTTGTGCTTGATGAAACAAACTTCTAAATGCCATTATAGAATCACGATATTTCAAACAGTTTAATCAGATGTAAGTAGTAAATAAACCCGTGAAGGCCAAAAAGCACGCTTCGTCCTTTTTACAAGCAAGCAAGATCATCCATCCGTAAGACATGACCGATTCCAGAGAACGCATTGCTATGATCTCAATCAGCAACATTCGTTTGAACCACTGAACCGTAGCTCAGGGACAGGATAATTCAATCAAGCATGTCATGGAATAATGTATAGTTTCTCGGGGAAATCTAACCATCCAGACAATATTCTACAATATACACACACCTCAGTTGGTTTCGATTAATTGCAGAATGAGACACCTTAATGTTTTCACCCAGAACAGTTGTTTTTTTATCCAACTTAATTTGGGAAGAATTTTTTAATTCAAAATATCCCCCCCCCCCCCCCGCTACAGAAAAAATAGAGCCATGGGCTCTGTAGCTCAGCAGGACTTCATTGATTTATTATGAAAGTTATCTCGAGTAATACATTATTAACAAGCAAAAAATAGTTTTTAAGGTTGTGACCCCCGTGACCCTATTTAGTCCATTGGCCAAGGAGTCTGCACACAATATTTCAGCTTTCTTGACATTTTGGTACTTTAGAAGTCTAGACCTTTTGGAACTGGAGAAGAAGATGAAAATAGATTATTAAGGTTGTGACCCCTGTGACCTCATTTGGGGTCACGGGGTCACCAAATCAACAATTTAGAATCCCCATCAGCCAAAGAGTCTGCGCATAAAATTTCAGCTCTCTAGAGACATTGGTTCTGCAGAAGAAGTCGAAAATGCACGGACGGACGGACGGACGCCGGACGCCATGCCATGCCATAAGCCTGATGAGCTAAAAAACTGATGAAAGCAGTAAAGCTTAAATTAGCCAGAGATAGAGACTGGACAGCGTTATGCCTCATTCAGTAGGGCTTAAATTAGCCAGTGATAGACAGGAGAGCGTTATGACTCATTCAGTAAGGCTTAAATTAGCTAGTGATAGAGACTGGACAGCGTTATGCCTCATCTAGTAAGGCTTAAATTAGCCAGTGATAGACTGGAGAGCGTTGTGCCTCATTCAGCAAGGCTTAAATTAGCCAGTGATAGAGACTAGAGAGCGGTATAACTCATCCCTCAAGGTTTTAATTAGCCAGTGATAGAGACTCGAGAAAATTTTGCCCCACCCTGCAACTCAAACGATTGAAGCACTGGACCATGAAATCAGAACAGAACAAATCAAGCGTGTCATGGAATCATGGATGGTTGGAAAGGTAAACCTTAAACTCCCACTTGGGCGCAGACATGAGTGCCCTTTACATCGATTATACAGGTTAATTGCCTTGGTACAGAGAGCAGGCGGGTCCCGATAGGTGTAAATTGATGGCAGTGATAATAGACTGTGGGCGATGATTGTTGTATCCAACAAGATCAATACAACAATATCTCCGCCTGGCATTAAGATGATAATTAGTTGTAGTACCATTAGGACTATTTCGTATAATCATTCATGTAAATGACAAATTCGTATTTAGTTATCAACATTTCATGACCGTAAATTATTTATAACAAACTGAATAAGTCCGTTATTTCAAACCGGACATTTGAGATAATAATGTGACAATACAATACTACCACAGCAGGATTCAATTAACGTTTATATAAGATAATGATTAGTTTCAAATTCTATGTTATTGACAGTATCATCCATAGTCATAGATCCAAGACGTGTACATAACTTCAGCCTGCCTACATAATAGGACAATTATATTAGATAGCTTGCGGATGAACTGCAATGAGTTTTTGCCATTAAATTAGTTTCATATACAATACACAAATATATGTCAACCTATTAACTGATACTGCAAACTCCGTTGAATATGCAGAAAAGGTGTCAGTAGTCAATACAATGTCTTTGATAAACTTGAAGCAATATATATTTACAATCACCGTCATGATATATTGATCATGAAGATAAATATGATAAAAGTGTGAAATATATATTTGACCGTCTACTTCACTTCACTACACTACTGCGTCTACTTAACTTCACTACACTACTGCGTCTACTTCACTTCACTACACTACTGCGTCTACTTCACTTCACTACACTACTGCGTCTACTTAACTTCACTACACTACTGCGTCTACTACACTTCACTACACTACTGCGTCTACTTCACTTCACTACACTACTGCGTCTACTTCACTTCACTACACTACTGCGTCTACTTCACTTCACTACACTACTGCGTCTACTTCACTTCACTACACTACTGCGTCTACTTCACTTCACTACACTACAGCGTCTACTTCACTTCACTACACTACTGCGTCTACTACACTTCACTACACTACTGCGTCTACTACACTTCACTACACTACTGCGTCTACTTCACTTCACTACACTACTGCGTCTACTTCACTTCACTACACTACTGCGTCTACTTCACTTCACTACACTACTGCG
The DNA here is from genome assembly GCA_936450465.1 of Gibbula magus. Classification (NCBI taxonomy): domain Eukaryota; kingdom Metazoa; phylum Mollusca; class Gastropoda; order Trochida; family Trochidae; genus Gibbula; species Gibbula magus. The sequence goes on along the minus strand of OW388293.1, from coordinate 3,699,163 downwards.
TCTACTTAACTTCACTACACTACTGCGTCTACTTCACTTCACTACACTACTGCGTCTACTACACTTCACTACACTACTGCGTCTACTTCACTTCACTACACTACTGCGTCTACTTCACTTCACTACACTACTGCGTCTACTTAACTTCACTACACTACTGCGTCTACTTCACTTCACTACACTACTGCGTCTACTACACTTCACTACACTACTGCGTCTACTTCACTTCACTACACTACTGCGTCTACTTCACTTCACTACACTACTGCGTCTACTTCACTTCACTACACTACTGCGTCTACTTAACTTCACTACACTACTGCGTCTACTTCACTTCACTACACTACTGCGTCTACTACACTTCACTACACTACTGCGTCTACTTCACTTCACTACACTACTGCGTCTACTTCACTTCACTACACTACTGCGTCTACAACATAAAGAGTCTTAAAGCAAAACTGAGAATGTGACAATAGCTCAACTTACCAGTAGCATTAATACATTATTTCATTTCAAATACAGTTGTCCAATAAAAATAGTACCACGTTTCGCGAAACTTCGTGAAAGGACAACATCCATTTACATTTTATTTCATGATTACGGCTACTGATGCTAGATTTTTTTCAATTCGTCTACAACATGATCTTGCATTAAGGATAATTGCTACCAGACGTAGTCTCAACGTCAATACGCGAACTTAACGGTCCACTAACTTGTTTACAGAAGACACGCAGTGAGGTGGTTTAGTACAAACGCGGCACTAAGTACTCAAGTATTTACGACCATAGCACAAACCATTAAATACCACCGCCTTTGTCGCCTAGAAGAGCGGTAAGATATTAGCACCTCGAAGCACCCCGTGTCAACAACGACCGTGTTCGAGAAGAAGTATTAGATCTGACACTGTGTCAGCTGGGACCGTGTTGGAGAAGAAGCATTAGATCTGACACCGTGTCAACAACGACCGTGTTCGAGAAGAAGCATTAGATCTGACACCGTGTCAACAACGACCGTGTTCGAGAAGAAGTATTAGATCTGACACCGTGTCAACAACGACCGTGTTCGAGAAGAAGCATTAGATCTGACACCGTGTCAACAACGACCGTGTTCGAGAAGAAGCATTAGATCTGACACCGTGTCAACAACGACCGTGTTCGAGAAGAAGTATTAGATCTGACACCGTGTCAACAACAACCGTGTTCGAGAAGAAGCATTAGATCTGACACCGTGTCAACAACGACCGTGTTCGAGAAGAAGTATTAGATCTGACACCGTGTCAACAACGACCGTGTTCGAGAAGAAGCATTAGATCTGACACCGTGTCAACAACGACCGTGTTCGAGAAGAAGTATTAGATTTGACACCGTGTCAACAACGACCGTGTTCGAGAAGAAGCATTAGATCTGACACCGTGTCAACAACGACCGTGTTCGAGAAGAAGCATTAGATCTGACACCGTGTCAACAACGACCGTGTTCGAGAAGAAGTATTAGATCTGACACCGTGTCAACAACGACCGTGTTCGAGAAGAAGTATTAGACCTGACACCGTGTCAACAACGACCGTGTTCGAGAAGAAGTATTAGATCTGACACTGTGTCAGCTGGGACCGTGTTGGAGAAGAAGCATTAGATCTGACACCGTGTCAACAACGACCGTGTTCGAGAAGAAGTATTAGATCTGACACAGTGTCAACAACGACCGTGTTCGAGAAGAAGCATTATATATATTAGATCTGACACCGTGTCAACAACGACCGTGTTCGAGAAGAAGTATTAGATCTGACACTGTGTCAGCTGGGACCGTGTTCGAGAAGAAGCATTAGATCTGACACCGTGTCAACAACGACCGTGTTCGAGAAGAAGTATTAGATCTGACACTGTGTCAACAACGACCGTGTTCGAGAAGAAGTATTAGATCTGACACAGTGTCAGCAATGACCGTGTTCGAGAAGAAGCATTAGATCTGACACCGTGTTAACAACGACCGTGTTCGAGAAGAAGTATTAGATCTGACACCGTGTTAACAACGACCGTGTTCGAGAAGAAGTATTAGATCTGACACCGTGTTAACAACGACCGTGTTCGAGAAGAAGTTTTAGATCTGACACCGTGTTAACAACGACCGTGTTCGAGAAGAAGTATTAGATCTGACACCGTGTCAACAACGACCGTGTTCAAGAAGAAGCATTAGATCTGACACCGTGTCAACAACGACTGTGTTCGAGAAGAAGTATTTGATTTGACACCGTGTCAACAACGACCGTGTTCGAGAAGAAGCATTAGATCTGACACCGTGTCAACAACGACCGTGTTCGAGAAGAAGTATTAGATCTGACACTGTGTCAGCTGGGACCGTGTTGGAGAAGAAGTATTAGATCTGACACTGTGTCAGCTGGGACCGTGTTGGAGAAGAAGCATTAGATCTGACACCGTGTCAACAACGACCGTGTTCGAGAAGAAGCATTATATATATTAGATCTGACACCGTGTCAACAACGACTGTGTTCGAGAAGAAGTATTAGATCTGACACTGTGTCAGCTGGGACCGTGTTGGAGAAGAAGCATTAGATCTGACACCGTGTCAACAACGACCGTGTTCGAGAAGAAGTATTAGATCTGACACCGTGTCAACAACGACCGTGTTCGAGAGGAAGCATTATATATATTAGATCTGACACCGTGTCAACAACGACCGTGTTCGAGAAGAAGCATTAGATCTGACACCGTGTCAACAACGACCGTGTTCGAGAAGAAGTATTAGATCTGACACAGTGTCAGCAATGACCGTGTTCGAGAAGAAGCATTAGATCTGACACCGTGTCAACAACGACCGTGTTCGAGAAGAAGTATTAGATCTGACACCGTGTCAACAACGACCGTGTTCGAGAAGAAGTATTAGATCTGACACCGTGTCAACAACGACCGTGTTCGAGAAGAAGTATTAGATCTGACACCGTGTCAACAACGACCGTGTTCGAGAAGAAGTATTAGATCTGACACCGTGTCAACAACGACCGTGTTCGAGAAGAAGTATTAGATCTGACACCGTGTCAACAACGACCGTGTTCGAGAAGAAGCATTAGATCTGACACAGTGTCAACAACGACCGTGTTCGAGAAGAAGTATTAGATCTGACACCGTGTCAACAACGACCGTGTTCGAGAAGAAGCATTAGATCTGACACCGTGTCAACAACGACCGTGTTCGAGAAGAAGCATTAGATCTGACACCGTGTCAACAACGACCGTGTTCGAGAAGAAGCATTAGATCTGACACCGTGTCAACAACGACCGTGTTCGAGAAGAAGCATTAGATCTGACACCGTGTCAACAACGACCGTGTTCGAGAAGAAGTATTAGATCTGACACAGTGTCAGCTGGGACCGTGTTCGAGAAGAAGAAGCAACACGAGGGTCTGTTCTGGTGATAATGGACGTCAAAGTAGGTGTCAAGGTCAGCCATCAATGTATCTCCTTCCCTCCCTCCCTCCCTCCCTCCCTCTCCGCTTACGCAGCAAATCGATATGGCCCACTACTGCAGACTAACTCGGTGATTCTCGCGAGATTTGATGTAGAGTATTTGTAATATGGACAATGTAGTTTATAAGTATCAGGAATGGTGATAGAGATAACAATATTACTTTTGTGAATTATCAAGAGGTTGAGCATGATATTAGATGGTCAATCCTTCTTATTCATCATTATTTTCTTGATTGTGAATATATTTGATAGGATTCTGTGGTTAACGATTGGCGTGATGTGATGGATTACCATTGTAGTATGAACAATACTGCCTATCGATTTTCACGATTCCTGATAATGTTGTGGTTGACGAGTGTATAGTGAATTGGTTTTGTGACATTTAGTATGGTATTGTAGTGTGTACATTCCTGCTTGTTACTCTTGTTGGAGTGTGGTATTTAGACGTCAACAACCAATCTGCCGTATAATACAATCGTCTTTTGGACAATAATGCATTTGTTGAAAATTTTGTCGACTTATTTCTATTCCTTCAGAATCAAGTGCATACAATAAAATAAAACGAATATATTTTACAGGTAAATCATGCACATATAGATATATTAGACATAATGCATTCAATAGCAAACATTTTTGTGTGAAATGAGATGTACATTCAAAAGTATACACTCTGATTGTGGATGAAATGTAAATGCATATCAATTCATAATTGTGTAGGAAGTGTTTGTTTTTGCTCAATCTGCACTCCTGAAAGATACTTTTTTTTATCATTGGTATGGTACGACTTTACATTACAAAGAGTATTTCATTGTAGGTTAGCATTGCTTATGCATTTTCTGAACTGTTAAGAAATAAAGTGTTGTGTTATGTAAACGCTTTCCAGACCATTCATTATATTTACGCGAATATTCCTACTGTATCATTCTCACGACTCCACCATTCCATCATTATAAGAGGTTTGACCACCCAATTCTTCGATCCTAACCTCTGTTGCATATTGACCACATTTCACGATTATCTCATAATAAGAGTGGGTGACCTGCGTGGAAAATCTGAGAAAACAATGAAGGTTTCCTCTGTCCTGCAAAGATACATCAGTTTGGAATTCGTGGTCGTACCTTGGACAAGTGACTCATTCATTTAAAATCTCTGTTAAATATAAGTATCTGGTTCATAAGTAAAGGCAATGTGACAGATAACAAGCGTCTTGATTGACAGCTTGAACTGCTTGAACTTAGGTCAGTTGAGAATGAAGGAAAATATACCGGATGTTGGTAATACTACTCGTGCGCTTTGAACATGCAACGCATGGAGTTCAAGCGCTGTACGGTAAAGCACTATCATTATTATCATATCAACAAAGCTAAGGGACAAATGCTCATTTATGATATTCAAGATATCATCTTTCTCTAGATGATTATGACGACGATGTGGACAATCTAAAGTGCTACTTTATATTGCCAAGTGTCTCCGAGGAAACAACTCCCGGAATGGTAGATCGTTAATGGAGAATGAGAGACTAACGAGGCAAGAGGAACCACTGGAAGCTAGCACACGCTGAGTTATTAACGGATAGAAGCCAACTCAACCGACATAAATACCTTACATGCATGTCATGGATAAAATTACACATTTCGTCACTAAAATTGCAATATAGGAGTAAAAACGTTGAGTTGAAATGTCTACATACATACGTTTGGTAAAACCAACAAGTGATAACTATCATCATATTGCTGTCTAGTTGCTCCAAGGCAAACCATCAAGTATATGCTATCATCATAATGATGTCTTGTTTCTCCAAGGCAAACCATCAAATATATGCTATCATCATATTGATGTCTTGTTTCTCCAAGGCAAACCACCAAGTATATGCTCTCAACATATTTGATGTCTTGTTTCTCCAAGGCAAACCACAAAGAATATGCTAATAGATACGTCGAAATAAAATAGTATCAAATAGTTTTGATAACACATTGTAACTTTTCCAACATTTCTGGTAATCCTTTTTCCTAACGGACAAGAATAATACAATACATGTCACTGATACACAATCTAATCATCAACCTTCAAAAGCATACATAGTTTTTCCCTTTCCATTCAATTTTCATTCAATCACAACGTTATTCCAAGGCCGCCCACAGTATCTATAACATACATAACGAGACGCGTCTCTGTCAATCCATCAACCACCTACAGAAAAAACACCTACATGTAATCGCAAAACTAGACTGAAAAGAAGAGAACTTGATTACACACGGGAAAAGATCACCCGACATAAGGGCTTAAAAAATGACAGAATATTAAAAGACATGCTGTAAAGAGCACGGAGAATTACAATATACATTATAATTTTACAAATTTAAAGTATTAATTATTTTTTTTTACCAATTTAATTTAATATTATTTAAAAAATCAGGTGGTTTGAAATCTTTCTTTAGTATTATATGATCTATTCAACATGTAATGTATCTCCATTATCCCCCGAACAAGCCTCCTTGAGACGGGAGCAGATTCCAGCAACTCAACCTTGACAACCACAGACGAGTCTATCTCCTCAAGAACACCGTGAGCCATCAGTGCATAGCTGCTAGGAACAATATGCTTATTAGTGACAAGTGGGCGCTGTAGTACGTTTTTTCCCATTTTTTATATGTTCAAATTTACCATTTATAAAAAAGCGTTTATGTAGTTTATATATTTTAAAGAGGGTAAAATCATACACATCCTCTCGATTTGAAACTAGATTAAACCATATAATCGATTTGGTGTCTTGACAAGATATATACAGACCGATGAGGAAAAGAAACGAACCTACTGTACAACATAGTTTAAATAGTGGTTCGGACAAAGTTGATTTTGAATGTCATTGGTGAACATAACATGTATGTTGTAAAGAAATATTCGGAAATTTCAATGGGGATTATAATTTAATTTATTTGACTGTTTAAACACATATAGCGCTAAAATCACTTTTTTCAAAATGGTTTTGGATACAGTGTTCGTCATTTAAGTAAGACCTTGATAAAATATGGAAATTATGTTAAATATCAAAAGATTGACACCCAATGTTCTATAAACATCCTCTGGACTCTGAAACAAGACATAATTAACCTCTGGGATTTTGATTCGTCGACTCATCATTGTTGTAGACCGCCATAAACCAAGCAAAGTCACTCTCCTGTCTCGCTTGTATCAATATTCCAAAACAAAGCTTATTCAGAGGCACGTTTTCCCACAAATATGAACAATGTTTCTTAAGATTTAAAGTTTTATTAAATATCTTCCAGGTTCATATCTTGATTTTTGTTGCCATGTTTTCTTTTCCTCACCATTGGTGCTTTCTCTAAGAGTTGTACAGTAACGTATATTGTAACCTTACCCTTCCTCATCTGATTAAGATCGATCGTGGTTCTATGTAATTACTCAGTAGAACGCCACCGACGAGGCGTGTGAGGAATGAAACTGACCTTTAACCATACACGTGGAGAATTACATTTATCAAATTAATTTGACTAAACTCATAACGTTCCTTTTATTAGTGGAAGGAAGAATCGTAAAGTCTCGTAACTATAACCTTGACAGCGTAACTGGAACAGAAGTCTAAAGATCACGGTAAAGACTAGTTCTTGGTAGAAGTGATAGTGAAGACAACTCCGGTGAGATTTGAACCCTGGACTTGTGGGTGAGAGTCATGCGCTCTACCAGTTGAGCTAAAGGGATATCCCACTGGACAACACCAGGAACACTTTCATCTCACCATGTCATGCTAATAAGACGCGTCTCCATATATGAAAATTTAATGTATCCTTGAATTGATTATAGATTAGATTAATTTGAAAATCTAGGTTGTCACAAGTTCATATTTGATGTAAAATCACATTCGAATAAACCAGGTTTAAAAGCTGGTAGGCCATCTGTAACCATGGCAACATCCAGCAGACCATGGACTTAAGAGACGTGATGGTGAAGCTCAACAAACGTAGCCACTCACCCAACTGTGACGAGCAACAATTTGTGATCTTGGAAAATCCTCGACGTGGGGGAGATGTACAACATGAGATCATTGTCTGTTTGAAACTGCTCATGAGGAATGGCAAAAACGTCTTGTTCCTCTCAGATAGCAAGCAATGACGAGAAGCCTTCGTAACCTTCAAACGCAGACAACTTCACACAAGAGACGACAATTCTAGACACTTGTCACACCATTTCATTGTTTTATTATACAAGATATATTAACTGTCTAGATACTTTCAGCCCTGTTTTATGATTTATGTTATATAAACCTGATTGATATTTGATTTACCGTCTGGAAAATTTAAGCAAGTTGATAATCAAATGGATCATAATCAGTGGTAACGGCATGACATATAATCAGTGGTAATGTATATAAAAGAATACCTACATATCTATATAATCAGTGGTAATGTATATAAAAGAATACCTACACATCTATATAACATATAAAGCAATTATGACACTGTGGATCCTGCCAATTGGACGGAAATTAAAACGTGGATCAGTCTAAGAATTTTACAAAGCATATTTGAGTCCGAAAAAAACACTTTAATCATTTCCGGTCCTGTCACAAGATCCACCGTCTCATAGCTTATTTATATGTGTTTTCTAGGTATACCCAAAAGTGTTATTTTGTCATTTTGAATAGCAAAATTGGAAAACCCGATAACGTTACTTACAAGAAAATCAGTTGGGTCATTTTCAACTAATTATTTCTGTTATGAGAATGCAAGTTTCTTTAATAAATAAGAATGGTTGTGGTCACAGAAGTTTTGATAATGATTCACTTCAATTGACCTCCAACTTGAAAAGTAAAAAGACGTACAGCTAACTCATTTTAGGTTTAGAGTTACCTCCCTTTTGTCTAGAACAGTCAGTGAACGAGTGGAAATTAACATTAGACAGTTCTCTGCTCTTCAAGAACCAGTTATGACTATAAAAGGAGCTTCAAGTTATGCTATGTTATTCAATTCTACCTTTGTGCCATAGCAATTTGAATTCTGTGTCTGGTCTAATAGTTGTAACCCTATTGTATATAACTAGAACATATGTATTGCTAACAGGTTTAATTGCCTGTTTTGTTCAACATAATTTGAATAACATGACTTGCTTGATTTCATTTGTTGGTTTTCCCTGGGGACTTTATTCAATCGTAAGAATCTAATCAATCGATCAGTTCTGACTCGTGAAGTAATGCCGCAGACTTAACACACTGTTACAACTCTTCAAACAGAAGTCACAGATATATTTGGGAAACAAATATTTTATTGGACAATGCAACATGTAACACCATTTAGAAACATGTTAAACATGCGTGACTTGTGTTAACTCAGTGTATTGGACTGGGATTCCTTATCTGCTTACTTTCTTCTCTATTCTCGCGTCATCTACATAATGGTCTTCTTTGTAGAAGAATGTTTGTTTACAACACCGTTGACTGTTTGAGACAGCACCTTGATGGCCTCCATCTTACCTTTGATCCGCTACACAATGTGTTTAATGCACTCAAGATGCTTCTGGAAGATGTCAAGGGTTTTGTTCACTTCTACTTTATTTTTTAAACTTTCGCTCGTCAGTTATATTGCCTGTTAAAAAATTTATCCATTTTGTTTCATGAAATTTTATTTTGTTTTAATACGTGCCAACATACGATATGTGTTGATTTCAGTTCAAATAATTCCACTCAACTTGCATGCTATCCCCAATCGCTGAATACATAATAATTACTAGTATCCAATTAAAATTTACCAACATCATTATACATGTGCAGAAACCGAAAGTATACGTTCAATTTACATGTACAGTAATTATTAGACCTGTTAAACATTATCAACCCAAAGTTGTCTATTTGTCTCTTGTAAATAATTTTCAAAATTACGTTTGGCTGATTGACGCGCGCCACACTCGGTGCATTGTCCGGTTTTCGATCAGAAATCACTACTTTTATCTTTATATCGTTGGTATACTGAATCGACTGTCATCAAAATGGCAATTTTTGGCAACAGTCAATACTTCTCGATTAAATATCACAATTCAAAATGTTTGGCAAATGTGAACACAAACAACACAATGGATGTACCTTTAACTGTGCCGCTTAGCAATATTCGTTACATCATCGACATGAGGGGAATGTGAATTATTTTTTGATTTTCCCATTTGTATGTAATTTTGTGGTTTATCTTGAAGTGAATATGTAATGTAACATTATGAACAGTAACGATGCCATATCGACGTAGGTAAATATTACATTTTCCCACATCATTATTTAGTATTTCCGAATACTTTTGGAATGAGATCAATTACTGTAACATGAAGCGATAATGATATTGTTTGTGAATTTTCATATTGATCATTCAATAATTTTAGCATTTGAAGTTATTATAAGCATTTAAATGTCGTTTCAAAAGTTTCGTTAATGGCGATAATATGTCAGTTTAAAAATGATTACGTTAAAATCTGACAACGTGACGCGATATGCCGATGTCAGAGAGATAAACAAAAATATTATCAAAGGTTACGTCAACAATTAACATGATTTACAGCCGTTAGCTACTTTTTTTGTTAATCAACGTTTTTAATGAGAATAAAGTGCATTCAATATTCTTTTAAGAAATATCAAGCACTGTTTCTCTGTTGATCTAAAGGTTAGCAAGACGCAGTGTTCCAGATTTACATATAAGTTGCTTCACAAATGAGATTTTCCACGCGATTGGAACATTTATTAGAAGATTTCATAATCCCTACGTCTTTGAATCGCCTATAGTTACACGGTAGATCTCTTTAATAACTTCATTAGCGCCAAACGAGCCCCACTTCTCATTAAGTGCTGCCTAACTAGTCATAATGATTTATGTATCAATAATCAGCAATGCTATCAGTTTAAAACGATGCATAAAAGCAATTCCAATGCCAAAGGAAAATGATGTGTCTTGTTGCAGGTACATGCGTCTACAATAGCCTTCTTCTTCTCTTGGAATTGTAAACTGACAGAAGGGAGAAGGTTAAAGGAAGAGTTCTATCGGGGTAGCCGCCATTTTGTTTTTTTGCATTATCTAATATGAGGAAAACGTTGTATGTTTTAATTTTACAACTTTTTAATAATTAAACATTTATATTGACAGGATATCCACAAAGAAACAAACAGTTTATCATTAGACTGCTCAACAATGGCTGGTTTCGCCGTACCAAAGCTTTCCAGACTGAAGACACCTATGAAAGGCTTCACTTCTCGTTGTTTTAATCTTCAATGAATGTGCGCGATTCTCTGCCAAATTACCAAATCTAAAGTCACCAATATATTAGCATAAGTCATATGTTTAACAGTGAATTGGGCCATTATCAGTGAGTATCTTGTCTCTTGTCATTTTTACAAGATTTCGTAATTTTCACTTTGTGTGTATACTTGAAGTTTGATGTGTGTTACCTTCCCTATGGAACAATCTGTCATCAAGGGTTGAATAGTTAAAGTTATTCCTTAAAATAGGTGCCAGATCTTATTATGCATCTCTGAGAATTAAAAAAACCTCTTTTCGTCTGTGCACTCACCAATTTATGAGATTAAATACTTTATTCTGTGAAGCTTTTGATGTCTAAGCTATTGCCCGAAGGACTTTCACTGAAAATCTCTCTCATAGAATAATGTGATAAAAAATTGAAAGACCACTCACAGACTTCCACAGGTTTTTCCACGGGAGCAGACGACACGTAGACGGAAGCCAGAGCGAGGCTGAGGAGCAGGAGGGAGGAAGTCCTCATGTTGATGTTGGAAGCAGACGACCGACACCGAGCGGAAGTCCCAGCTGACCTACTTCTGAAATTGAAAACAAAATGACAATTTTAAGAAAGATTTACTGCATTTTCTTCTCTCTGTCATTCTTCATCTCTATTACTGGTGTTTAGGAGATGATCAACTGCTTTCAAGATGTTAAGAAAGTATTTCACTTATTATTCATATAATTGTATGGCATATTTCTGAAATCAAACACAATATACAAGAATCACAATGCCTATAGTATATAAGAGAAGAACTATTAGTAATAGGCCAAACGAGAGGATGAACTCCCATAACAGTATAAAAACGCTGTGCACATTAATTTAATCTTTTCTTTAAAAACAATGTCACAGTTTTCATAAGAAGTGGTAATCCTACGCTTTATAGTTTTTAATATCATGCTATTACTATTTATATAAATACATATCTCAGTTATTATAGTTGTTATAAATTTTTTTTTTAACTTTTAAAGTTAATTATACAAGATATCATATTGACCATTAATTAAGTTTCTATGGAATATACGGGAAATGAAACAATAGCTAAATTGTTAAATAATCCATCAAAACTAACTGAACAATTTTCTTGCAAATCTAACGAAAGTTGCTGTACCTACAAGAAACCAGAAAGAGGTCAAAATTGTGGAAAAAAGCTAAGATAGTATGACAAGATACGCATTATTAATAATGATAATAACTGCTATCATCAGGAGGGGAGAGTGTAATTTCAATCCACATTCATGAAAAGAGACTCCAACAGATATCTGACCTCAAAGGGATATCTGACCTCAAGCAGATATCTGACCTCTAAGAGATATCTGACCTCAAAGAGATATCTGACCTCAAAGAGATATCTGACCCCAAAGAGATATATGACCCCTAAGATATATCTGACCTCTAAGAGATATCTGAACCCAAAGAGATATCTGACCTCTAAGAAATATCTGACCTCAAAGACATATCTCACCTCAATGGGATATCTGACCTCAAAGAGATATCTGATCTCAAGGAAATATCTGACCTCAAGCAGATATCTGACCTCTAAGAGATATCTGACCTCAAAGAGATATCTGACCTCAATGAGATATCTGACCTCAAAGAGATATCTGTTCTCGACGAGATATCTGACCTGAAGAGATATTTGACCTCAATGAGATATCTGACATGAAAGAGATATGTGACCTCAAGGAGATATCTGACCCCACGCAGAAGGAGATACTGCAATCAGTTGTCTTATGTTCTTTATGTGTAGGATAAAACACGATACAGAGGTTATGCATGGGATTGTAAAACCCGAGGTTTGAAAGCTAAGCGGGAAGAAAGACCGAAAGCGAAGCTTGAGGTCTTACTTCCCCGAAGCTTTCTTAACGAGGGTTTTCAATCCCAAGCATAACCGAGGTAGAGTGTTTTATCTAATTTAGATACATAGAGAATCTCACCCAAGTGTCTTCTGATATCAAATATATCAACACGAGTTGATAAAAGTTACAAATATCTGAGGCTTGCCGAGGATATTTTGACTTTTATCAACAAGTGTTGATATATTTGATATCAGAAGACACGAGGGTGAGATTCTATTTATCATCCAAAATCATTCTTCATTAGTTTTTAATGGAAAAGAAAATTTCTGAACACAAAACTGCCATTTGGCTTCCAGTGCTATGATGTCACAGCATTGTGACGTCATCGTGATTATGACGTCATAGCATTGTGATGTCATTACTTGATGATGAAAAAATCATTGTGATGTCATGTAGCTGACGCCAACAGGGCATTGTTCAAAATCTACTGTCAAAACGATATCTCCTAGGAGATATCGCTTGATCTTATACAAGCGATATCTCCTGTGGAACCCAGTTTTGGATGATAAATAAACATAAACGTAACGTAACGTAAACGTAAATGTAAGCGCTAATCGGGTAGTGTTTTTTAAAATTTTTTATAACTGTCAAATGTCAAAATTTACATTTTATAATGTTTGATTCCCAAATTCTGCGTTATAAAGAGTATGTCTCCCTGACTAGCGATATATAGAGGCAGAGACAGTGTGGCTGTAAATAGAGGAAATCCACACAGTTCTTTCGGCTTCCTCGGTAGCGTGGAGGTAGAGCGTCCGGTTTAAAGACCAACGAGTTCGATTCCCGCCATCCACACATTGTTATGTATTGAGTTGTGAAAAAAAAATCTTAGTCTCATTTAAGGTCTTACTATTAAAAGTAAAAAATTACTTTCACAATAAAAACCTCATACGTGGTTATTATCCGAAGAAATACCGACTGAAATAATAATGAGGGGTTATTACGAGAAAACAAGATACCTACAAAACAATAGACAAAATCCCTGATAGGTTTCTATATATAAGTCTCACACAAACATATGTCTCGTTTTACAAGCTGTCACTTAGTTTCTATGCGTATCAAGACGAGTTCCGAGAGAAGAATTCCCAACGTGTATTTTATACTAATAGAATTGCTCTAGCAATAAGTAACCAAAGCTGCACACGTGGTCCCCCTTCTATAACGTACCGTTATTCTATCCAACATAATATAGTAAACGTAAGAGGATTGTGAAGAGAAACATGAGGAAGATTTGTTGAATCAATCAATCTAGCTATGTAAAATGCAACCCTAAAGCATTACACAGAGGGTACCATAAAGTCGAAGTGACTACACTGGATAAGAAAAGAAATTCAAGATTATTTAAGTAAATAAACATGACACTTCTTCACAAAAATAAAACTTGAACTTAAAAAAAGACAACACAATTGTTTTGGCTTTCTCATGTTTCACTTCTTCACGGCCTTCAAGACGAAAAAACTGTAATGATATAACGACTGGATTCCTTTGTATGTTGTTAACGGCGCTGTAGGACGATTTTTGCATTATTTTGTTCTCGATTCTGTCAATTGTTATTAAAGTTAAAGTATTTACATTCTACTATTGGGCTCCGGGCCACATGTACTAATAAACTGTCTGTCTGTCTGTTATTAAAGTATAAATATATTGTTATATAACAGGGTAAAACATCACATTACACGACCCATAAGCCGTATACAAAGAAAACGGTTATGGGTATTGGTAGAAAATGGTACCACGTATAAAGCGACAACTTTGTGGAAATCATGGTCATGCAATTCTGAGATTTCAGACAGCCAGATGGTTGACCATTCCATCATTGTGCCATACTAAAAACTCTACTTTGAGATTTTAGTATCGCTACAGGTATCAGATCACTTGAACTTCCTTCGAGTGGCCATTTTAATGTAAACACATTAAAATGGCCGATCGATGGGGAATGGACTCGCATGGCTTAACATTCATTCGTTTTAGAACTCTTTTCATTTATTCAGGAGATTAATTTAGTCATTGTTAAAACTAATTACCTTTTGGTGAGATCACAATTTCAGTAAGAAAAACGTGCTACAGCCCCTTTAACACTAAGAACAACCTAGAAACTAGGCTGCCCGAAAGCGTTCATGGACGCAAACTTCGATCAAAAACACAAGACTGGAATATGGTACCAATGTCCCGAACAACTTCAAACTTGAAACATGTGCACTATCCGTACTGAATGCTTAGTACAAGTGATTCCACCTAGAGTAACGTGATCTTCCACTCACGAATACAGCGAGGTTCATTGAGGATATGTCAGGATTAAGATTATGTCCTGGAGAGAGAGATAGATATGAAACGCGGTACTCGTATTATATTTAAGAAGCAATTTAACTTAAGGTTACATATTTACGACATTCTGTGAATGTGTAATGCGATTTTCTTCTGTCTGTCTTTTTTCTAATGTGACTGTTTTTAGTTTACTTGTTCAATTAAAATAAACACTGGAATTGTTAATCCGTGTTGTATGAGGCGCTATGGAGGTAAGTATAAGGTAAGTATAAGGTAAGTATAAGGTAAGTATAAGGTAAGTATAAGGTAAGTATAAGGTAAGTATAAGGTAAGTATAAGCCTACCAACATGAAGAACAATCTTCCAATATGAGTGGATGAGTAAACATTTAAAATTATTGTTATGTATGTTTATTATGAGGTCTAGAGGACAGAGGTCATGAGGTTGTAAAATAGTATTATTCCCAATAAGATTTTAAAATTTCATTCAATATTTGGTTACAATCCATATTCGTACGCGTACTCTTAAGGACAAGACACACTACAGTGGTAATTCAGTGCACAGGATACACCAGGTGACGCCATCTCTCTCGTCTATTTCGAAATTCTATAGTTTTGAATTTCTAATTTCATCAAATCCATTCACGACATTTCTGATATCATATTCACCAGAGAAAGAAAGCAAAGAGAAAGGTTATTCGGCCTGACATATTAAAGTTGAAGCTGTATACCATATTTCTCTTCAGTTAAAAGGATGGCGTTCATAGTGACCTGCCTGGGTACACACCCCTCCGTAACTCTAGCAACGATTGGAAAGGCACATAGACTTTAGAGGTCTCATTAGCCGAGTGGATAAGTTGTTGTACAGTCAGTACTGGTGCCTGACACTGCGGGTGTGGCTTTGATTCCCTGATACGAAACCGATAACTTTGCGATGTCACTGTTGAATTGACGATTGAATGTACTTAAACATAATTACCTACACACTTCACGATGAAGCTAACTGTGACATTGCTGCCCATAGAAATGACAAGGGGACAGACTTTCGAAAACTCAAGTTTTGTTGTGTGTAAATATTCAATAAATAACGAACAACGTCAAACAATAGCAATGTATTTTCTGTTGAACCCATTTAGTGTGCATGTGATAAAAGTCCCATTTAGTCTAAATTAAAGTGTTTTTCGAAACTATAGGGAATGGAATTTTATAAATCTGATCAATTCTGTCTATTCCAATTTGCCAAAGTTCGAAGGCTTGCACCGCTGACCTGAAAATCTCATGATATAAGTTTGGGATGATAACTGTACACATAGACAACGGGTGACTCTGTGTCAGTGCGGTTAAACTTTCAAAGTTAACCCAAACTACACACGATACTACTACCAAGTTAAACCTTTATGTGAACAAACATTCGGGATGCAGCTGCATGTTGTCATGATATAAGAACCCAAGCTATTAAGTCAAGTTGGTCTCAGACATCAGTATCGACTGTCGTCCCAACAGTGATACGTCCCACTTGTCAAAACAACACATGATATGGTTGACTGAACCAGCGACTACCTTTGTTTTACCTACTGGTGCAAGAAACATAACATGGGGGTATGACTAATGGGACATGAGGCAAAACACAACACCAGTCTTTAATACATTTAGTCTAACAAAGAAAGCCACAGTATACTTCATGTACTGCGATCAATACCCTTTGTAAAAGTGCAGTCGAAGTAATGCAAATAACTTCAAAGGAAACCCAAGCTATAAGCACCTAGTTGCATCATTAGGTGAACACACTTTCGGGATGCAGCTGCATGTTGTAACGATATAAGAACCCAAACTGAGTCAAGTTGGTCTCAGACATCATTATCGAGTGAGACATGGTGAGTCTCTCCTCGTACAGGGAGATCAAGATACACTTAATCACCATGCTGATTACTGGTCTGTCACGTATGATGTGTCAGTCAGCATGCAGGCAACATGCAGTCAAACAGGTAACGGGTTAATCCGGGTTTGCATCTAAACGTTTGTGTGTTTCTTATATTTTAACTATTTTAATACTTCATTTCAAACCCTCCTACGCACGATTAGGGTCAAATATTGAGTCAGTGGCTCTGAAGACCCATATTTGGGGTCACGGGGTCATCAAATCTACAATTTAGAATCCCCATTTGCCAATGAGTCTGCACACAACATTTCAGCTTTCTAGACCATTTGGTACTGGAGACGAAGATGAAAATATATTTTAAATGTCGTGACCCCTGTGACCCTTTTGGGGGTCGCGGGGTCATCAAATTTTAGTTTAGAATCCCCATTGGCCCAAAAGTCTGTACACAAAAGTTCAGCTCCCTAGAGCCAGCAGACGGACGGATGGACGGATGGATGGGCGGATGGATGGACGGACGCCGGACACCATGTCATGGCATAAGCCAATCGGGTCTGATGAGCTAATACAAAAATGAAATGTTTCTCGAGCGTCGGCGCATGGCAGCTTTGCATTGTCATTCAAAAAGAGTTAATTAAGAATTTATCGCATTATTTGTGCGAAACCCATTTGTCCACCAAAAGCATGAGTCTGCGGGAAGGTATGTGATCTCTTCTACCATTATAGAGCTTTATTTTGATGCAGAAGATTAAAATGTACTCGTACTCCTCCCTAGACATTTACAAAATGTACATGAGAAACATTTAATATTTGTTATGCAGCCTTAAGATTTCACGCATAAAGTATGGTTATGTACATGTACCAGTAGCGCTGTCTAGATGGGTCAAAGTGCTCTGGTACCTATATTGCGTTCTTGGTAGTCACACTGAGTCAGATACAAGGACATACGCGCGTGGTCTTCTGTAGAAAATCTACTATTTCTTTTGCTTTGTTAAGAAATGCATAGATGTAACACTTGACCTCATCGACAGCAACACAGACTCGTCTTATAGCTCGTGCCTTCAGGAGTAGAGGAAATTAATCTGCCAGAATATAAGCAGATGATAGTTTCATGATATAATATTTCGTTTTTTAATTTCCATACATGACAATGAAAATGAGTTTTCAGATTGGATTTTGAGAACATTTCCGTTTTTATATCACACTTCACGTTTTATTTGCAGATTGTTATATTTCAAAACTTTTTGTTTTAGCTAAATATCAAAGGTGAAATCCTGTCTACCTAAAAATAATATCCTTGCCGGTGAAATTATGTTAACAATTAAAATGGTTTTCACACCGTAATCGTTATCTAAGTAATGAACTGACAAGATGTTTGCGACACTGAAGGAACACTTCTCTCATGGTAATGTTCCGCCAGTGAGCAGGGAATGCACTGGATATTAGGCGTTTAATCATCATCATCATCATCATCATCATCATCATCATCATCATCATCATCATCATCATCATCGTCATCATCATCAGCATCGTCATCATCATCATCATCATCCTCTTCTTATTATTATTTTTACGCGCTTCTCTTGAGAAATATTTTTACGGAAGCTTCTTTGATTATTGTTTTAAGCAATGTTCATTATTAGAAAGAGTGCTGTGAAATAATTCCCTGAATATTCAATGAAATTGAATTTAAAGACGAACAGGAACAGTTGACGCTACCTTTGCGGAGAGAATGGAATCTTCTACACTTAAAAAAACCCAGACATTTCTAGAATGGAAGCACTTTTGTTAATGGAGCTAAAGCATGCACTGTAGGTTCTCTTATGTACTTAGGACAATACTATTCTTATGACTCTAGATATAGCTGCTAAATGTCCGTAAGACAGGCTGATGGTCAGGGTCACTGACGTTTCTCTAATTAGAAGACCAATATGGCTCGTTATCACCGATGTGGTACTTATGGGCATAACTGAAGAATAGTAGGAAAGAAATAACCTTTATTTTCCTCAGTCCATTACATCTGTGGTCCACTTATGTGTGAACAAACATGGATGCTCAGATTACCAATGTATCAGCATGACATATTTTTTTATCAATGTGTCGGATTGAAACTTCAAAAGATTCCCTCGCATTTATCTGATATTAAATTAACGTATCTTGCTCAAAGATTTACGGAAAGAGACGAATAAGTGCGAATGAGAATCAAGGTGCAAAGAGCGTTAACAGCAGAGCTGATTGTTTCTCAGCAAATCCCTGAGGACCATTTAACGTGTTGCCTCGCGGCTTTCCAGCATAGCGCTGGTCTCTCATAACAGTGACTCTCTCATTCCAACCACTTCTCAGAATCATCAAAGCTTTAACTCATTAGATAAAAAATCACCTTCAGCTTTCTTGAGCACCAACAAGGTGAAATTAATGTTGTTACGGATAACCCTTGATTATTGATGGAGTAAACCATGCTATACCAGACCGATGGAGAGTGTTCTTGAAGCTGAGGGTCATGACGTGTCTACATAGCCGCTACCGAGCTTATCTAAACCTGATTGGTCAAGGAGTCCCAGGTGCGAGGTCGAAAGGGATATAACATACATTGTAATGTTTGGCTGTTTCACATTAAGATGTATATAATGGAAAGGGATATAACATACATTGTAATGTTTGGCTGTTTCACATTAAGATGTATATAATGGAAAGGGAGATAACATACATTGTAATGTTTGGCTGTTTCACATTAAGATGTATATAATGGAAAGGGATATAACATACATTGTAATGTTTGGCTGTTTCACATTAAGATGTATATAATGGAAAGGGAGATAACATACATTGTAATGTTTGGCTGTTTCGCATTAAGATGTATATAATGGAAAGGTTGACACATATAATGCAGTATCAATTATATTTTTCTTGACAACGTTCTCGAGAAACTTCGACGAAAAGGGATCGATTTCGTAAAAAAGGATTTTTTCATCCTTTGAACTTTGGAGTTTGTTATTGTCGAAAGGAAGTCCTATAACTGTGATGAATACATAGCTACACTCTTGGAACAACGATCGTTTGACAGCAGTGTATAATCAATTTAACCTTTATAAATCTGTGGTACTGAAGCAAGTTACAAACCATATTCTTATCAACAAGTTAACGTGGTAAGCCGTCTAAAGATGACAACCGTGGCATTTAGTAAAACATATGTGATGCATTATATAAGTGTGGTAACATCATGCTGGTTTGACACACAAACTAGCAGAGTGTGATAGCATAGGCTAACTTGTTACGTCTTATTTCATTAGATGGTTTCTGTTTGACAGCTTGGTACGGTAACACCGTCCACGAGAAAAACGGACATTTCTTATCAACAGTTGCAACATGAAACAGACGCCGCTGATAAACGTTGCCATGACAACATTTGACGGTAAAAATACCTTCTTTTGGGATGTACGACTGCTAAAGATTTATCGACCGGGAGAAAACATACCATTCAATATTGACAAGCATCTGTAGAGATACGGACCGACTCGTGAGGAAAGAAGAAATATCTCTCAATGAATTTTTAATTATCCTCTGCAGAAACTTACAAAAGATGCTTGTTCCTTTTTGTGATTTTTGTTGTTTCATTGTAATGAAATGAAAACACTGCCTTTATGTACATGTCCATCGCACGAACTGGTGTACTGAACTAAACATGGATGAACAATACCCACTAGGGAGATTAATGGTCAGATGTCTTTACGTGATTTATATGCAATTTATATTCCATCGATAAAGATGACAACATATATGAATTTAATTTATTACCCAATAAGAAGAGCATATACCGA
This sequence comes from Gibbula magus, assembly GCA_936450465.1. Classification (NCBI taxonomy): domain Eukaryota; kingdom Metazoa; phylum Mollusca; class Gastropoda; order Trochida; family Trochidae; genus Gibbula; species Gibbula magus. The sequence goes on along the minus strand of OW388293.1, from coordinate 3,678,580 downwards.
TGTTATTTACTTTGATGTTCTCATTTCTGGTTTTCTTCATCTTACTTGAGAAATATTTATTAATAAAATGTATATATTTAATTCATTGATTTAGAGAGGAAAACAAATGTAAGTAAATGCTTGTATAAGACTTGGGTCTTGCTTTACAGAGCTCTCTTTGTGTCAAGATAATCCTCATTGAATTTCACTTGTGACGTCATTCTATTGTTCTATCGCTCTATTAATTTTTTACTACATCAAGTCTTAGCTGGCAATTTCATTTTAACACTTTTAAAAGTAAATTTGTCAAATAAGCAATACTTGGAGTGTAATTTAATGTCCTCGTTACTTGGACATCAATCTTCACGTACTCTTCGTTAAACGTGTCTTACAATAACCTTAGTGCTGAGTAAGTGCAATGCTGCTTATATGATATATGTATGAAATTGTATTGAATTGTATTTTCAACATTTTAACAATCCTATTAAAATAATCGGGAAGATAAAGCTTATATTACTAACTTGCAAGTTCACCGACTCAGCTGTTTAAAAGGACACTACGTGTTTTTCAGGAAATTTTATTTATATTTGATATATACAAAAATATCAAATGTCCTTATTTTCGTCCAAATCATCTCACTCGACTTGCATATGTATCCCCTAACGCTAAATATTTGACAATAATTTGCTTTCAAAGAAACTCGAGCAGCGGCTTAAAACACGACGAGAAGCCGAATTCATGCGCCCCATTAACAGGTATACCAGTTATATGTTCCATTGAACAGTACCAACCAATATCTGTCTCTTTGTCTGCTACATATAAGTTTTCAAAATTACGTTTGGACAATTGACGCGCGCCAGCCGCTAAACATTGTCCGGTTTTCGATCATAATCACGACTTAACATCTTAATAGTGTAACCATACTTAACAGATTGTCACTAAAAGGGTACTTTTCGATAAACAGTCATTACTTCTCGATAAAATAACACCCTTGGTAACTTCTGACCTATGTTACTACAATAACATACGGAGTGTCCCGTTAAGAGACGTTGACACTAAACGTAAAGACGGAGCTAGATAACAAGTCAATCGTGAATCCGTGCCAACACGTGCACATTCCCAAAAGTAAGCTCCTTCTTTCTTCCGATTTCTGAAAATAAATGCCAACAAATTAATCTGAGACTTTTTCTCCCGTAACTTTGCTGTTTGTGGATCTTGTCAATATTCCTAATATCCATGCTGATGATTGAAAACCTAAACATAGTTGCACTAATATCCATGCTGATGATTAAAAACCTTAAACATAGTTGCACTAATATCCATGCTGATGATTGAAAACCTAAACATAGTTGCACTAATATCCATGCTGATGATTGAAAACCTAAACATAGTTGCACTAATATCCATGCTGATGATTGAAAACCTAAACATAGTTGCACTAATATCCATGCTGATGATTGAAAACCTTAAACATAGTTGCACTATTCGAGAGTAAAATAAATAAAACGGTTTTGACGTAAGGTGGCGAAGTGAACATATGTCAAATAGGAATGGATCATTGCCTAACTCGGATTTAAACGTCGTCATAGCCAGGGGCGAGCTTTCTACCTATTCAATTTTTAAAAAATAGCAGTTTAGTATATGCATCACATTTATCAGAATTTCAGTTTTGAAAAACTTGCAGAAGTTCTGCCCCTCTTCTCTTTTATAGGCCTGCTATAGCCACCGTGTCTTATCAGAGTGAACCAATGAGGTTTCTTGGTCTTCGGGATGTGTTTCCATGGAAATATAATTGTTGTTCCCAAGAGCCGGGTCTCCCACTCATGTTCAACACAGTTTGGTTGGAAGTTCCTCAGATTTCAAACATAACAATAATCACAGCAGGAGTTTCAGGGTTCAAATACAATTTTTCTAAATTGAACCAATTTCAATCGAATAGAATAATTTTTTCCCTGTAGTTATTGGATTTCCGGATAAAAGTGTGACGTTGACGTTTTATAATCGATATATTGATTACTCTACTCACCTTCTTTATGTCTGTCTACTTTTGATACGAGCGGAACATTTGGAGCTGAAATTCACATCGGTTTATTGCTCTGTTTATTCATATTAGCACGTGAACATTAAATTCACCTGTAAATTCATATGTATTCCTCTTCAGACCTGTAGACTAACCAACCAAGTCTACCGTCTGTATTTACACCTTATTTATTACGAATAAGTTTTATTTTAATGAGAACAAAATAAAGATGGGTTATCTTGTGATAATGTAAAGTTTAAATAAAGTTTTAAGATGAAATATATTTACGAAAAATGGTAACACTTAATTTTAAACCTTATTATTTGTGTTTCAAGCGATATTCTCGAAATACATACAAGGTTACCCGTTAACATTCATTGCAATAAATGAATGGATATCTGATAAGATACGAGGCATTCTTGATGATGTGTGAATACTTGAAAATGTCAACTACGTGACAATACATTCGATCTCCAGCTAAACCTCGAAGATAGCTTGAGTCAGCAGAATTGCAGACCGCCCCGATCGACTGGAGAAGACCTGGAAGCGAGAGTTATGTAACTGAGAATTCACTGACACTCATTGCATTATTATAACTCGTCCTATATCAATTACCCGGAATGCCTGTAGTGATTATGAGTAAATCATAAATTCATTGCAAAACTGCCAGTGGATATTGCGAGCCTGTCCCGTCTGGCTCAGATAGCGAATACATCAGTAGAACCCGTCACCTCACCATCCAGTATTGTTTGGGAGCTATGTAGTTACTATCAGTCTATTTGCAGCCGTAGCACTAGACATCCGATAGGGACAATGTATGGTCTGATAATGGGCTTATTCCCCAGAAGGAAATATGGCGGGTTTATTACTCTGTCACTTTGGCTCTATCCTAATGTCAGTGCCGTGAAGGTAAGTACGTACGCATTACGAGTCGGCAAATTCATCTCACTCAATCTTTTTTTAATACATATTTTACGCATAATAATTCCGTAAGTAACACAACTTTTTAGTCACTTTGAATTTGTTTGGCATAAAAAAACAAAATGATGGGAATGTTTAATATCTAATAAGCCTAGCACATTTTTCACTTTCACTACAACCATAGATTATTTTGACCATTTTATCTTGAATTGACTCTATTCTATTTCGATAAGCATTATAACAAATTGCGATGGTAACAATGTTTGAATAGCCAATGATTAAATGTGCAAAATATACACTATATACATATCTTCATTTTCATTTAACTGCGTTCTTTTCGAGCTAAAATTGAACATAATATAGGTCAACACAACAGACATAAAACACATAAAACATTTGATAAAATTTATTTATCATGAATTGCATCTATTATTGCAATATTATAATAATCATAGAATGGTAGTAGTAATAATGGAAACTGATTCAGCAGGCATCAGGCAGCGCCCTCTGCTTTAATCCCATGACAGTTAATGTCAGCCCGTTTTACTTTCACTGTGCTATTCAGTCCTTGTAATTATATTTGACAGAAGATATGAAAATCCACTTTCCGCTTTACATGATACTCTGTCTTTAGTCATGAAGTTAGTCCCAGAACATTCCACTAAGAGAGAGATGAGTAAAACATGTAATTACTCTCTTCAGTAATGGAACCAGGTATATATAAGTATATATAAGTATATATAGCCCAGTTTGGAGTTTCAATGTGTATCTGTACCAAGAGCAATCTATTTACTGTAAGCCATACTTTGTCTAAATGAAGCATAGGCATCCTGAAACCATTTTCAATTTGTATTTTAATTATCTGGTTGCAATAAATGAGGAAAAACAATTCCTGAGTTTCCATAAAAAAAGTCTAATGAAAATGAAATCCAGGAACAAATCCAGATACCGAAGCCAAGAGTTATCAGAATGAAGCTCAAGGAAAGATAGTTTCGTTTATCATTTTAAAATCTTTCTCCCAGTATCAATGGAAAGCCTTCATCTGCCAATTATTTTTCCCAACGTAACCTATGTCACAATTGGACTAAGTCTCCCGTTAAGCAAACCACCTAGCGGTGATATTTGTAAGAAGAATACCGTATTTATCTCTAGCCTCAGTCTTACAACTTTGACTGACTCCGGCCTAGTAAGACATATGTGCGCGTCGCACAAGTGAAGGCACACCAGTCTGTCCAACTGTTCCGGAAACAGATCACATGCTCTGTGTGAACCGAGGTCGCCGACTGCACAATGAATGCAACCACTTAGGATGTTCTATTTGTAGTTAAGAAAGTGCTCCACTTGTAACGGAACGTACGTGAGAAGAAATGACTTGAATAACCACTGTCGGGAAGGGAATGTTTCAACACAAATCAGGGAAAGAGACACCGAAACCCTTCGTTATCATGATAATTCTTATAAAACAACCTTCTCGATTTGTATATTCATTACCACTCTAGCAGTTTTAACAAAGGACCAAAACAAATGTAGTAAATCTGCAGCACATAATTGGTTTGGGTCCATCTACTCGAGTCTCCAGGATAATACACGATGTGTACCTTAATGCCCGATAATGCTATATTTGAATGATAATAAAGTCGTATTATGACTGAAAACTTTAACAATATATTACATTGTAACAGATTTATATCAACAAGAACATGCATTTCAAGCCCTGGCACTATAGGTAAACCGTTCCAAGATGAAATTTAAACATGACATAAATTCAAATGAACATTAAATCACCAATGAATTAATATGAATAAATAATATATCAATATATTTGGTTAATTTGAGTGTTACCAATCGGACTCGAATCGTGGGGTACCCGACTCGAGTACTCGAGGCATCATGAGACACTTAGCATGGGCTGTGTTATAAACTTCGAGACAGAGTATCCACAGCTGTAACAGTCTATTTATAACTGAACAAATCCAACCAGTGACAAAGCAACCACAATTAGGAAGAAAGATGTTATTGTTACCACAGCAGTAAATCTGACCATATGTACAATGAGATAGTCACATTTTAATTATCGCCGACTGAGGTCAAACTGTGGCCACTAGTTCAAGGTCTCCCTCTACTTCCAGTACAAACAAACAGTGAAGGTATCAAGTAAGATTAGTTAGTCGAACTAGAGATAGTAGCAAATGAGCGCAGCGCGGTTTTATCAAGCCGTCCATCACTCACTGGCCAGTACAGTGGTGTCTTTGTAAAGAGCACATACCACCTTTATGAATCGTTCAGTTTACACTGTATGTCATGCATGCAATGTGTCAACATACCTCTATGTAAAAAATCATATTTATTTTGTATTCATCCATACCATTGTGTTGGGTAAATCTGGCGAGTGAATGTTTCCAGCAACATTAAACAAGTATGCTGTGAGCGTTGAGTAATATGATCTATATATAAAACATTCACAATTTGGATAAATCTGGTATTTCAATTGTCTGAACAAATGTTAACTTCTGTTATGAACATCATAGTCGCAGTATTTATAACACGTTCACGTCTAGACATTTACACTCAAAATAAATTGACAATATCGATTTGACATTTATTCAAACTAGTTATTATAATTTTGTAAATAGAACAAACTGAACGAAAGTTAGATCTATTTGAATATCGTTAATACAGAAAAAATAACCGTTCATAGCGGAATACATAACCCGTTAATACATATAAAGAAAAAACTTAATGCAGATAAAGACAAGAACAAAGTGAGCATGGCTCACATACCCCGCCATCCGCAATTTATACATGGAGCATATATAGCAGTACTATACTTCGTAGAGGGCGTATAATAGCCCGTTCATACAGAAACACATAATCTGTCAATACAGATTATGAACTTGCCCCGTTGATACAGTTTGACATAACTCGTAAATACAGAAATAACAATATGACATGGGCATATCAAATAGGTATCTAAATATGGCAATACCTAGGTGGCTAATTGCGACAATATACAAAAGAAATGTTTCCGGGGCGCTAAGGTTCTGTCTGGTGTCAGAGTAAATTGGCTTGTTTCTCGAGGTGTTCGCTGGTGCATATTCATGTGCCAGGGCAGCGTCTCCCCCGTAAGACAGGAGGTTCTAACCGATCTATTTAGTCTGGACAGGTCTGGTCGCTCGTCTATATCTCACTACCCTCCCACTCCCTGCCGGCGTCATAGCCCCGGGGACAGGCTGCATTTGGAAGAATATATTTAAGACATTGAACCAATTCTATTGATTTAACAATTAAAAGCGGTGTTTGAAACAAAGGATGGATACCGCTGGGTGTTATATTAAGAAATCAAAAGCATTGACGCAACGTGGTGTCAAGGCATTGCTTATTACTATTGAAAGATGATATGATCAATCCTAATGGCGATGTTTTCCATGTATGTCATGTCATGTTATCGTGACGACGTCAAGTCAATTACTGAGAATCGTGTCGAAGAGTACTCAATTATTCTGTTTGAGTTCCAAATCATGTTATATCTCCTGCGCTACTTTTCTTTAATCTCATTTTGAATCGTAGCCAAGCCTCGTAAATTGCTTCAAAACGTGTTGTACTTAAAAGCGCTGTAGCACGTCATCCTTACTGAACTAAAGTGATCTCACGAAAAGGTAAATAAGTTTTATAGATGGCTTATTATTACTCCTGAATCAATTCAATTCTTTATATCTGAAGTGTAGGTCATCGGCCCATAACTACTTATGTTGTATATGACAAGTACATGATGTCTACAGCAACAGTCAGTCAATTAACATCGTTGGTACATGGCATGAAAAATAAAGCTTGCTAAATTATTGAGGAGGTTACAATTCGATGTTGACATGAGGATTTAAAATTTAATTTGGAATTGTACAAAGGCTTCCTAGATGATTTAGGCGCAGCTCTTTACGAGAAAAACGAAGTAGTAAGATAAACAAATTGTTGGTTCAAAACAAAGCCAAAGCCCAAACTGCACACTAAATCTCGACACTTCGAAGCCTAATTAACTTTATTATTTTCTATACCCTTTAACATCATATAATAAATTTGTTGGGATGCCGAGTGTCAGACATATTTAATAAGTTTAACCAATATTTGACAGCTCTTTTATATGCAAAAATATAGAGGGGTACCTCCCACATTCACAACAAGCTATGTTATTTGATGTAGAATCTTAACGACTAAGAACCGCTTGCAAGCCAAAGTATGTACATATTCCATAAAATAATTGTGACAGAATCCACTTGGATACTTTAAAAACACTAAATAAAGCCTTTTTACCCCGTAGAGCTGCATGAGAACAATGGATAGACCAAGACCGACCTCTCGTGAATGTTACACCTCAGTATTTATGTGAAGATATCGTTTCCAATTTCCTACCGTTACTCCTGAATCAATAAAAATAGTTTTAGAACGAATGCCCATGGTTCGGTTAAGCCATGCGGGTCCATTTACCTACAAGTGGCCATTTTAAGGTACCTTAAAATGGACATCGAAGGTAGTCCAAGTGAGTTGGTTGATGTAGCGATACCTAAACACCCAAAGTAGAATTGTAAATATGGCAGAATGATGGTATGGTCAACCATCTTGCTGTCTGAAATATTAAAATCACGTGAGATCTAACAATGAACCTCGCACACTGATCGGATAGTTCTAGAACATAGTCGCGTAAAGCGTTGCACCATTTTCTTCTAATACGATGACTACTGTTTTCTATGCATACGGCTTATCGGGTCGTGTAATGTGATGTTATACTCTCTAACGTAACAATATAATTGTATAAACTTTGATAATAAATGGCAATCTTGAGAAACAATATTATGCAAAAAAACGTGCAACAGTGCCTTTAAAATAAAGACTTTGATGTCAAGATATTGTGTTTTTTTGTGTTCATCTTATGAATTTAACGAGAAGAAGACACTGTATGAAAATGGGTAATAAAATCACCTAAAATCAAATTTGAATGATACGCTTATAATAAGTAATGGCACCAGTGTTTGAACTGCGTATGCATTATCCAATTAGATATGGACTAAGACGTGTCCCACTCACTACGTCATGGTTATGAATAAATGTTAGAGTACTGTAACAATGACAACTAAAACATCCAATATGCTAACTTGAAGAACTGACGGCATTAAAGTTCATTTTACAGTTGAGAAATATGAAGCTCGACCAACACTCGTAGATCCCGTGTCCTACTTACACATGTCAGGAGCCAAGTTCTCATTGTTTTCACAACAACAGAGGCACATATTTTATGGTTTGAGGCACATATCTTATGATGTGATTGTAATGCCATTGCATTCAATGATATATGTTTCAATGTTGAGGGAATTGGAAGTCATTTAGAATGTTTATAATAGAAGATGAACGATGTTAAAGCATCATTTAAACTTCTTGTGAACCGAGCGAGTTTGAACGACGCTTTTGACATCCTTCATAGCATTCATAACGCTATAATCTTACAACACAATGCACTTGACCAACGACATAACATAAACGACATCAACCCCATACAATCGATCCCGCGGGTATTTATGAATGACAAATCAACTTTAAATGATCATTTCTTCCGTTCTTTATAACAGGTTCAGTTGGATAATCGTGCTCGGTGCTAATTGCGATGTTTGCACGTACAAAGCATGGATATTCTGTGATACATTCCGCTCCGGTCAGCTGATGTGGTTACAGGCAATCATAGCTGTTGTAGACAACGGCATTATGTAGAGGGTAATGTCCGAGTAACTCTCCATTCCTTAAAAATAATGGAGCCGAGGCCCATTATTTTTAAGGAATGGAGAGTTACTCGGACATTACCCTACTTAAATTACACTCAAAGTATTGCTATTTTATCAAAATTGCTTTAAAAAGTTAAAGAAATTAAATTTATACTTAAAAAATATGATGTGATGTGTAACTCTCCATTACTGAAAACATAATGGATAGACAGAACAATAGGATGACGTCACAAGTGTGATTTAATGATGGGAGGGGTCTTCGGGGTACATCGAAACAGTGTCAACATATGGACGGGGGTGTTAGAGACGTTGTTAATATCAGTGAATATTTGATGACATTATGTAGCATATAAAGGAAACACTTACTAAGTAAAGTATAACAATGACATTCACCTGACCATACTTTGAACAGACGCAATTTGTGTCCACTTTCTAGTCAGAAATTATATCATAAGTAATACTGCTACTATATGCTGCTGCCCATACTGAGTTGCCTGCATGACACCCAAGCTATGCAAGATCCAATAAAGATGGCTATTTCCTGCGACTTTCTCTGCTAATCAGATCTCAGTCCTGTTACAGAGATCTGCTTAGTTGTTCAACGGGAGAATTTCAGACAGAAAATCTGCAGCCAGCCTCGCCAGTGATCCCAAACGACAGCGGAATTATAGCACGGATGTACGTCCCCTGGTTCGTCTGCTGGCTGGCTTATCACGCCATGTTGTTGACTGTCTGTGTTTCCATATGGAACACTTTATATATTAAGGGGCAGATCAGGTATATTCACGTTGGAGAAGGAGAGAGAGGGTGGGGTTGGGTGAATGTGAGTGGAGGTTAGGTGTAGTTTGGCCCACATCATATTGTGGATTGAGAAGTACAGAGCCTTTTAGCTACTGTGTCCATTTCCAGTAACGGTGTCAGTAACAGCGATAGATCCCGACCACCAGCAACATTGACTTCAACTGAGACATTGCGGCTACAAGTAATGATGTACATTTCTTATTTCATGACGCCATGCCACTATTCTCTTGACGACATTTCTTCCAAGTCTCAAATAATTGAAATGGCTTTCATGAATTATAATATCGATGCTCAACGGACTTCTTCCTCGGTCAATATTGTTTTCACGGGCCCATACTTGTAGGAATTGATCTCCCCACCAGTCCTAAATGACACAATGATACGTTTCCTTTCTGGTTGTTAAGTCTGAAATTAACGTTTAAGTACCTCTGAGGTATCACGACGTTGTACTACGCTATTTAGTAATTAAAATATCTTCATTGTCTTTCTATCTACGCATCTTTCACGCATCCGTCGTCTTTTATACCATATACTGGTAATACATATATGAATAATAACACGAGAGTATCGTGGATGCGACAACCTAGACTTGCTGTAACGATGTAACAGTTCATATACCTATTTCATATGACAGGAACTCAGTTATCAATATTTACAATATCGGTGAAACGCTATCGCCGTTGCGTTGGCGGTGTTTTCTAATCCGGTATCCCAAGGTTTGATGATTTAATAATTGATTTGGCATAGTTTCAGTTCATTAATGTCCTCTTTAGAGATTTCTCCTTATTAATTTCTTCAACGTCATATTGTTAAATATCTTCACACATAGGTAGACCCTTCCACCCGGGTAACTTTGTTCCTTCTGCACTTTGCGTTTCAACCGTGCTCAGTTCGAGTCGCGTGGGTGTATTCATTTGAGAACACAGCTGGTATTTTGATGAAATATTCAGACATTTTAAACGCTTTTACGATCTAACCTTTACATTGCTTAATGCTTACTGTGAAAATCTAACATGAAAAAGTAAATAGTAAAAGTAAAGTTAATAGTTTAACATACACCGGGCAAAAGAAACGGAATTTTCAACAGAATCAAACACAAACTATTTCTGCCGGATAACGTCTATATTGGGTGGCAGTGATGAGGATATATCTCGTAAAGAGATAGGCACCGTTTCATTTATGAGAGTCTGATGCTTGGTATTTTATATGTGTTTAAACTCAAATAGAGTGCTGAAAGTGCCATTTCAAAGTTTGACATAATGTTCGGTATTAAAATGTTATAATATATTGAAATTATGTTAGTATGAGATTTTGTCGGCATACTGTCACTTCCTTCTTGGGCTTAAATTTGTTAAATCAAGCCCGAAAGCATAGTCTATATAGTTAAGGATCATAAAAACGCCGATTTCTTAAAACATGTGTTTCTCAGAAACAGGAACAGATAACGTTTTGAAATTTCAAATACAGTTATGTTGGCTTCTGAGTACAAAATGTAGCTCTATTTCAGTCGTCTGATACGGATTAGTGGATTAAGATATCGTTTCTTTGCCCTTGGGAGTATTCCAAAAGCATTATACAACCATACATCGTAATGGGAAAGTATCATATATACTCAGCAAACATCCAAATAGCTTTGAATATAGTGATGGGTGTATGTAATAGACTTTGCAATATTGAGAAACGTCTGTCCGAAGCTGGAAGCTGGGAGAGGAGGAACAATACATCTTCTCTACGCAAGGCATAACTCTTGCCAGTCTCCATAACTGACTGATTTAAGCCTTGCAGTATTTCCCTCATTTTCCCGTGCTAAGATAGAGGATCACTGTAACACCATCTGCAGATATCTAACTCTTGGTTTAAGTCTTTCTGTAATGGCATATACACCATAATAGACATACAGTTTCTTCAATATTTTTCAATATGCCATATGAATATTGTTCAAAACATGTATGAGAGTCTTTATATCAGGACTAACGTGAAAACTGTTTATGCCCCGTCTTATCACTTCAATCTGATACCAAATCATTGTCAACAGAATTTAGAAATCTGCTTATTTTTAACAACATTTTAACGAATATTCATAACAAAATCGATGGCATGTCAAAATATATGAAAAGTTTATATAAAACGAATTCTAGATAAATATGAAACCATCATGAAACAAGCGTTGAACTCATAAATATTAAAATGTGATATAAAAAATATACATAATTAAATTAAACAAATAACACTTTTGGAACTATCAACTGTTTTAAATCGAGAACATATCAAAATCTTATGAACAGTTTATTGAAACGAGTTCTAAATGATGTATTTGTCAAAGTAATGTGCTAGTGTATTTACAAGCGGCTTTAAGTCATAGTCCAACCTATTATTGTGAGCTCCAACAGGCTACGATGAAGCCCAGGTGAATTAAAGGAGCAATCTAGAGTGCCAGCACGGACTGACAGTCTAATAATCACTACAATGAGACTTTGGGCAGAGTGACACTAGCACACTGTACAGGGGCGCCAACATTTACTCTCATAATTATGCCTTGAGACATAATCCAGTACCTCCCATCAAATAATACGATTCACAGCATTCACAGTCCTCGGATCCATGGGGAGAATAACTAATGTCTCACACAGCTGGGAACTGAATGTCGACGAATGCAGGAATCTACGTTTATAGAAAAACATCAATGAGGTCGAAATAGTGTAATCTTTATTTGTATCCGGGTGATTATTCTTGGAGCAAACTCAGCCTCGGTCATCCAGTGATGGTGTTCCGATCATCTACACGATATTACCTTTGGTATTGACATAGAAAACTAGTACCGCATTGGTACCTGGGCGTCATCGGTTCTTGCTTCATCACACAAATCAAAAGTTGGCGGTCAGACGGAATTCCCTGGAACGGTTGAACGTAGAGGGTGGTAACATGAAAGGGACATCCTCGGTGTCATTAGGAGCCACATATACCAAAGGTTGTGAATGGTGTTATTTTGTCAAGAATCAGAGTACTGACTGTCACCCGAAATGTATCGTTTTAATGATAGTGGACTCAGTATAGTGACGATATACAAGTGAAAGTAGTGAGTAGTGATACCATTGGAAAAAGGCGATTATCATATGTTTGGCGATAGGGCATTTTAATACGTATTAAAACCAGCAATATACCATGTAAATCACAGTATCAGACATTAAGGAAATAAAACGACACCAAATTATTGAAAACACAAAATAAAAACAGACCCTTAGGTAAATTTTAGTTTAGGACAATAGACACAATCCCTGACAGGTTTCTAAGTTCTTTCCATGAAATCTATGTTAAGGACTCAAAGTTCTACAACTGTGTATTTTTGCCCCGTTATAAGACTCGTGTATAAAATTCCCATATCTCAAAGCAAGACATATCGAGGTTTGTGAGAGACATCATCACGTTTTCGATAATATCATGATATTTATAAATGTATAATTTATAAAGGTTGGTGTGAGTCCCCTTCATCATCATTAAGGAACCCTTATTGACCCTTTAGGGCGAGTAAATCAACTCAAGTTAACTTTATGGTAAATGCTAAATTGTGGAAATCTATTTCACATCTAGATTTATTAAAACGGCCATTTAAAAGATATGTCGTAAAGACTCATGCGACTTATATTTTGACAAAGTTGCTGTTCTCAAACCACAGATCATGGCAGCGGTGCTGAAATGAGTCAAACCAGGAAGCCAAGCTCATAGAACCAGATACAAGACTAATTAGTGTTGTTCCAGGAAGAAATCAAGAAGAACTGCAATTATGACAACAAGAACATGCCATCAGAACATTACAAAGATAAACAGTGGAGCTTTGTCAATGCATAATACTATCAGCGGAATCACCATAGTGAGGTGGGATATCCTAACTACTATCAGCGGAATCACCATAGTGAGGTGGGATATCCTAACTACTATCAGCGGAATCACCATAGTGAGGTGGGATATCCTAACTACTATCAGCGGAATCACCATAGTGAGGTGGGTTATCCTAACTACTATCAGCGGAATCACCATAGTGAGGTGGGATATCCTAACTACTATCAGCGGAATCACCATAGTGATGTGGGATATCCTAACGAGCTGGGCTCTTCCATTCTGTCCTCACTGTGGTCACTCAACTAACCTTGGAAGAGACTAGTTGAGTAATCTCCCTGGGGAGAGAATGAAGCTGTCCAATCGATGAAGCTGATGGATACACTGACCTGAACAAGTGCTTTATGTCACGTGATCAGTGAGATAATCCATTGGTTTACATTACGGACCTTCATATATTCAGACAGTGATGACCCGGAAACGCTTCTTCATCAAACACATTTCAAGTTGTTAGAAACAAACATAGGAACGGGCATACGCACAAACTCGACAATGTTCTAATATTAACTATTAATATAGGAACACTGCGTAAAATTGTTAAACAACAAGTAATATAGAAACCCTTGTGTAAACCACTCAAATGTACATCCTTGCACTTCCTTCACTAAATAACCCGATACCCCAAGCCTTCACTATAGAACCCGATTCCCACAGCCTTCACTATAGAACCCGATTCCCACAGCCTTCACTATAGAACCCGATTCCCACAGCCTTCACTATAGAACCCGATTCCAACAGCCTTCACTATAGAACCCGATTCCCACAGCCTTCACTATAGAACCCGATACCCCCAGCGTTCCAGATAGAGCCTCCCCCTCTGGAGGATGTCTTACTTAAAGTCAACATACCTCGAAATATGAACACTGAATGAGTTAGGCTCATTAAAGGTCTGTTAGAACAAGATACAGGAGATCTCTAGAGGAAATCGATATAGAAGCGATGGCTTCACAGGTAAAGACAGTGTTCATTTGTTTCAATAACTATACTAACATTGATTTGACACTACAGACGCTGAGAAGTGACACATATGGATTAATCCGAATGACGGTTTAGTTGAGTATGTCATGTTGAATAAATAGTAATATAATTAACAATAAATAAATAAATGACGAGTGTAAGAGTGAAAAATATCAACTATGAAACTATACGCCATCAACAATAGAACAATTCCAAAGAACCGTTGATCTAAGAGCATATATCAACAACGGATCAAATCTAAGAGCACATATCAACATTCAACAACGGATCAAATCTAAGAGCATATATCAACATTCAACAACGGATCAAATCTAAGAGCATATATCAAAGCCAAACATTCTTGAATAAAACACAAGCAGCATATTGTAAAGCACGTGTTAGTACTTTATACTTTCCTCTCATTAACTCCTCGTCTGACTGACAACGTAATAACAGTTAACACATCCGCATTCCAATGAATTATTGTCTTGTAAAATATATGATATACAGCCTCAACTCATTCAGGAAATCAATTACATTGGTCCAGGTCAACACGATATTACTGATAAGTATATGTTATTTTTAGTTTATAAGAATATGTTAACATAAGAACACAAGTCTATGGTGTTTACGGTAAGTCGTATTACAGCGCTGTAAGTGTAGTAGTATCGCTATTGTGAAGAAAGCTTGCCAATCTCCATGACAACTGTCGACCTCACCACACTTCAATTGACCAGTGTCATCGACCAAAGAGAGGGGTCAGCCTCGATGGTCAGACAAGATGTGATAACCAACAGTTTGTGTTTGTTTTCAGTCTAAATTGTGCCAATTGAATATGAATTATTAACTGAAGGGGTTGGAATATCGGCAATATTGGCAGGGAGGTTAATAATATTAAAAATTGAACCAGATGCTGATGATTAGAAATTTTCGATTTAACGTTTTCTGTTCTTACAAAGGCAATCAACAACAATCCATATGTTTGAAACTGAAAGGGTTATGTAACGAGTTTTACGGAGAATACTTGCATCATGCTGATATTCTTTCTGTTGTTGCGGTTGTCATTTGAAAGGGATTAAATATTTACAACACCCTGAATCTGCAAATGGTTTTGCGGAGAGTACTTGCATCATGCTCCTTTAGCATGCTTTCGAGCGTTGATATGTGCGCTTTATAAATATGCACTATTATCATTATTATGCTGATTTTCTTTCTGTTGTTGTGGTTGCGATTTGAAAATGATTAAATATTTACAATACTATGGATCTGCCTCTAACAGTACTCTACACTACACTGTGGCAGTGGAACGCTTCTACGCTGTCGATGTACTCTCTTGATTTCTTCAAAACACGTTGTTGGCTTTTTATAAATTTGGTTACTACAGTTACTTAAGGAATTATATTACAGTAGGTTACAACAGTTTTATATGGGGTTAGATTACAGTGGGTTACTAAAATTATTTTAGGGGTTAAATTACATTTAGGTACTTAAGTTATATAAGGGTTTAGATTACAGTGGGTTACTATAGTTAAGTAGTTGGTTAGATTACACTGGGTTACTAAAATTAAGGAAGAGCTAGATTACAATGGATAAGTACAGTTAAGTAATGGGTTAGGTTACAATAGGTTACTAAATTTATGGTATAAATAATATTTGATTTTTTAAAGATCGGTTATCATTGCCTTGTGTTTGAACTGTCGGATAAACCACACGTTTTGTCACTAAATATGTCTTGTGCACTCAGAGTTGAAAGTTGATATATTTTGAAGAAGACAGCAAGCCGAAACCAGATACATTCAATCTAAATCTGTCACCGACACTTGTCACTGCTAAGGCAAAGCGGAAACTAGAACCAAGAAAACATATTAATGCGAAATAGATTCTTCCTTTCCTCTTCATACTCTCAAACTGTCATTTAACATAGCTAGAACTTCTTAACGATCATTTATCTCTTGTAGATTTGCTATTCGACGAGAACTGTCAAATGTTATATTTATTAGATTTAATAAATTGTGCAATGTTGGTAAATAACGTTCATTTTATGAATGGCGCATCCGAGATCGCCTTACTTTGCCACGGCCATTGTATGACGTCATACTATTGCTACGATGACGTCATATGATTGAAAGTGTTATTTCTCTGAGTAGAATCGAGAACATCAAGATTAATATTTTTTTAACAAGCTTTTAGTGCAGATAACTAATTGGTCAAACAAACCTCAACTATGGATATCACAACTTTGACCTGACTGTATATATTATGTAATCTTGGGAACCAATAAAAAAAATAAAAAAAAATAAATAAAAAAATGTTGCCAAAAAAACCCAACTGAGAACTTAAAAAAAAAACAAAAAAAAAAAACAACAAAAAACTATGGATATCACTATTTTTTATTTTCAATGTATATGTAAAAAGATGAAAACGTCATTTGTGCATTTGTAACCGTTAGATAGTGTAATGTTGAAAATATGTTGTTACGATTAACCTTAGTAACGGTTAATATCTGATAAGATCTCGTGGACAAACTCTCTCAAATTGTGGGGGTCCTTGACCAAAATTATAACACTGAGTTACGATCGGCTTAGGCTAAGAGAGATTCGTGTCCATGGACCCTTGGTCTCGTTGTTCTAAGGTATCCTTAGCTCATTATGGTAGTCTTAATGCAATGTTAAAATACGGCACAAAGGATGACCCTAGAGTTCAGGCTGTTTTGTGTAATGACCTCTGAATTTACCGAAGAGTAGGTGAAAATTACTACAACTGATTAATGAAAGTAAATCCATTAAAGGGTATAGCACGTTTTGTAATGGATATACACATATCTCACAAACTGGAAAAGAAAAGAAATTGCAAAATAATCCTCCTGAATCAATAGTTCTAAACTGAGTGGTTAAGCAGCGTAGATCCATTTCCCATTTTCGAATCATAAGAAGGTGTTCACACTAAAAAAGGCCGCTAGAGGTTTACATTTGATATGTGTCGCCGTTTCCGATGTGTCCGACAACGGATAATCGGGCTGTTTTACCCTCTTAAGTAAAGATATACTACATAAACTTTATCATAAGTGGCACATTTGAATAATAAAATATATTCAAATAACGCGTTGCAGGACCTTTAGGGAAAACTGATACCTGCAGATATATACATATCACGTGGCAGCAGTCAGGTCCCCTTCTTAACGATAAATACACCAATGACAAACAGTAACACGAGTAATCAACGATAAATATACCAATGACAAAAAGTAACACGAGTAATCAACGATAAATACACCAATGACAAACAGTAACACGAGTAACCAACGATAAATACACCAATGACAACAGTGACACGAGTAATCAACGATAAATACACCGATGACAAACAGTAACACGAGTAATCAACGATAAATACACCAATGACAAACAGTAACACGAGTAATCAACGATAAATATACCAATGACAAACAGTAACACGAGTAATCAACGATAAATACACCAATGACAAACAGTGACACGAGTAATCAACGATAAATATACCAATGACAAACACTAACACGAGTAATCAACGATAAATACACCAATGACAAACAGTAACACGAGTAATCAAGCAACTTATCGACTGTTTCTACTCATCATCACGACAAAATACAATCATTTGGAAACTGGAAATATTTTACGTATTTGTTTCAGTTTTCAATAACCATCAAAACGACAAAATATAGCAATTTGAAAAGTGGAAATAATGTTTCTTTCCCCCCAGTTTGCGGTAACGATACACCGTGGGAAGCCAGTGGATGTTGATGTTTATTATGTTTAATTATGTTTAAAGGAGAACTGTTCCAATATACCTATGTTTATGGACCTATTTATGACTTTTTGTGGACATGTATATCTATTTAGCTACTAAACGTATGGTTAAAACCCGTCAGGGATCTCTCGGCGGCGTGGTTATGAGTGAATAGCGTGTGGTTATGAGTGAATAGCGCTTTCCCCGAGAGGAAATTACGACTGTGTGTTCAACAGCCATACCAGGTGATAATGATATTTTTAGATGATAATACACGAGAAGTTATTTGTGGGCACGTAATAACATGTGATGTATTTTTCTTTGATAAACATCATGTTTTACTAGGCCTTCCGATGTTAACATTTGAAGAGAAATCTTTGAAATTATTCGAAAATTGTTTTTGTGCTAACAGGGGAGTTTAAAACAAACTGTGAACAATATGTACACTGGTGCCCTAAGCTGGTTTTCATCGTCTTCATTAGTGATTGATTTAGCTACTAAGTACCTCTTGGAATATGCATGTATCAAATATTCGATTTTTGGCTATTTTGGGCTGTGGAGTTATGGTTAACAAGTTGGTTGACTCCGCTTAGTTTACAATGGTTATGCTTTCCTTACACAATTGACATCAAAATCATTCGCATTTCCAATTTAAGTGTAATAATTGTCGTTCAAATATTAACAAAGAACATATGGTTCTAAATTGGAACGAATACGATATACCTTTCACATCTCAGAAAGTATTTATACTGCTTTTAAGAATCAATTCAACGTCAACACTTCACAACATTTACATTTCTCTGTCTTTGGAATATGTACTTTATAACCTGTCATATTTTTCAGAATATAATTTTCTATAATGATCTTTTTTGATTTTTGTTATCAATAAGCAAATAAAAAAGACGCACTCTATTTATCTGCTTTGAAGAAGAGAACTAATTTCGGAGCTGGTCACGGACACTAAAGTTCACGACGGAGTTCTTGATGAAACTACGTCTTTTACAAACCCACG
Organism: Gibbula magus; assembly: GCA_936450465.1. Lineage (NCBI taxonomy): Eukaryota > Metazoa > Mollusca > Gastropoda > Trochida > Trochidae > Gibbula > Gibbula magus. Next base: position 3,659,463 of record OW388293.1, on the reverse strand, counting down.
TGGCATATTCAATGTAATAAACTCATCTACACACGTCGACATCAAAGGCATATGGACAAAGGATCACGGCCATCACACTAGGCAATATGTTCATCAGATGTAAGCAAAACATAGCAATATCTTACGAAACAGAAATACCACGCAAGTACATATGAAATATATCTTTACATTGAAATACACAGAACACGAGATGAAATATATATTTCCATTGAAATACACAAAACACGAGATGAGATATGAAGGGAATGAACAGGAACACAATACGAGGCAACACACTGTGAATTCCACATTCTTTTGAGGCAATATGTCTTCGTGACGTAACCTATTGTACTGCAAATGTCAGTGCTTTAGATCACAAACCATCTAACCTTAAACAGGGGCTAAGCTTGGTCGTGCGTGAAAGTGGAGCATCAAGAGTTGAGATTAATCTTGACACACGCTCCTTCATATCTCAACCACATTTATTTTTCAGCGTTTGCGTTGCATAAGTTAGAGATATAGTATCATATTTAAGATTGCTGAAGCGTGTCATATTCTTGTACATGGGACCAAATATTCCACGTTTACTTTCGCACTATAAACGCATTGTTGTCATCATATGATTATTATTATTATTATTATTAAGCATATTAAAAGTAAATATACACTGTAAAAAAATGTTCGCCCCTAAGTCTATTTCACCAGTAAAAGGTGTCAGGAACAAGTATTGTTATACTGAAAGTAAATATTGGATGTTAAAATGTGAGTACCTCCATTCCTTCAAGTGACCTGATGAACCTTTGGTAACTGTCTTTTAACAAAAGGTCACTAGTTTCAGCAGTATGAACCTTCAGAATCAGAAACTTTGGAAACAGATTTTTTAAAAATAAATAGGAAATTCGGTTAAATTTTCTGTAATTACACATCTTAACCATAGAAATGTGTGAGATTAAATTTCAAGAATCAGTTACTCCACATTTTGCATGATAAAAGAAAGTCAACTTGGTAACATCATTTATGTTTTTCTCTCTGAAACCTTATGTATATCGGGTAGTTTTGGCACAGGACCAATAGTTATTTTGGGTAAAAAGCAGTACAATTGCAATACTCATATTTCTATGTATATGTGAAGATGAGTACTATGCGATACAATGTTCGCCTTAGATTTACTGTGACATACTATTGACTTATTGTACAAAAAGATAACTTCTTTGAAAAATCAAGGAACACGTTGATTTGCTTTGATAATTAGTTAGGCATTTATATAGCGCCTAAATCAGACAGCTGCTCAGAAGCGCTTAGTCATATGCTCTCTTGAACATGAGGGTTTCAGTTCAGATCGGAAACTTGTGGCACTGGTAATGTCACGTAAATAGGCTGCCCCTATATGACAGTATGTATTTGGTATTTACAGATATATTAATCAATCGAGTAACCATTCTTTAAACGAGTAAACGAATAACATATATAATTAATACACCGGATTAAATTACACTTGTGACGTCATACAATGGTTCTATCGCTGAGTTATGTTTCAGTTATGGACTGCTGCACACTACATCTAGGTTATAAAACAGAAACATCATTGTTTGAATTGATGAAAATTAATTTGTTACATAAGCAGCGCTGTGAGTGTAGTTGAAGTAGGTTGATGTCCGAGTAACACTCCATTTCTTACAGATAAAGGACCTCTTTGGGTCTTGGTTCTATTATTCTAGGCAATGGCGAGTTACTCGGACATCATGTTGCCGCCCACAGAAATAAACACATACAGCTTCTCGACTCAAGTCCCCAAAGTTCCTAACCACTTCGACCCAGACCTCACCAAGCGTCGTGACATGGAGCTAGGACTACTACTACCGGTCCATTAGGGAGGCATCGGAAGTGCGATTAGTGGTGCCCCTAAGTTAAGCACTTATGACGACACTACCAGAATGCTTTCGTAGGAACTTCAAATCGCTTTAGCGTTCCTTACGGTCCAACAATCAGAATCTGCATTTTTCAGATGTTTCTTTTTTCTTTTTAAATTTGATATAACGGTGGTATGCTAAGACTAAATACTTTTTTTTAGAGTCTATGTATTGTACTGGGGCTACGATAATGTTGACAACATGTAATATTTCAAAACGTAATCAGCCCAAGTTTTTTCCTAGTGTACATATCTCAACTTAGACATAATCCATATTGATCACGCTATTGTTGATTTGGTTGTAGATGTTGATGGTTGTGTTTGGGTGAAACAGATTCCCGTTTAACTAGAATCTCTGGGCTGGAAGAGACGAATCCTGGTACTTTATATGTTTCAGCTTTACACACGCCCACAAGGCCTTTAGCCTGCATTCCGTATATTTTTGACATTATAAAATGACAATATTGTGCACAAAAAAGCACACAACTTAAATGACATACATTGTAATATCAAGAAAATTATGAATTTACAATCTTTTTAAAAATCAGAAATGGACCTTAAAAACCGTGTGACAAACACATTTTTTGAAAAACAACAAGAAGGTTAAATTTTTGAAACAATGAACCATTATCTTGAATTTCGTTTACAAACTCAAACACCAAAACCTCCACCAACATCCTGCTCGATCGGTGTATTTCTATCGGCTATGTACGCTACAACAAGACCCTGATTCCTGAGCCCTATAACTGTCGTTTAGCTGTAGGCTGGTCACTTTTCAGTCAATGAAATATCGTAATTTGAACGTCGACGATCGCTCGTCAGTCCTCGTCATCTGGGTTTTACTTCTTTTGCTCGAATGAAAGTTCTTTCATTACCTGGTTATTCATACCAAACATACAGTATAGAGCTTAGTGAATCATGGTTTTTCTAGTAGCCTATCGGAAACGATTATCCACCAAGGACTGAGCTGTACTGATGGCGTGCAGAGACTGGCGAGTGCTGGGGAGCCGAAGCGAACGTGACACCTCATCAGTCAGAATCGCGCTTTCCTTCCGTTCTCCGCTCAACTCGCTGTTGGATCTCCCGAGCATTGAGTGTTTTGAATTTCAACACAAATCTCAGCAATAAGTCGAAACAAATTGATTTCCCTCTATGCTTCCCATACTTTGATCAAACCTTTGTTACTGATGTGATTGTTTATCGTTAGCAATTGACTTTTTGTTAAAATGGAGTTTATTGTTTCCCATCAATCGAAGTCATTCTCTCCCCATAAAATACTAAATTGATTCAAGTCCTTTCTTCCCATGTAACCATTGTTACACGTGGGACATGTTTCTCATCATTCTTATTTCTATCCAATCAACATCACCCTCCATGTCCGGAAGATCTATGTCTTGTAAGAAATGTGTGCGCATCGTATAGGTGTAGGATCTCCAGTCTTCACAACGGTTACTAGGGTAACAGACCGGACTCTCAGTTTGAAACAATCCCCATGGTTGCACAGCTGACTTTAGTTGTGACCAATCAGTATTCTCCATTTCTAACAAAGAACATTATCCGTTTGTAACAGAGATTACGTGGAAAGATCTGAATTGAGTAGTATAGTTTATTTCACTTGAAGTATGTAGGTCATAGGCCCGCAACACAGTATGTACATGATGCATGTGTTACAAAATTGATGCTCTTCATCCAGCTTGATGGTAATTTGGGTTACATGACGACATTAAAATATAAAACTTATGTCTACGTGGAAATTGAAAATATCTTTCAGGAGCAAATTCATTTCTTAAATCATCAGAACATGTGCATATTAAAATAAAGTGAAATTCATCTTCTATATAATTACATTTACATACATTACATATTCGCTCATTTCTGGGATCCTTATTATGCCCACCGGTTTCAAATCTAAGATGACTCGAGCAACATATTAAGCGAGCCATTGCATATCTAAATGTGTCACATGTTAAAACAGTAATGTACAATTCGGTGGAAAAACTTTGTTTATACTGTATTACGTACACTATATACTGTTTTACATACAATATATACTGTATTACATACAATATATACTGTATTACATACAATATATACTGTATTACATACAATATATAATGTATTACATACAATATATACTGTATTACATACACTATAAATACACATTGGGACTATCTTGAACAACTGAATTGTTCACAACAAAATTGTAATCAATTGAAAAACTAATTTACAAACATAGAAATATTGTTAATACGCCGATGCTCCCAAATATGCCCAGTTAAATAATAACTTGGGAGAGAATGCAAGCTAAGTGTGTGACAAACTGTTTAGTCAGATGTTGCCTTCAGTCACAGAGCATGCAACACGTATGCTTGGATAGAAATCCACTCGTTATTCATTTGCTTGATATCTCTATGACTACCATATACACAAACCTGCAAAATAAACCATATAGGTACAACAACGCAATACATTGTAATCAACGGTTGATAAACACGATTGAAATATGGTTATATGGTTTCTCTTAAGGCCAACTAAACTTAATTTCTAATTTTTGAAACATTATCTGTACATCTTTTGAAAAAAACCGTTGTCTTGGAATCTCCTTAACCAGGCGAGATAAGAGAATGAAATAGGGCTCTCTAGCTTGTTTTATGACATTCTACAGCAGCGACTTGTCACCGATTTAAAGTCCAAGGAGTTACATTATGCCAACAACAGCTTGTACAAACATAACGTTTATATTTCAAAACATTCTACCTTGAATACCAAAAACAATATGTCCAAAAATGTTTTGAAAGAGCAATTTCAGCACCCCATTTGTGGACAGATATAAAGTATCAAATATCATACCATCATGAATGAAATTTTTTATATCTCTTTACGAAATAATTCATCAAGACTAGACATTAAAATCTACTTTATCCGGCAGAAATATTTTGTATTTGACTGTTAAAATGAAGGTATAGTCTCATTTGCTCTCGAGTGATACATTTCTAGAATATTATAGACTATCAATATAGAGGAATTACAGTAAACATGAAACTGTTAACCCATACGTTCCTAGTATCTCATATTTTCCTCCATAACACTTCATTAACTTACTATTACATATCAGATATAAAACTATATTTTCATACCAAACTTGCTTTTCATCAGTCACGTTAGGGGTCTGCTTATGAAGTGAACTAACACACAGCATCGTATTAACTGCTGTACATCTCAGCCATGTACAACGATAGTGAGCTTATATCAATTTAGTTATACAATTGCAAATGTAAGAAAGTGCTTGCATTATATTTCCTATATGTAAGAGAAGCAGTACTCCAGACAGCGGAATGCTAAAGTTTATTCAACAATACTACTGTGATCAAACCCGCACAAACATCCGTTAAAAATGATGAAACACCTAGCTATCCGAGCTCATCCAACCCTGTCACAAATATTTATCCCTCTCAACATGGAGATGTCACTCACCACTGTTAGAGACATTCAGACAACTCGTCGCTATTTGAGGGAATACATCTCGCTTATCATGATCAGAACTCTTCCTGTTTGGTTGAACAACCAAACCGATCTCACCATGAATATAACCCTTACAAGTAGTTGTCATGGTCAGAACACTTCCTTTATGGTTGAACAACCCAACCGATCTCACCATGAATATAACCGTTACAGGTAGTTGTCATGATCAGAACTCTTCCCTTTTGGTTGAACAACCCAACCGATCTCACCATGAATATAACCCTTACAAGTAGTTGTCATGATCAGAGAATTAATAAATAACAGCTGAACAATCCCAAACAACGAGAACACGAAGGTGTTCGGATATTCCTCAAACAAATTCAGAGCTTTGAAAATGATCGGAAACCTCATAACATGATCTAATTGTTGAGATATTGGCGTTACAATATCCGCCTGGTTCGATCGAAGTAGCATATCACATCCGCCACACAAAACTACGTGCCTTCAAACACATGTTTAAATATATTGTTTATAGCTCTCACAATGATTGATTATCCTCCGTATAATGACCGGAGATATACAACAATTGATGGAATAACACTCGTATTGTTGACAGACATGCAACAACTGATTGATCAACTTTCGTATCATGGCCAGAGACATAAATTTTATAACCCCCGTATCACGACCAGAAACCTATCACAAATGATTGAATAACCCCCGTATCATGGCTGGAGGTGATATTATATACATTATTGGGCCTTCACAAACGACTGTATAACTCCCGAATCACGAATGACAGAGCATTCACAATTGGTTGAACAACCTCTGGTGTCCTGATCACAGCCTTCACAAATGATTGAATAATCCACGTATCTTGATCCCCCAAGCTTCACTTATCGATCAGGCATGTCTATTTCAATCAAGCGGGTCAGATAGCGATGTTTATCGCCGCCCCGTGCTCGTGTACACTTTGTCAATAACAGGGTACCGGCACTGACCCACCTCAATCAGCATTGTGACGTCATAGACGCTTTCTATATTGCGGGGGTGCTAATGGATTTTTGTCATCGAACAACAACAGAAGCAAGTATAGGCCTGCAATATGGTTATGGTAACTTTCTCAGACTCAGCCGAACCGTTAGTTTCTAGTTTCCATCTTTAGAAGAGGAACACTGTCTTGCAACCATAACATTTCAAGAAATTTATATAGAAAGTTATGATTGACATCATACAACAAAATAATTAAGCTCGACAAAGAAATTGATTAAACATTTCCATCATATCAGCATCTACATTTCTGTATATCCATTTCCTGTACAGATCAAACACTATTATAGTCACAAATGATTCTACTTTAAGAAAAGAGAGCGGTAAAAAGAGGCATGGAATGAAATGAGGGGAGGAAAAAGAGGAATGAGGTACCGAATAAAAGAGGAATATAATGATAAGATGCATGGAAGGAAAAAGAGGAATGAGGCAGCGAGAAAGGAGGACTATAATGATAAGATGGAAGACGGGAACCTGGAAAGGAAGAAGTAGATGGGTGTAGGAAGGAAAGACAGGTAAGAGAAGTACTGAGATATCAGAGGGATACCTAGAACCCTCCCAGTCTGTCTATGTGAGCAGTACCAGCTACTGGACTCTGCGAGACACACCGAGTCAGCAGATGATCCGTCCCTGTGATGGATCACTTGGATCAGTGGTATTGATAAGAGACAACCAAATTCTGTTATCATCGACATCTGCTCTCTGGAATAAACTTAACAAGTCGAACGACATCATCACCTACCTTAGCAGCCGTTGTACAAGTGTCCTCCTCGCGAGCTAGCCCGGGATGGAATCCAGTGGATGGATGGAGGGACACAGTGGATGGAAGTCTTCTACCAAGGCTGTTCCTTCTCTTCACAGCGCTATCGATCACTTCGGTACTCCCACACTGGCGCATGCGCACTCAGGTGACGCTACAGCGATGTCGAAGCGATGGGGACTGTCGTTATTCTGTCGTGTTACGAGCTTGCATGTGTTCATATTGTGTGACGTTTTGTTCGTTTATAACAACTAAATGAGAAGTTCCATGAATTCATTTGTTTGCGTTTTGTTTCGTTTAAACGCCTCCATTAGAAGATGAATATGTTCATATGGTGGCGTAATGTTGTTTTTCTTCTCTCATAACAAGTAAATTGAAAGAAAATAGTGCAAATGTTCGTTGTGTAACGTTTTGTTTCGTTTCGTTAACAGCACTACATGATAGAATGTATGTGCTCATAAGGTGGCATAAACAAGTGACAACTAAAAACAAATATCAAGATTTTCTGAATAATAATTGTGAACAAGCTCGACGTTTCGGTGTACACCCGTGCATTGATTTTTCACTGTGTTTTCCAATTTTAAATGCCAAGACCTAAACTAAGTGAAGGGGTTGCACGTGTTGATGGGAGGACCACATGGTTCGTTGATAACAACTAAATGAGATAACCATGTACTAATTGGGGAGGGGTGCTTCCTAACAACGTCAACAGAAAAGTATCAATATGTTATTAGCATGCATCACTGTGGCGTCAAAACACGTGTTCTAAAAGTTTTGCTTATATACTATGTATATATTATCAATTACGTTAGGGTATAGATTGGGATATATTTAAAAAAGACCTGTTTATTTTGTAGATTAATTTGCCTCTTTAAAAGCAGGATGTCTTGCTGTCAATGTTTGTTTAGGGAATAATATGCTATTTCAATGTTCCTGTTTATTTCTTCATTAGAGAAACTGATCAACTGTAGGTAATAGACATATAGTTCACAAAAATCATTTTACATCCATAAATTCTGCTCTGTAGCAACTTCCCTCGCAAGTCCTAACTCTCGCCGGCCTCCACCACTGGTTGATTTAGACCTTGCAGCATTTTGTTACATTTTCTGTGATAGCGCTCTGCTGGGCTAGCACAGACACGATTTGTCTAAATAATAAATAAATAAAACAGACAATTTCTTTGATGGCTCCTGATTGCTGTGTCACATCTTGGGTGTGATACATTTATGTCTCAGCAAACGATCACAAGAAATGTTTAATCAATGACACGCTCCACAATTTATTACACAACCCCGGTATCAGATAACGACAATAGGATCGATCATTTTAAGTTTGGTGTCAACAATTATGTAAATGACAGTAAGTTAATTTACACAAAAATAATGCTAAGAAGAACAAATTAAAGATGTATTCAATTAAAACCTTTAAAGTTTAAAGAGTACATACGAGGAGTGTGAAGGTTACCATGGTAGCCGGTGATATTTTATGTAAATGATTCTAATGTAAGTCCAGGATCAGACGGCTTTCCTGCCGAATTTTACAAGTTCTTCTGGATAGATATCGTGACTATTTTCCTTAGATCAATAACATATGCCTTTGAAACCGGAACTTTTTTTCAAAAGCAAGAGATAATTACCTAGGCCTGTATTCCTAAAACAGAGACAGGCGATATTGACAAAACTGAAGACCTATAACTCTATGTTGACTATAAGTAGCATCTGTAGTTATTGCAAATAGAATAAAATATCTTCTCCCACATATCATTAGCGAAACCCAAATATTTTTTCTTAAAGATCGTTTCATCGGGGAATACACACGAATACTATGTGATATCATGAATTATTGTGAAGTACATAAAAAGCCGGGACTGCTTATAACTGTAGATTTAAAAAAAAGCGTATGATACTGTAGAATTGGAATTCATTGATAAAGCACTAGAAACGTTTAACTTTGGACCTACTCGCAGACAATGGATTAAATTGTTTCAATGCAATAGCAATAACGCAATAATAAGCACAGGTCACATTTCAAATTTGTTTAATGTTGAAAGAGGCTGCAGACAAGGCGATTCGATCTCCCCCTATCTATTAATCGTTTGTATTGAATTTTTTCCATATCTATCAAGGAAAATACTCAGATAAAAGGTATAGACATTAATGGTGTTGACTATTTAACTTTACAATATGCTGATGACGCAAATTACACTTTAGAAGGATCACAAGAAGGTCTTTCAGAACTTACAGCTGTATACGAACACTACGAAGTTTCGCCATCGCATCCTGTTTAAAAATAATTTGTGACAAGACCAAAGCTATTTGGATAGGCTCAAAAAATAATTCAAATGAACAACTTTGTCCACATTGACCTCTTCAATGGTCAAAAGAGCCTTCAGAATCCTAGGGATTATGTTTTCGACAGACGTAGAACAAATAATTCCCATGAACATTAATACACAACTCAGCAAAGCAAGAAAAAATTGCTCATCTTGATCAAAAAGAGCACTAACATTAAATGGTTAAATAACAATTATTAAGTCTCAAATCATTCCTTTATTTACACATTTATTTTCAGCCCTTTGCCGGCAGACCCTTTTTCAAATCGTTAAATTCAGTCTTGTTTAAGTTCATTTGGAATGGAAAACGAGATAAAAAATAAAGAGACGAATGTTGATGAATGATTACTCAGAAGGTGGACTTGGCATGGTTGATGTGGAAGCTTTATATTTATATAAATACATGAAATGGAAATAGATTAAACGTTTAAAATTGAAAGATGTTCAATGGTAAATTATTGACGTTCTGAATTTTCCAAAACATCAACTGAAACAGTTACTTAAAACATTCAAAACAACTTCTGGAAAGATGTTCTAACTATTTATAACAATCTCCAAACTTGTGAGATCAGAACTGTTGATGAATTCAGATGTCTCCTTTGAGTTACGAGTTACGTCCATTAGGGCGATTTAAAAACATATTTTAAATGGTGTCAATGTGGAATAAGACGTATTCGACACCTATTGACTGACTCTGGACATTTTAATTAATTCAATGTCTTGAAATGCGATTTCGGATTAAATTATAATTTTCTTTCTCATTTAAAATTGATAAGTTTCCTACCCAACTCATGGATAAAAATTTCCTCAAGTAACCCGACTAACAAAACCAATGATAGTATTCATTGTAAGATTTTAAGTGACACATATCATCGCCAGATTGTAAATTTCTCTATAAACTTGAAGACCTTACTTCTAAATGGAACGCCAAGTTGGATGTACACATATCAGACAATCACCTTTCTCAATGTTTTAAAACAATACGAACTTGTGTGCAGGACAGTAAAACACGAAAGTTCATCCATCGTATCATACCAACGAAATCTCTATTATACAAAATAAGATTTACGGATGATAATCTCTGTACATTTTGGTAATTAGAAACTGAAACTCTTGAACGTTTATTTGTTTCATGTCGTACAGTCCAAACTGTGATAAATGAACTTTCGACTTGGTATGAAAGTAGGACATCTCTCAAGTTACACCTGAATATATACACTTTCCTCATTGGTGATCCAAAGTCGAATGTTTTATAATAACCAAGCGCTATATACAAAGCTGCCAATACAATATAACTATTCTCATATTTGCACAACTATTATCTCAAATAATATTGAAATTTTATTTCAGAAGACAAAAGTGAATTCACACCAATTTGGACCCCTTGTAAATGTAGATTGATCCAAACCAATGTCACATCACTCCCCGTCTATGCTTCCCCATCTTCCCTCTCTTTCTTATCCTTTTTTCTCTGTCTCTTTTGTTTGTATTAAAGGTCAATTACAACTTTCATTTAATTAAAACCAAATGCTGTAAATGTTTTGGAAATGAATGTTACTTGATATGTCGATGTATTTGAATGTATATGTATAAGTTCTGTAATAAAAAAAAAAAGAAAAAAAGAAAAAAGAGATGATCCTGTTGTTGTTTTGACAAGCTGTCCTCACCCCTCCTACCCCCTGTCCATATCATGCTGTTTTCCATGTTAGAAATGTTTAACGCCAATTTGTTACCCTCAAAAGGCCTTTATCAAAAGTCAATCTTCTTGTCATCACATTCACTGTCTACTTATTTTATTACTTTATCATTCTGTATGTATTATTATGAGTGAATTACAGTGAGACCTCGTTTAACCGGACCCCTTTTTATCAAGAAACCCGTCCATCCGCACTGTGGTATTTCAAATTTTCTCTATGTATTCCTTGCATATGATGTTTCGCTTAACCGCACGACTTGTAATCCTGAGGATTTTCAACTGTAACCAAATTGTATGGATAAACAGAGCCTGACTGTATATGTGTGACTTTGTAACTTTGTAACTCCTTGAATCAGTACTAAGTACCACATTGGCGCACTAGAATATCGAATATTATGTCTAAAACGGTTAACAATACAAATATATCGTCATATAGTGAATAAGTCACAATGTCGTACCTTCATCAAGATCCTATCTGTTAGCTTAGACAGCATTTCCTGCTAAAGAGTCTTTAATTTCCTATATTTCACAACGCTGATTCAGCATTTCGTAATAACCTAATATGGGTGAAGTCGTGACGAACAGGTAACTAACAGGTAACTAACAGGTAATAACAGGTAACTAACAGGTAACTAAGCTATCTGGGGGTGTACCTCAGTATATAAGTATATATAGAGACAACATGGGGTATTTGTTTAATGGAAACAAATACTTCTACTTCTACTCAGTCAGTCATGTCAGTAATTGTGTGTAAATTAAATAAATCAAGAAACAGTTTTGGATTAGTCGATCAATAAACTTTTTTTTTTAAAGTTTGGACAACATCGTCTTAGTCATGTTTATATCTCATTGAAATCAGATCAGCGAGGAACGAGTGTTACTTTCGATCTGGTTTGAGATTGTGTCAAATTTTTCAAATTCTTTTTCTGACTTTTAGGATATTTTCAGCATAAAACGTATATGTTAAGTAAGTAAACAACGCTCGAAGAATAGTTAATTGTAAATTGATGAATATATTGTTATGCCCCCTAATCGGAGATTCCGCGCGTCTTTGTTTTTCACCTGTCCGTCTGTCTGTCCGTGTGTTTGTCCACAAAAACTTTAACCTTGGCCATAACTTTGGATTGCTCAGAGCTAGGGCTATCATACTTGGCATGTGCATACCTTGTGATGAGACCTTTCACATGAGGTCATCATATTTGACCTTGTGACCTTGACCTTTCCGCAGAGGTATATCCTGGGGCATCCGTGTTTAACAAACACATCTTGTTTATATATAACTTAAGCTATATCATCAAAATTGAGGAGATGCAGATAGCGATACATTCAATTTAAAATCCCTTTAACATTAATTTATGTAAACTATGTAGCTGACAACAATGTGGCCCTCACAATACTAGATTTAGTCAATCAGTCACCGAATGTTAATGTCAATCAAATAAGCAACTAACTTGTGCAATTGTGCGTATCGTTCAATCCATGTTTCATGATAATAATTTTGTTTTATTCAAAGAACCTCTTGTTTCTAAATCCACCGTCTCTCATCCAACCGTGATGAAGTCCATACACGAGGTGAAGTGAAGTGAGGTTATTTGGGATTTAACGCCGATTTCAGGATGGTTGCTATCATTATTGCAGGACGAAATCCCACAAACCCATGGTGAGTATGCATTGAGATGAAAGCTGCAAGCATCTGCTTGAACTAACGAACCATGGTTAACACTACCCTCAATGTAGCATTGCACCTAAACGTTACTGCATGTATAATAGTTCTCCACACCCGGGCGGGATTCGAACCCTGAACTTCCCTGACCCGAAGCCAAACGCGCTAACCACTGCGCTACCCCTCAACATCCACCCGTGTTGAAAACAATACAGGAATTGTAAAGGATACCTCCCTCTCCAGGTATCACTAATTACCTTTCTGTCTCTCTTTCCGTTTTTAGTTTTCAATCAATAACATCTCAGCGACCTTTCTGTGAAATCAATAGAACACGTTATTTGACTGTCACGTGACCGGCTCTTGTCTTTCCACGTCGAGGGAGAAGTAAACTTACATGATAAACATCATAGTGTTCTTAGGTTTGAATGTTTGAAATTAAAGTGATTAAGAAAATATACTGTCTGCCACTTACGAGTCACCGTACTTTTGATTAAACAGTAGTCATTAGTTGCGGATTAAATTAAGTTTATTTTTCAACTTTTATCACGTCAAACATGCTAAACTATTCGAGATAATACCGTTATAATATATAATACCAACTCGATTGTTTTGAGATATTTTGTAAACTTTGCACTATCTTCAATGTTTCAATTCATGCGATAGTTCATACTTGCAGATTATTACCCAAAGGCGACGAAACGAGTGGTAACGTACTTTGCATTGCCCGAGAACTATATACATATGTGCATAAATTTCTCAAGTCATATGGTACACTTTCGGGTAAATTAATTCTGTATTAACTATTCCAATCCATTTGGTTTCCAGACATTAAAAGTGACAGTGACAATATTGTTTTGAATAAATTGTTTGTTTACAATATGACTTGAAAAGAACAAAAACAACGTTAAGTGTTTTTGAGTGAGTTGCTAATTGTAGAAGACTACTAATACCTTATCAGTACTTGTCATATACATTGTCTATTATAAGTTTCAAAAATAATTTCCTGTTAAAACTAATCCCTATATAAAAATTAAATGTCTGGATTCACTATTGTTATGTCTGCTTGTCGTGTAGTTTAATGATTCCCTGACAGTTACAGCAACCACCTGCTTTACTGACATTGTTTTTCACGAGCTGGCATGATGAAAACAACAACAAGCGAAAAGCTAACAAAGCTTATAATATGTGTAGCAGGGCACTTGGTAAAGAGATAACCAGCGTTGCTAGGTATGAGTTCAGGGACGTCTATTCCACAACACAAAGACACCCTGCAACAAAACATACAAACAATCAGTATAAGTGGATGATAATAAAACAATTGGTACATACGGCATAAAACATTATTGCAGGATTACCCATAAATAAATAGATAGATGTTACTTGATTACATTACAATACAGTATTAAAACACATTTGAAACAATGCATACAAACCTTATGTATGATAATACAATGTGATAACAAATCAATTAACACATATATAAATATAACACATCATACACATTTGATATGATACATACATTTTAATGTGGATACATCAACATGAGTACACATGATGATGCTAATTACATATCAAACATAAAATACAAATGTTAGATACTAACTAAAGTTACAATAACCTACCAAATATGTGGGATTTGGGTGAGGTGTTACGTGACGAGGACACTCAGGCCATCCTTATATACCTAGAATCGTAAATCAACTGATGATAATACTGAGTAAGACTAACTAATGAAATACAAATAACATGCATAATTGACATAATTGATAATAATAATACTTACATTGTCGTACATAATTTATGCATGATAAAAATACATACAATTGACAAATAAAACCAACTGATACTTAATATCAGTGTTATTAACATAAATGCTTATGCTATAGAATGATTATAAATTATTGCCATAGCACATCATTACCTTACCTATAAATGTATTTATATAGATAAACTATACTTATTTGGATGATGAACATAAGATAGCATTTACACTACTTTTACTGATCTTTTCATTCAGTATAATTGACCTGGTCCTTCGTTTAAGGATCAACATATCATAAACAATTCCAATGACATTTGCTATATATGATATTGAATGCTGATTACTAATATCACAAACACCAATGAATACATTGCTTAAATATCATAGATAACCACATTTTGCCTCTAAATGTATTCTGTGTAATTGAAATAGGTATGTTTTTAAGTGTACTTCGTAAACGACTTTTATTATGCGTAGATCCATTTACGTTATGAGTATCCATATTGTATATATAGTGTTTATTTTATCGCCATAAATTAACCTTATTTTCTCTAAATAGCATTCAGTAGATTTTACCTTTCACTTCTAGCTTTTAAGTAACCCAACACTACCAAAGCAATCTTACTTTACCTTAGCTTACTGTATAGCACTGTTGAAAGCCATGTCCAACTTGCTCTTATGTACAATGTATTACCATTAACTACAAGCTTCACTACCTAGAGATAATCTTTTCAAATGCATTTCAACATACAGACAGTACATCTTCACAGTGGTCAGGTGTGAAGTTTTACCCATGTCGGCTCTTATATATGGATTATTCGTGCCACGTTTGCAACTGGAAATATATTATGAGAATTATTGAACAAGTACGGTAAGCTATAACTGAAACCTGATTCATCAACAAAACTGTAGGCATTTAATCTCAACATGAGGGAAATCCAACCGCCTTTACTGCCACTCTTTATTAAAACAAATCCTAACCAAAAATCAAGAAATATGAAAATGACATTTAGAAAACAAGAACACATTTATGGTTTTCAAACTCACAAATAACAAGATGGTACCAACAAATGATTTGTCCGTGATCCGCTTTAGAGGAGCCGTCTCATCAAAGTAGGAATTTGTTAAGATTAGCAAATCAATAATGAAGTCTCAAGAGGAAACCAGCAAATGACAACAAAACAAGTCCTATACTGTTTAGATTACTTAAACTCACACTGTATAAGATTTAACAATACATATTTTCAAATGAAATACAATAGATATAATATGCTTGCTAATACACAAAAAGAGCTCTTAAATATCTATAGTATGCCGGTTGTCATTCAAAGTTTTGATCTGTGAACTGTCCGAATTATGTTGATAATCGAGCCTTTTGTTAGTGTTGACAGAAGATATCCAAATGCAGTTATGTAGTGTCCAAAGTATAGAATCTAAGTATAGATGTCAGTCCTTTCCATAAACAACCCTGTTATACTCACTATGTCTCTAAAGAATCACAGAGACTGATAGAATCTTCCAGATGGATCCAAAAATATTATTAACAGTCCAGATGAGAACACTTCGTGAAAATTCCGAAACTTATATCGGCAAACCGGAAATGGGAAGGAGAGGAAGCTTACTCCAAAACCGCTCTCAGTACACATTCTTTCACTGACGCTTGTACGTTAGAGTTCAAATCCTAATGGTCCTAATTTAACTTGTTTGACTCAAATACAAGTTAACTTTCAGTTAGTTGTTTACTATCATTTAATGAAAAAATCATGCTCATAGAAAAATATTCACATATTATTAGAGTCAAATCATTAAAACTTCATAAGCAGCAAGCAAGGGTGAACACAGCTCCAGTACAAGGAGTCGCCAGTTCTTCATGGGTGGGGTCAATTGTCCTATTTCCGATCATGCACACAAACAACGAAATCATAGAATAATCATTAGTTTAATGACAAATTGTATGTGATCAGTATCTGGTATGTCCGCCGTTGGCATTCAAACATGCCTGAACGTCAGTCGTCTGATGAAAACAGGTGGTAACCAGTGTTACAACACAATAAAGCAAATTCCTCTGAACACGTAACTTTTTATGATATTCAGAGAGGTGTAACATTTCTTTTGGCGTTCAGTTTATATCATGCTCGACTGATAAGAACATGGAACAAACATCCATAGTAGGAAACCTGCGTTAGTTATTCTGTTAATTATCATTTGGATATATCACTAACTGTACACTTGAACAAAGACCCTTTTTCAAATATATATGAGCACAATCGCTATATATGACATGTAATACAATATCCGCTTAACAAATTGTGAAGTGCGTCCTAATGCAACCATACAGTCTAGTTCATCAGTCAGGAAATCAAGACTCAATTGTGGAGCAAACTTAAGCAATAGTATTGAGTAAAACGCTGCATTATTTTAAACCAAGAAAATATTTCACAGACTTAATAAGACTACAGCATCAACAACTTGGATATGGCTTCGTCATGCAATGACGATACATTTGAGGCGATTTGACATTTGGTCGGATATATTATTCAGTACAAGTAGGCTAAAACAGACACTTTAGATTTACATGGTTATGATTACATTTAACAAGGGGGGTTGATTAAATCAAACAGAATGTCAAAGAGTGAATGATTTTTATGTCCCGTTGTCTATTAAATGAACTTATATTTAATTCGAATCAATAAAATTCAACTTTGCTTTTTATCTCAACGTTAATAATGTGTAGTCTATATTAATTGATGCCTGAAAACTGACAATCTGTTTAAAGAACGTGTACTTTTAATTAGAAAATGTTGGCGATTTCTCAACAATTGTCAATCGAAGGCAACTTAGCAACTTACACCTCGTCATAAGAATCGCACCACCTATTTGAAATTGAATTGTTGACATTGCAAGAACATATCGAATATCCCACACAATATATGAGCATGACCTTACAAGCACACCTTGTTCAGAGATGCACGTGCATGAATGTTTTGGGCATGCTTGTCATACAGTATTTACAAAGATATTAGAACATTGTACATAAAATAATGTGGGAGATACTGGTGGATATTAGAACAGTGTACATAAAATAATGTGGGAGATAATGGTGGATATTAGAACATTGTACATCACATAATGTGGGAGATACTGGTGGATATTAGAGCAGTGTACATCACATAATGTGGGAGGTGCTGGTGGATATTAGAGCATTGTACATAAAATAATGTGGGAGATGCTGGTGGATATTAGAACATTGTACATAAAATAATGTGGGAGATGCTGGTGGATATTAGAACATTGTACATACAATAATGTGGGAGGTGCTGGTGGATATTAGAACATTGTACATCACATAATGTGGGAGATGCTGGTGGATATTAGAACATTGTACATCACATAATGTGGGAGGTGCTGGTGGATATTAGAACATTGTACATAAAATAATGGGGGAGATGCTGGTGGATATTATAACATTGTACATAAAATAATGTGGGAGGTGCTGGTGGATATTAGAGCAGTGTACATCACATAATGTGGGAGGTGCTGGTGGATATTAGAACATTGTACATCACATAATGTGGGAGGTGCTGGTGGATATTATAACATTGTACATAAAATAATGTGGGAGATGCTGGTGGATATTAGAGCATTGTACATAAAATAATGTGGGAGATGCTGGTGGATATTATAACATTGTACATACAATAATGTGGGAGATACTGGTGGATATTAGAACATTGTACATAAAATAATATGGGAGATAATGGTGGATATTAGAGCATTGTACATACAATAATGGGGGAGATGCTGGTGGATATTAGAACATTGTACATAAAATAATGTGGGAGGTGCTGGTGGATATTAGAACATTGTACATAAAATAATGTGGGAGATGCTGGTGGATATTAGAACATTGTACATCACATAATGTGGGAGGTGCTGGTGGATATTAGAACATTGTACATAAAATAATGTGGGAGGTGCTGGTGGATATTAGAGCAGTGTACATCACATAATGTGGGAGCTGCTGGTGGATATTAGAACATTGTACATCACATAATGTGGGAGGTGCTGGTGGATATTAGAACATTGTACATAAAATAATGTGGGAGGTGCTGGTGGATATTAGAACATTGTACATAAAATAATATGGGAGGTGCTGGTGGATATTAGAACATTGTACATCACATAATGTGGGAGTTGCTGGTGGATATTATAACATTGTACATACAATAATGTGGGAGATACTGGTGGATATTAGAACATTGTACATAAAATAATATGGGAGATAATGGTGGATATTAGAGCATTGTACATACAATAATGGGGGAGATGCTGGTGGATATTAGAACATTGTACATAAAATAATGTGGGAGATGCTGGTGGATATTAGAACATTGTACATAAAATAATGTGGGAGCTGCTGGTGGATATTATAACATTGTACATACAATAATGTGGGAGATACTGGTGGATATTAGAACATTGTACATAAAATAATGGGGGAGATGCTGGTGGATATTAGAACATTGTACATCACATAATGTGGGAGATGCTGGTGGATATTAGAACATTGTACATAAAATAATGGGGGAGATACTGGTGGATATTAGAACATTGTACATAAAATAATGTGGGAGATGCTGGTGGATATTATAACATTGTACATCACATAATGTGGGAGATACTGGTGGATATTAGAGCATTGTACATAAAATAATGTGGGAGATGCTGGTGGATATTATAACATTGTACATACAATAATGTGGGAGATACTGGTGGATATTAGAACATTGTACATAAAATAATATGGGAGATAATGGTGGATATTAGAGCATTGTACATAAAATAATGGGGGAGATGCTGGTGGATATTAGAACATTGTACATAAAATAATGTGGGAGCTGCTGGTGGATATTATAACATTGTACATCACATAATGTGGGAGATGCTGGTGGATATTATAACATTGTACATACAATAATGTGGGAGATACTGGTGGATATTATAACATTGTACATCACATAATGTGGGAGATGCTGGTGGATATTAGAACATTGTACATAAAATAATGTGGGAGCTGCTGGTGGATATTATAACATTGTACATCACATAATGTGGGAGATGCTGGTGGATATTATAACATTGTACATACAATAATGGGGGAGATGCTGGTGGATATTAGAACATTGTACATAAAATAATATGGGAGATAATGGTGGATATTAGAGCATTGTACATACAATAATGGGGGAGATGCTGGTGGATATTAGAACATTGTACATAAAATAATGTGGGAGGTGCTGGTGGATATTAGAACATTGTACATCACATAATGTGGGAGGTGCTGGTGGATATTAGAACATTGTACATCACATAATGTGGGAGGTGCTGGTGGATATTAGAACATTGTACATCACATAATGTGGGAGTTGCTGGTGGATATTAGAACATTGTACATCACATAATGTGGGAGGTGCTGGTGGATATTAGAACATTGTACATCACATAATGTGGGAGTTGCTGGTGGATATTAGAACATTGTACATAAAATAATGTGGGAGGTGCTGGTGGATATTAGAACATTGTACATCACATAATGTGGGAGTTGCTGGTGGATATTAGAACATTGTACATAAAATAATGTGGGAGGTGCTGGTGGATATTAGAACATTGTACATCACATAATGTGGGAGTTGCTGGTGGATATTAGAACATTGTACATAAAATAATGTGGGAGGTGCTGGTGGATATTAGAACATTGTACATCACATAATGTGGGAGATGCTGGTGGATATTAGAACATTGTACATAAAATAATGGGGGAGATGCTGGTGGATATTAGAACATTGTACATCACATAATGTGGGAGCTGCTGGTGGATATTAGAACAGTGTACATCACATAATGTGGGAGGTGCTGGTGGATATTAGAACAGTGTACATCACATAATGTGGGAGATGCTGGTGGATATTAGAACATTGTACATAAAATAATGTGGGAGTTGCTGGTGGATATTAGAACAGTGTACATCACATAATGTGGGAGGTGCTGGTGGATATTAGAACATTGTACATAAAATCATGTGGGAGGTGCTGGTGGATATTAGAACATTGTACATCACATAATGTGGGAGGTGCTGGTGGATATTAGAACATTGTACATCACATAATGTGGGAGCTGCTGGTGGATATTATAACATTGTACATAAAATAATATGGGAGATAATGGTGGATATTAGAGCATTGTACATACAATAATGGGGGAGATGCTGGTGGATATTAGAACATTGTACATAAAATAATGTGGGAGGTGCTGGTGGATATTAGAACATTGTACATCACATAATGTGGGAGGTGCTGGTGGATATTAGAACATTGTACATCACATAATGTGGGAGGTGCTGGTGGATATTAGAACATTGTACATCACATAATGTGGGAGTTGCTGGTGGATATTAGAACATTGTACATCACATAATGTGGGAGCTGCTGGTGGATATTAGAACAGTGTACATCACATAATGTGGGAGGTGCTGGTGGATATTAGAACAGTGTACATCACATAATGTGGGAGCTGCTGGTGGATATTAGAACATTGTACATCACATAATGTGGGAGTTGCTGGTGGATATTAGAACATTGTACATACAATAATGTGGGAGCTGCTGGTGGATATTAGAACATTGTACATCACATAATGTGGGAGCTGCTGGTGGATATTAGAACATTGTACATCACATAATGTGGGAGCTGCTGGTGGATATTAGAACATTGTACATCACATAATGTGGGAGGTGCTGGTGGATATTAGAACATTGTACATCACATAATGTGGGAGGTGCTGGTGGATATTAGAACATTGTACATCACATAATGTGGGAGGTGCTGGTGGATATTAGAACATTGTACATCACATAATGTGGGAGGTGCTGGTGGATATTAGAACAGTGTACATCACATAATGTGGGAGGTGCTGGTGGATATTATAACATTGTACATACAATAATGGGGGAGATGCTGGTGGATATTAGAACATTGTACATAAAATAATGTGGGAGGTGCTGGTGGATATTAGAACATTGTACATCACATAATGTGGGAGGTGCTGGTGGATATTAGAACATTGTACATCACATAATGTGGGAGCTGCTGGTGGATATTATAACATTGTACATCACATAATGTGGGAGCTGCTGGTGGATATTATAACATTGTACATAAAATAATATGGGAGATAATGGTGGATATTAGAGCATTGTACATACAATAATGGGGGAGATGCTGGTGGATATTAGAACATTGTACATAAAATAATGTGGGAGGTGCTGGTGGATATTAGAACATTGTACATCACATAATGTGGGAGGTGCTGGTGGATATTAGAACATTGTACATCACATAATGTGGGAGGTGCTGGTGGATATTAGAACATTGTACATCACATAATGTGGGAGGTGCTGGTGGATATTAGAACAGTGTACATCACATAATGTGGGAGCTGCTGGTGGATATTATAACATTGTACATAAAATAATGTGGGAGGTGCTGGTGGATATTATAACATTGTACATCACATAATGTGGGAGCTGCTGGTGGATATTATAACATTGTACATAAAATAATGTGGGAGGTGCTGGTGGATATTAGAACATTGTACATACAATAATGTGGGAGATGCTGGTGGATATTAGAACATTGTACATAAAATAATGTGGGAGCTGCTGGTGGATATTAGAACATTGTACATCACATAATGTGGGAGGTGCTGGTGGATATTAGAACATTGTACATCACATAATGTGGGAGGTGCTGGTGGATATTAGAACATTGTACATAAAATAATGTGGGAGGTGCTGGTGGATATTAGAACATTGTACATACAATAATGGGGGAGATGCTGGTGGATATTATAACATTGTACATAAAATAATGTGGGAGGTGCTGGTGGATATTATAACATTGTACATAAAATAATGGGGGAGATGCTGGTGGATATTAGAACATTGTACATAAAATAATGTGGGAGGTGCTGGTGGATATTAGAACATTGTACATCACATAATGTGGGAGCTGCTGGTGGATATTATAACATTGTACATCACATAATGTGGGAGATACTGGTGGATATTATAACATTGTACATACAATAATGGGGGAGATGCTGGTGGATATTATAACATTGTACATCACATAATGTGGGAGGTGCTGGTGGATATTAGAACATTGTACATCACATAATGGGGGAGATGCTGGTGGATATTATAACATTGTACATAAAATAATGTGGGAGGTGCTGGTGGATATTAGAACATTGTACATCACATAATGTGGGAGGTGCTGGTGGATATTAGAACATTGTACATACAATAATGGGGGAGATGCTGGTGGATATTATAACATTGTACATAAAATAATGTGGGAGGTGCTGGTGAATATTAGAACATTGTACATCACATAATGTGGGAGCTGCTGGTGGATATTATAACATTGTACATACAATAATGGGGGAGATGCTGGTGGATATTATAACATTGTACATAAAATAATGTGGGAGGTGCTGGTGGATATTATAACATTGTACATAAAATAATGGGGGAGATGCTGGTGGATATTAGAACATTGTACATAAAATAATGTGGGAGGTGCTGGTGGATATTAGAACATTGTACATCACATAATGTGGGAGCTGCTGGTGGATATTATAACATTGTACATCACATAATGTGGGAGATACTGGTGGATATTATAACATTGTACATACAATAATGGGGGAGATGCTGGTGGATATTATAACATTGTACATCACATAATGTGGGAGGTGCTGGTGGATATTAGAACATTGTACATCACATAATGGGGGAGATGCTGGTGGATATTATAACATTGTACATAAAATAATGTGGGAGGTGCTGGTGGATATTAGAACATTGTACATCACATAATGTGGGAGGTGCTGGTGGATATTAGAACATTGTACATAAAATAATGTGGGAGGTGCTGGTGGATATTATAACATTGTACATCACATAATGTGGGAGCTGCTGGTGGATATTAGAACATTGTACATCACATAATGTGGGAGCTGCTGGTGGATATTAGAACATTGTACATCACATAATGTGGGAGCTGCTGGTGGATATTATAACATTGTACATAAAATAATGTGGGAGGTGCTGGTGGATATTAGAACATTGTACATACAATAATGTGGGAGATGCTGGTGGATATTAGAACATTGTACATAAAATAATGTGGGAGCTGCTGGTGGATATTAGAACATTGTACATCACATAATGTGGGAGCTGCTGGTGGATATTAGAACATTGTACATCACATAATGTGGGAGCTGCTGGTGGATATTAGAACATTGTACATCACATAATGTGGGAGCTGCTGGTGGATATTATAACATTGTACATAAAATAATGTGGGAGGTGCTGGTGGATATTAGAACATTGTACATACAATAATGTGGGAGATGCTGGTGGATATTAGAACATTGTACATAAAATAATGTGGGAGCTGCTGGTGGATATTAGAACATTGTACATCACATAATGTGGGAGCTGCTGGTGGATATTAGAACATTGTACATCACATAATGTGGGAGCTGCTGGTGGATATTATAACATTGTACATAAAATAATGGGGGAGATGCTGGTGGATATTATAACATTGTACATAAAATAATGTGGGAGGTGCTGGTGGATATTAGAACATTGTACATACAATAATGTGGGAGATGCTGGTGGATATTAGAACATTGTACATAAAATAATGTGGGAGCTGCTGGTGGATATTAGAACATTGTACATCACATAATGTGGGAGGTGCTGGTGGATATTAGAACATTGTACATCACATAATGTGGGAGCTGCTGGTGGATATTAGAACATTGTACATCACATAATGTGGGAGTTGCTGGTGGATATTATAACATTGTACATAAAATAATGTGGGAGGTGCTGGTGGATATTATAACATTGTACATAAAATAATGTGGGAGGTGCTGGTGGATATTAGAACATTGTACATACAATAATGTGGGAGATGCTGGTGGATATTAGAACATTGTACATACAATAATGGGGGAGATGCTGGTGGATATTATAACATTGTACATAAAATAATGTGGGAGGTGCTGGTGGATATTATAACATTGTACATAAAATAATGGGGGAGATGCTGGTGGATATTAGAACATTGTACATAAAATAATGTGGGAGGTGCTGGTGGATATTAGAACATTGTACATCACATAATGTGGGAGCTGCTGGTGGATATTATAACATTGTACATACAATAATGGGGGAGATGCTGGTGGATATTATAACATTGTACATAAAATAATGTGGGAGGTGCTGGTGGATATTAGAACATTGTACATCACATAATGTGGGAGGTGCTGGTGGATATTAGAACATTGTACATAAAATAATGTGGGAGGTGCTGGTGGATATTATAACATTGTACATCACATAATGTGGGAGCTGCTGGTGGATATTAGAACATTGTACATCACATAATGTGGGAGGTGCTGGTGGATATTAGAACAGTGTACATCACATAATGTGGGAGGTGCTGGTGGATATTAGAGCAGTGTACATCACATAATGTGGGAGCTGCTGGTGGATATTATAACATTGTACATAAAATAATGTGGGAGCTGCTGGTGGATATTATAACATTGTACATCACATAATGTGGGAGGTGCTGGTGGATATTAGAACATTGTACATCACATAATGTGGGAGATGCTGGTGGATATTAGAACATTGTACATAAAATAATGTGGGAGGTGCTGGTGGATATTAGAACATTGTACATCACATAATGTGGGAGCTGCTGGTGGATATTAGAACATTGTACATCACATAATGTGGGAGGTGCTGGTGGATATTAGAACATTGTACATCACATAATGTGGGAGGTGCTGGTGGATATTAGAACATTGTACATAAAATAATGTGGGAGGTGCTGGTGGATATTAGAACATTGTACATCACATAATGTGGGAGGTGCTGGTGGATATTAGAACATTGTACATCACATAATGTGGGAGGTGCTGGTGGATATTAGAACATTGTACATCACATAATGTGGGAGGTGCTGGTGGATATTAGAACATTGTACATACAATAATGGGGGAGATGCTGGTGGATATTAGAACATTGTACATAAAATAATGTGGGAGGTGCTGGTGGATATTAGAACATTGTACATAAAATAATGTGGGAGGTGCTGGTGGATATTAGAACATTGTACATACAATAATGGGGGAGATGCTGGTGGATATTAGAACATTGTACATAAAATAATGTGGGAGCTGTTGTGGATATTATAACATTGTACATAAAATAATGTGGGAGATGCTGGTGGATATTAGAACATTGTACATAAAATAATGGGGGAGATACTGGTGGATATTAGAACATTGTACATACAATAATGTGGGAGATGCTGGTGGATATTAGAGCATTGTACATCACATAATGTGGGAGGTGCTGGTGGATATTAGAGCATTGTACATCACATAATGTGGGAGGTGCTGGTGGATATTAGAACATTGTACATCACATAATGTGGGAGATGCTGGTGGATATTAGAACATTGTACATCACATAATGTGGGAGATACTGACTGGTGTCTAAGGGCATTTAGTGCTGGGCAGTTTTAAAGTAAAAAATGGAGTTCATCAGAAACAGATGATGTACAAAAGTGGCAGTTGAACGCTTGCTAATCAGCAATCAGCTTGTCCAAGGGGTCGGTTTGCCAAACAAACAGTATCATGAGTATGCACATAGCCACTTTTGGTGTATGTTATGTTGGCAGATACAGCTAAAATTAGGCAACCAATCAGACGTCCACACCTCACCTATCAACACCGCCATGCCCGTTTAGCCTGGTGCCAAGCACGTGCGCGTTGGAATCTTCATGTTTCTGAATAACACGCATTGAAAATGTAATGAAAAGTCGTTGCGGTATCTCTTTAACGAGGAGAGTCATGACAGACACTTTATATGTAGATATGAATAAACTCCATACCTATTTTGCACTACATTTAATGGGATTATACAATATATAGCTTTCAATAGATTACACTGAAAAAGGAAATGTTATATATTCAAGTAAGACTTGTTCTCACATTTCTCAAAGAATGATATCGATGTTGACACACGTGTATTGTTCTCCCATGTTTACATCACGCGCAATGGACAACAGGTCGAGACAGAAAACGTAACGAATGTACACAGTAAGTGAATTTAGTGGTTGCTTGTATCCATTAATTTAACAGCGTCTATTCATTAACAAGTTCTCCTACGCGGTTTCTACCTCAAATACAGAAAGGTCATCAAGTCACGACAAGTGTTTACCCCTTGATGGGTTTCCTTTAGTTAAATTAGTTTCGGACAGAACATGGAATTTCTGTTTCCTACAGTTTTGCTGAACACAGTGTTACTATATGTTTCCTTATTATAATAAGGTTCTGTGCCCTTTTCATCTTACAATCTTGGTTTGTTCATAGAGTTAAAGGTGCATTCATTGTGTTTCATAAAATTGTATTAGGCTTTAATACGTCCCATTTCACCATATGTACTGTTTACAGTGCACATAAATTCACTCGGCTTGCATATTCATCCCGAATCACCAAATATATCATAATTACTAGTTTCCAATTAAAATAGAGTAACATCATTATGCATGTGCAGAAATCACGTCCCATGTACATGCACAGTAGTTATATGACCTATCAAACACGTTCAACCCAAATTTATCAGTTTGTCTGTTATAAATAAGATTCCAAAATTACGTTTGACTCATTGGCGCGCGCCACACGCGATACATTGTCCGGTTTTCGATCAGAAATCACTACTTATACCTTCATATCGTCCGTATACTGACTTGACTAAGAGCAAAATGGCAATTTTCAGCAACAGTCAGTACTTCCCGATAACATAACACAATATATAACGTTTAGCATATTTGACCCCAAACAACACAATGACTGTACCTTTAACTGTCATAGTACATCAACAATAGGAATGAAGGAACATGAGTCTAATGTCAGGGATGATCTGCTACTGTCCTTCCTTCCAGTTAAAGTTGTATTAGGTTATTGGATCCGGTTTAACCACGAGAGAATTCAAGTCTCCTTTTATTTAGAGTGTTGCACTTAAATATATAAAACTGATCTAGCATATTCTGAAGTGAGTTCAGATGTCCTCCAACTGTGACAGAGGACAGTTATGTTGTTCTTTACAAGAATAGATAGAGCAAGAGGGGCAGGTAGTCTTTTCAAATTAGTTCCATGACATGAATGATTTTGGTCGTACTCTCGAAATTTAAAATGAATTGAAAATAAAGATTTATTCTCGCTTAGTGTTGTTTATGGACGAGAACTAGCTAACTCGCCTTATAAATCGCAATTTCAGGGCCATGTTTAATAAGTGTTTAAAAGTTACTTTTAACCTCTCTTGAACGCGATTGCTCAATGTAGCGCTACGTAGCAAAGCGAGCAAACCTCGAGGTATCTCACCGTGTCGTTCAGAAGAGAATGAGCGCTCAATGAGCGATTATAAGCGCTCACTGTTATGGAACAGAGCCCAGATGACTGTTGTATTCAAGTTTTGTCCTTATAAGCAAAAACTCAAGGGACACAACCCACACAGTTTGTTTCTAACAACAAAGGGACGGTCACGTGATATCCGTCAACACGAACGTGCGGTATAAGATCGTCACTCTTTGTTGATTGTGATAATAGTCATATTAATATATTGTTTTGTAAAGATGTAAATGATAATTCTCATTTTACCCGTAAGATGGTATTTTTCATTGTGATTATACCAGCAACCTATGATACATGTATATTTCCTCCTTGATTCAAGTAAAATACCTAAATTGGAAAAAAACAGTTAATTCATTATCTGCAAAAAACACATTACTGAATCAAGTGATAAATCGATACCGCCAAAAAAAAACCCATTATTTTTTCATTTCCGTGAGTACTTTTAACATCGTCGGTCTTTTGTTTCTTTGAGCGAGTCGACCACAATCCTTTCTGCGGTAAAATACTATACATATAACATCTTAGTGTTGCAAATTGATTGAATGAAAGACTAACGACGTAAAGATCCGATATTCAATTACTTATCTCTTCAAAGAAAAAATATTCATGTTGACATTGTAAGAAATCCAATCTGAAACTGTTATGGTACTGTTTTTACCAAAAATAATCATTCTTCCTGTGCCAAAACTACCCTATAAACATCCGATTTCAGAGAACGAAAACAAATATGTTGTTGTTACCAAGTTCCGTTTGCGATATCGACTTATCTTTTATCATGCACAATATGGACGTAACTGGTTCTTGAAATTTACCCTTATCAACTATAAGGCAGTTACTAAAGGTTCATACAGCTGAAACTAGTGACTTTTTGTTGAAAGGCAGTTACTAAAGGTTCATCAATTCAGTTAAAATAATGGAGTTACTCATTTTGATCAATATTGATTTACATTTGTCAGTGGAACCATATAGTGTAACCAACTGGATACAAAACTAGCAGAATTTTATGAATGCAAATATACCATAGTAGTGGGACGTTATCTGAATGAAATTTGCTTTGTTAAATAATACTTCTGTCATACCACACTGTTGCTTTTTCTGATACATTGTCTACTTTCTTATCAGACAGCATTTGGAGAAAATATTTGGGGGTGCAATATTATTTTAACTATGTAAAGACCATTCTCTTCCCACAGAGGTTAGTCCCTACAGTTTTCCGGTTCTACCCTCTGTTACTTTACGCTTGAAATCGGGGGCGAAAAGGGAATGTCCTGATTGGTTGAAATTGAATCTAGTTGTGCAATCAGCGACGCCGTTGTAAAAGTGACATTTGCCAATGACACGTCATAATGATAAAATAAACGTAAGGCCAACGTTTTCTCGTTTTCCTGTGTTTTCCTCGAACTATGTTATTTGATATTGTGAAAACTATTGATCATTATCATAATTATAAATAAAGAAGACCAAATCAGAGACAAATACCCAAAACAGTTCATTTGCGTTATTTACATCAGACATATTCGAATGACATATGCTAATGAGCAAGACCCTTCAGAGTAAAATGCCTCGATCTTTGAAGTTACCCTGTCGACATGGCCAATCAAAGATGAGTTTTCATTGGTTAAGAACCAGCGATACGGTATGAGATTTCTCTTTCCACCGCTAGGGGACTTTGGTTCTGCTCTCGATTTCAAGCGTAAAGTAACAGAGGGTAGAACCGGAAAACTGTAGGGACTAACCTCTGTAGGAAGGGAATGTGTAAAGACTCGATCCAATTTAAATTTAAAAACACTTTTACTACTTAGTACGATTATTCCGCTTTTTTGGGGTAGACAATTATCCTTGAACACTTGTGTTCAGCGAGGTTGATATTCGGTAGTTTTCCTGTGTTTAACAAACTCACTGCCTCTTTAATCCCCGCCCTTGATTTGGTCGGTCAATGGATATTTTAGGTGCGCTTCTAAAAATGTTTATTTGGACTAGTGCTACGTACATGAAGAGAACTCCGGGCCGTGTTCTAGAGAGGTTTCAAAGTAATCGCTCAATTAGCGATTACTTTTAAACCTCTCTTGAACGCGATTGTTCAATGTAGCGCTACACGTAGCAAAGCGAGCGAACTTTGAGGTTTTTCACCGTGTCGTTCAGGAGAGAATAAGCGCTAGTTGAGCGCTACATTGAGCAGTCAATGAGCGATAATAAGCGCTCGCTGTTATGGACACGGCCCATATGTGCCACTACAGTAACTAACATATTCAAGGTCATCAATACTTTTGTATTGTTTGTTTCCATCTTTCCGTAAACCTCTCGGTGGAAAAGGGATAACAGGGACTCTTTTGTTAAAATAATTGACACAAATTGTAAGTAATCAACACATTTTCGTCTAATTGTCTGTGAGAGATATACCCATACTTTTCCGAGTGTAACGAATGATACCCTACACTTTTACCCGTGGGGCCCTTACGAGGCGGAGCCGAGTAAGGCTCCAACGGGGAAAAGTGTAGAGTATCATTTGATACACGAGGAAAGGTATGCGTATATCTGTCTTATACCCCACTTACGGTCGAGTGTAAGCGGATGCTATTTCATAATATTTCTAAACAAATACAGTTTGTGTATGAAACACACAACCCAAATACGGCCTCATCTGTGAAAACGTAGCCCGTGTTGCGTGGTATGGTTACCCATGTTTGGGGCTCGAAATCTAATCGATATGGCCCCATGACGGTATTGTCAACGCAGATGCACGTGCATCTTGCTTGAAAACAGAAACAATTTTCAGTATGTTAAGACAGTTCGCACCCAAAATTAAATTACATTCTTATATAAAAAGAAATACAAACATTTGTGATATTATTTCACGCATTATAAGAACCTTATTCATTTGGTCATGAAAAAATGTTCAATGTTTCAACTGGCTTCGTGGTGTAATTCGTGGTTAGGTCGTTCTGCCAGAAAGCAACAGGACACGGGTTCGACCCAAGGTGCCTTATATGTTCATTTATAATCTGACATTTTATAAAGTATCATCACTTAGATTTGGAAATTTAGAAAATTGACTCCATTGTTTCTCAGTTGTTAAAAAGTGTAGGTATATTAGAAAAGTGTAGGTAAATCAGAAAAATATAGGTATATCAGAAAAGTGTCGGTGTATCGTATAATCGTAATACACCTACACTTGTAACAAAATAAACCATAGCAACGAGACCGGAAGTGGGGTGTTTAAAATAAACGCATTTAAAACATTTGTTGAGTGCACTTTGGCTTTAGATATTCTGGTAAGCTTATGGTGGCTGATTTCTGCCAATCGCGTCTTCGCTACTTCCTGTTATTCTAAGCTAGGGTGAAATAGAGAAGTGGCAATGCGAAGTAGCGAACATGCGAAGTTAGCGAACATGCGAAGTAGCGAACATGCGAAGTAGCAAAGTGGCGATGGGAAGTAGCGAAGTGATGATACGAAGTAGAGAAGTCGCGATGCGAAGTAGTGAAGTAGCGATGCGAAGAAGCGAAGCAAAACCTTCGCGTCTTCGCTATTTCTCATCGCTACTTCTCATCGCATCTTCGCTACTTCTCATTGCACCTTCGCTACTTCGCATCGCACCTTCGTTACTTCGCATCGCCTCTTCGCTACTTCGCATCACCACCTCGCTACTTCGCATCACCACTTCGCTATTTCGCCCTAGCTTAGAATAACAGGAAGTAGCGAAGACGCGAATGGCAGAAATCAGCCACCATAAAGACCTCGTTTCGCAATTTGGCGATTTCGTTTTGATTTTCATGTTTGAAAGTTAACACGAAATCAAATGGCCCCCCTCAGCCATCATAGTCTTGACTGCGTTTTGCTGAAAGAATTCACGTAGTGGAGGACATCTTTGAAATTATTTAAAACTGTAATAATAATCAAGGTTAGCGAAGGTTATATTTTATTTATTTACGTATATTCATAAACAAAACAAGTTACAAATATTAAGGAATGTTTCCGCAACCAAAGAGAGACTCTACTTCATTACTGTGACGATAAAATAGCTAGTCTCCATTGTATATATCTACTTGACTAGCACAAGCTAGCACAATGAGGAGTTGTCATTCGAGGTCAAGCTCATATGGATAATCATATGGTGTACTTTAAAAAAACAGGGTGCTACTCTTTGAATGAGTTGACTGATACTACATTCTGAATGCCCGCCACTATTTCTTAAATCAAATCCATTTAACTTAATATCAATAAAATTGTATATAAAATTAATTTAACATTAAAGGGGTTGTAGCACATTTTTTGAATTTTTTTATTTTTTAAAATTTCCTAGTTATTATGATAGTTAATGTAATTTATAATTACTTTAGATTGTACAACATCTTATTACAAAAAAACAATTATCAGTAGTGCACACCGTAGGAACGTGTACGCCTGGAAATTGTTACTCAACGGAAGTGAAGGTCGGTTAAGTTTTGTGCATTTGGTGTAGGATTTTGTTGGATAAATCGGTTTTGAGGTATTTATGAGAAAAAAGTTTCAGGCTGTAGAATGGTAGACACCGGTGAAGCCGTAGACGAAAGATAATGTCATTATGTGCCCTCAGTCGACTGTTTCATCACAATTTAGGAGTCGAATTTCGCATGTGGAACGCGTGTTTGATATTGCCTTGCTTTCAGACAATCCATAAATAATACTCATATATTTTTTTACCATGTTGTGAAACATCGATATATGGAAATATATGCCAAATATTGTGACTTATTATTGACAAATAACAAAATTAGAACCCCTGAACCACACGTGGTGTCACAACAAAGTGAAGGAGTTACTAATGGGGGTTGTGAACGAATTACAGCCACTTGGTGATTTCTTTAGGAACTTGTTCACCACGATATTATACCAGTATTCATTGAATGTAAATATCTCAGTAACTATTCTTTGGATTTTGACGAAATTTTCTAGTTTTGATAAATATGCATCAGCCTTTTTGGACATATACTTGAAAAAATCGTATGTTTGTTTTAAAACAATATATCGACCGCGTTCGTGTGCGAATATATTTTATCGGCATGCAGTCTCACATAATACTGTCTCTTTTAAGCTAGTTCTGCTCAGCTTCTCATTTCTAAAACCAACTTTGTGTTTACTAATGTCTACTATTTTACAGCCTGAGAGAAGGGTCTTTTACTAGTAGTGACCTTATTTTTCAAATACATTTCATCAATTTGGCGAAAAACACGTTCTTCTGCCCCTTTAACGGAACACGTGCTTATGTTTCTCGCTCGGAAAATACACACATTCACACTTATTTCGTAAAGTCATGTAACACACTTCCCGGGTAATTATCTCAATACAGCCCGGATCAGTATTCACGTTTATGGTTTTTACCATTTCGGTTCTTTTTTAGTGAAAAAATGATCACTTAGTATTTACAAATTGAAATCTGAATTCGTGAAAGTAGCTGAATAACCATCCAATTGATATAGATGTTAATAGAGCTCTACACAAACTACTTGACACTTGACCCCCTGACAGTGTCGTAGCGAGGGCCGATGTGACTAATGCTCAACCAGGAAGATGTGTACCAGGAAGATGAACGTTGGAGTGTTTGCTGCTTGTAGTATATCTATAAAATGATCCCTTCCATCCAACTGGAAATTGGACTAAGTAAGTTTGGGCGGTATCAAACAATAGGTATATTGCAACGACATAAAGTTAGCATAAGATAACCTTAATATATACGATAGTCCTACATGTATGTTGAAAATAGTTATTACCAATCGTATATGTGATGGGTCTATTTTGAAAATAGATATTACGAATCATATATGTGAAAGGCCTTTATTGAAAACAGATATTAGCATATTACCAATCATATACGTGGTGCGGTGACCCTTAGGATAGGGAAGCTAATCGCTATCAGTGAAGTTCAGCAACAATGGACACGGCTTGCCGAATGTATTGGTATCCCGCTTCGTTGTTGGCTAAACTGAGTTTGAATGATGAATCCCTGTCGCCAACTGAGACATAATTTGAGAGTCTTATGTTGTCACCCTGGCATTATTCAAAATGGGCGTGTGTTCAATCAGCAGTTCAAAATGGGCGTGTGTTCAATCAGCAGTTCAAAATGGGCGTGTGTTCAATCAGCAGTTCAAAATGGGCGTGTGTTCAATCAGCAGTTCAAAATGGGCGTGTGTTCAATCAGCAGTTCAAAATGGGCGTGTGTTCAATCAGCAGTTCAAAATGGGCGTGTGTTCAATCAGCAGTTCAAAATGGGCGTGTGTTCAATCAGCAGTTCAAAATGGGCGTGTGTTCAATCAGCAGTTCAAAATGGGCATGTGTTCAATCAGCAGTTCAAAATGGGCATGTGTTCAATCAGCAGTTCAAAATGGGCATGTGTTCAATCAGCAGTTCAAAATGGGCATGTGTTCAATCAGCAGTTCAAAATGGGCATACGTTCAATCAGCAGTTCAAAATGGGCATGCGTTCAATCAGCAGTTCAAAATGGGCATGCGTTCAATCAGCAGTTCAAAATGGGCATGCGTTCAATCAGCAGTTCAAAAGGGAATATGATAAACAGTTAAGTTGTCGGCGACCTTCCTGCGACGTGTATGTATGTTGAGTTAGACCAGGGTAGTAATGATAGTAGCACCCTGAGCATCATCTTCCCACGGCAAGGTGAAAACGTATAGAAATAAATTCTATGCATTTTTTACCTTGCCCTCAACAGCCCAGATAACAGTGTAACGAAGCAGCGACATCTATTGTGATCACGAGTTATGCCCCTTACCAGCTGCTTACATACAGCCAATGAAATCACCGTTTACATTCGGTACTGCAGAAGCGATAATTCTAAAATTGTTATTTTTAGAAACATACGTTGGGTAAACGTTTCTTCTTGTACATTGCAATACTCGTCGTATAGTACTTAAATACATGAACATATATCATCATAAACATGCTTATTAAATAAGAAGACCAAATGCGAGCCAGGAAGTGTTATTAGTTGATTGTTAAGTTTATAACGGAGACATATGTAGTTCATATGCAAATGAGAAATACCCACGTTCAAACAAAGTTAAAAGATTTGAATACAAATCGTCGCGTTGAATAAGAATATTTCAATTAGTATAGCGTGCTAATTGTAACATTTATAAATAAGAGTTATTAAGAGTTATAGGCACAGTTTATCAAGCAAGAAATCAAATCACAATTGAGATTGTTAAATCGAAATACCATGATGCCACACGCGTTATTTTGTATTTTGTAAAAAAAGATAGTGTGAAATCATTAAAGATTAGTTTCATACAAACTCAACACTTGATTTGTTCGATTTCGGAGTGAATAACATGTGCTAGTTATTTTTTTAGCTTATATAACTTTTTAAAAACTATGACAACCAACTAAATTGAATCACTCAACGTACTTCCAGCTGCAGTGTTGTGAAATTAACAAACGATACCTGATAACATGCGCAAAATCATACGCGAAATTTATGAATATATCCAGTTTTGCAGTTATCAAACAGTAACATCGTAACAGTGGGTCCACTCCATGTGCCAACTTTATGGCTTTTGAAGCTGTCCGCTTCGACGTTTTGATTATCGATTACAGGTTTATGAAAACGAATTGTAATTATTTTATTGCATCAATTGAAAGTTTATACAAGTCCGGGACTGATCAAAATACTGTCAAAAAGTGTGCTACAGTTTGCGATCCAAAATAAGCGGAGAAATTGGACGAATTAGAAAAGGTGTTTTCCAGTCTAAATATAGAAGTTCATATTGCAAGCTTTCTTCTGATTGGCCTATCGGATTAGCCTGCAGTACGCTAAAATCTTAGCGCAGAAAAAGCGGGCCGTGAGGTCAAGGGCGGAGGGAGATGATTTGAAAATCTTCTCGTTACGCCCATGACGTTGTGAAGATGGGTAGACACCGGTGAAGCCGTAGACGAAAGATAATGTCATTATGTGCCCTCAGTCGACTGTTTCATCACAATTTAGGAGTCGAATTTCGCATGTGGAACGCGTGTTTGATATTGCCTTGCTTTCAGACAATCCATAAATAATACTCATATATTTTTTTACCATGTTGTGAAACATCGATATATGGAAATATATGCCAAATATTGTGACTTATTATTGACAAATAACAAAATTAGAACCCCTGAACCACACGTGGTGTCACAACAAAGTGAAGGAGTTACTAATGGGGGTTGTGAACGAATTACAGCCACTTGGTGATTTCTTTAGGAACTTGTTCACCACGATATTATACCAGTATTCATTGAATGTAAATATCTCAGTAACTATTCTTTGGATTTTGACGAAATTTTCTAGTTTTGATAAATATGCATCAGCCTTTTTGGACATATACTTGAAAAAATCGTATGTTTGTTTTAAAACAATATATCGACCGCGTTCGTGTGCGAATATATTTTATCGGCATGCAGTCTCACATAATACTGTCTCTTTTAAGCTAGTTCTGCTCAGCTTCTCATTTCTAAAACCAACTTTGTGTTTACTAATGTCTACTATTTTACAGCCTGAGAGAAGGGTCTTTTACTAGTAGTGACCTTATTTTTCAAATACATTTCATCAATTTGGCGAAAAACACGTTCTTCTGCCCCTTTAACGGAACACGTGCTTATGTTTCTCGCTCGGAAAATACACACATTCACACTTATTTCGTAAAGTCATGTAACACACTTCCCGGGTAATTATCTCAATACAGCCCGGATCAGTATTCACGTTTATGGTTTTTACCATTTCGGTTCTTTTTTAGTGAAAAAATGATCACTTAGTATTTACAAATTGAAATCTGAATTCGTGAAAGTAGCTGAATAACCATCCAATTGATATAGATGTTAATAGAGCTCTACACAAACTACTTGACACTTGACCCCCTGACAGTGTCGTAGCGAGGGCCGATGTGACTAATGCTCAACCAGGAAGATGTGTACCAGGAAGATGAACGTTGGAGTGTTTGCTGCTTGTAGTATATCTATAAAATGATCCCTTCCATCCAACTGGAAATTGGACTAAGTAAGTTTGGGCGGTATCAAACAATAGGTATATTGCAACGACATAAAGTTAGCATAAGATAACCTTAATATATACGATAGTCCTACATGTATGTTGAAAATAGTTATTACCAATCGTATATGTGATGGGTCTATTTTGAAAATAGATATTACGAATCATATATGTGAAAGGCCTTTATTGAAAACAGATATTAGCATATTACCAATCATATACGTGGTGCGGTGACCCTTAGGATAGGGAAGCTAATCGCTATCAGTGAAGTTCAGCAACAATGGACACGGCTTGCCGAATGTATTGGTATCCCGCTTCGTTGTTGGCTAAACTGAGTTTGAATGATGAATCCCTGTCGCCAACTGAGACATAATTTGAGAGTCTTATGTTGTCACCCTGGCATTATTCAAAATGGGCGTGTGTTCAATCAGCAGTTCAAAATGGGCGTGTGTTCAATCAGCAGTTCAAAATGGGCGTGTGTTCAATCAGCAGTTCAAAATGGGCGTGTGTTCAATCAGCAGTTCAAAATGGGCGTGTGTTCAATCAGCAGTTCAAAATGGGCGTGTGTTCAATCAGCAGTTCAAAATGGGCGTGTGTTCAATCAGCAGTTCAAAATGGGCGTGTGTTCAATCAGCAGTTCAAAATGGGCGTGTGTTCAATCAGCAGTTCAAAATGGGCATGTGTTCAATCAGCAGTTCAAAATGGGCATGTGTTCAATCAGCAGTTCAAAATGGGCATGTGTTCAATCAGCAGTTCAAAATGGGCATACGTTCAATCAGCAGTTCAAAATGGGCATGCGTTCAATCAGCAGTTCAAAATGGGCATGCGTTCAATCAGCAGTTCAAAATGGGCATGCGTTCAATCAGCAGTTCAAAAGGGAATATGATAAACAGTTAAGTTGTCGGCGACCTTCCTGCGACGTGTATGTATGTTGAGTTAGACCAGGGTAGTAATGATAGTAGCACCCTGAGCATCATCTTCCCACGGCAAGGTGAAAACGTATAGAAATAAATTCTATGCATTTTTTACCTTGCCCTCAACAGCCCAGATAACAGTGTAACGAAGCAGCGACATCTATTGTGATCACGAGTTATGCCCCTTACCAGCTGCTTACATACAGCCAATGAAATCACCGTTTACATTCGGTACTGCAGAAGCGATAATTCTAAAATTGTTATTTTTAGAAACATACGTTGGGTAAACGTTTCTTCTTGTACATTGCAATACTCGTCGTATAGTACTTAAATACATGAACATATATCATCATAAACATGCTTATTAAATAAGAAGACCAAATGCGAGCCAGGAAGTGTTATTAGTTGATTGTTAAGTTTATAACGGAGACATATGTAGTTCATATGCAAATGAGAAATACCCACGTTCAAACAAAGTTAAAAGATTTGAATACAAATCGTCGCGTTGAATAAGAATATTTCAATTAGTATAGCGTGCTAATTGTAACATTTATAAATAAGAGTTATTAAGAGTTATAGGCACAGTTTATCAAGCAAGAAATCAAATCACAATTGAGATTGTTAAATCGAAATACCATGATGCCACACGCGTTATTTTGTATTTTGTAAAAAAAGATAGTGTGAAATCATTAAAGATTAGTTTCATACAAACTCAACACTTGATTTGTTCGATTTCGGAGTGAATAACATGTGCTAGTTATTTTTTTAGCTTATATAACTTTTTAAAAACTATGACAACCAACTAAATTGAATCACTCAACGTACTTCCAGCTGCAGTGTTGTGAAATTAACAAACGATACCTGATAACATGCGCAAAATCATACGCGAAATTTATGAATATATCCAGTTTTGCAGTTATCAAACAGTAACATCGTAACAGTGGGTCCACTCCATGTGCCAACTTTATGGCTTTTGAAGCTGTCCGCTTCGACGTTTTGATTATCGATTACAGGTTTATGAAAACGAATTGTAATTATTTTATTGCATCAATTGAAAGTTTATACAAGTCCGGGACTGATCAAAATACTGTCAAAAAGTGTGCTACAGTTTGCGATCCAAAATAAGCGGAGAAATTGGACGAATTAGAAAAGGTGTTTTCCAGTCTAAATATAGAAGTTCATATTGCAAGCTTTCTTCTGATTGGCCTATCGGATTAGCCTGCAGTACGCTAAAATCTTAGCGCAGAAAAAGCGGGCCGTGAGGTCAAGGGCGGAGGGAGATGATTTGAAAATCTTCTCGTTACGCCCATGACGTTGTGAAGATGCCTGAGCATACACTAGAGCACTATACAACTAGATCGCGGTGCTTTAACCTGTGTCTTCTCTGAATTTAGTATCAATGCAAGTCTCTTGACATTATGTCATCGTACATTTACCTATAGCAGTACAATTCACACACAAGTTTACACACTTTTATTGCTAAGCTATGTCAGAACTTCCATCTACTACTTCACATTCATAACTCCTTCGTAAACCAACTTGTCTATCAGGCAACGGAGTGGAGTGCTGTGCTGACTCTTAAGACGTGATCACCCGTCCTATCTCATTTCGTGATATATGTTGATTGTTTTTGACATAAGAACTGTGTGACTGACGGGCGCTACCAGCAGGTGCGGACATGCTCACCTTGAAACTGAACCCTCGATGATATTCACCGATTCCTTTAATTTTTTCTAACTGTTCGAGCCATGATATAATATTTGAATCTGTTTAATCATATACATTCAAAACGTGAATATTCTTCTAAGTTGACATTGTCAGTCTGGATCTTCCTCCATCCTAACCTCTAAGGGGAAGTTGACCTTACCAAGCAGTCTGATGTTACTTTATTATTTAGTGATGTTTCCCTGTGTGCTCGGAAGTGTTAACATTGAAACCCATTATCAAGATCTCCTCCAAGCAGCTGTCTGTTTCTGATTTCAGTTTGTATCAGTCTCTCGACATCCAAGTACTTGTTGATTTCAGTTTGTATCAGTCTCTCGACATCAAAGTACTTGTTGACTGCACAAAGTGTTTATTAAGTGGGTCACTTTTACAGTAAGTATCTCTCGACATCAAAGTACTTGTTGACTGCACAAAGTGTTTATTAAGTGGGTCACTTTTACAGTAAGTATCTCTAATGTAACAATATTCACCAAGTTTAATGTTAGACTTGACAGAGACCAAAGTGTGTTCAAGTCGTTAATGAAGGATGACGCTGTGTGTTTTCATCATTGCAGCCTGCATATATCTTGTAGCTGTGACTTGTGAGTAGAACGCTTCCCTAATTTCCCTCAGTTTTAAATGTTTCAACCATTAATCCGTTTATATCTATTTCATGAACAAATCACGAAGTGGATTGGTGAACGCTTTCAATAGAAACTGTATGAAGACTCAAGTAAACATGAACCATTATCATGACAAAGGCTTTTTGACAACATAAATAAAACACATATTATCGAACTCTTAACACTTTTTCCTAATTATCTTCGAAAGTCAGGTGACTTTTATATCACCTTTTCATCTGCAGTGCGAGCTATTTTTCCGGGTTGTTCTCTAATTTTACAGTGTATAACAGTCAGTTCAGGTCACAAGTGATGAAACAATTAACAATTGCAAAATAACCTCTTCAATTAAAAATAGAGTTCTAAAACGAATGGTTATGGTTCAATTAAGAATATTACTTGAGGTAGGGTAAATCACTTTATTAACCATATGGTTTTAAATAACCGAAGTGATATTTTCGTAAGATAATATCATAAGATGCAATAAAACAATCTGATATCCAAATTTAATAAATATGCAAAACAGGTCAAAGGTCACATACACGGACGAACTACTTTACCAAACATTTCAAGCGAATCCTAAAACTGTTCACCAATATTTGAAAAGCGTAACCAGGAATTTACCCGAGTATTTCCGTTTGAATGAATATTCGAAAAATATATACTTGTATGGTACAGTGCATTTATATTTATAACAATGCAAAGATAATTGTAGATTTGAAAAATCATACATAGTTTTGCGCCATTAACCAACAGCAATAGCAAGTAGGCCTTATTCAATAACATTTATAAGTTGTTTAGATGAAAGAGAAGGAGGTCTGTGGATATACCGACGTCGCACTCCTGAAGTTGTATATCAGTAGAACTCGTTCGCGCGTAGAAAATGAACTAACATTTTGGTAATCTTGAGGGTTGAATATACGTTATTTGGTACATTAATAGGTACTTTTATTGTCATAAACAAAGGAAACAGCCCCACCTCACAGTTAAACATAAATTAATCATCAATAGTCGTATTTTTCCTCGTGCAACTCATCAATATTTTGGTTGAAGTCGTCGGTATCTCACAAGAAACGTCAATAGTTCAACGATACTCATCAATATCCCTCATCAATATTCTAATAACAGACCAAATGTAGGAGTTGCGCAAATGAGATGCGCAACAGAACAAAGTGAACAGTCATTCCTAATGCGAAGTCGCACAAGAGACAACCACCCATTCTGTCCTGTAGCTCAACATACCCACATGCATAGTTTACCTGTGGTGACTGGTCGGCTCTGTCCTGTAGCTCAACATACCCACATGCATAGTTTACCTGTGGTGACTGGTCGGCTATTAAACTTGATGTCTTTTCAGAAAGAAACTATATGATAAAGAATGAGCCTTTATTTTATATATTGGCTGAAAATTATCATAGTTATATCAAACGATATTTGTATAAATCCATACATTGGTTAATGCAGCTGTCAAACTTAAACGAATAAACCGCAAATCATGTTTCGTTACCTACCAAAGACTATTACATGAATTAAAAAGCCTTAGCTATAAAAGAAGCATAAGTAACCCTTTGATAAAACCATATGTTATAAACGTTCTAGGTCGGACGTGATAATTAGAATAAAAATATCCTACGACGGACATAAATAATTCTAGTTTACAGTCTTGTAATACGACCGATCCAAGTCTTGTATCTCTTGTTTTCGAACTAAATTTGTCCAATGCTTATTTATTCAAACATAGCAAACTTCTAGTGGCCTTTGAGAACTTGGAGGGACGAAAATTAAGATAATTATATGGATAACAATGCAACATCTTTATTCATATTTTTCATAAGATGAATAACAAAGTTGTTATCCATATATTTCACTTCACTATAGGAAACTTCTCCTGATAATGTAACTAATAACATTGAATATTCGATAAGAAAATAAACCTGTCATTATCAATTGCAATTACTGATCCCGAACCAATAATCACAAAAACATGCTTCAGTTTAAAAAAATTATTGATTTACATTTTGAAAGTGATTTTCGCGCCATGCCTTTCCACGACGAATTGCAGTGTTTTGTCTGATACAGCAGACGTCTGTGCTGACACGGTTGCTTGTGTGTCGGAAGTAGCCGCCATAGTGACGGGCACTGACCGGTAGCAAACGCCCTGGACAGAAGAAGACGAGGATGCAACAGGGAACTGCATGAGTTGTGTAGGAGGGGTGTCCAGTGTCTTACTCTCGTCTGCGGGCGGGTGACTGTGGACGTAGGCTGGCGTCTGGCTGGTTGTTTCCTCTGGACCAAGCTGTCCACTCTCTCAAGCATCTCCTCGCTTGTTCTCTTGTATCTACAGAATAAAGATTGGTATCAGTATTTTCCGAAGTTCGGAGCTAGACACATTTTGTTACTCTGAATATGCACAATTCTCCCTTTAAAAATAATATCCATTACTAGAACACTGATTTCAGCCTACTTCTGCTAAACTGTCTAAACATGATTATTAGAGATACAGGTTCTTGGAGTTATAACCAAAAGCAGGAGACATGACACGAGTGAAAAATAGAGGATATCTGTCATTCTTTGATAAATACCCTGTTTGTCTCATTGAGTGAGGTAACACAATAGGTATTTAAAAACTGTCGAAGCCTCGAGTGAAATATTAACCTTTCTACTTTACGAGACGGGATACATCACGACATTTGTGTGAAAGCTGATATTCTTTTTATCATTAATGATTTAATTTGTGTTTTATGTCGAAATTACCTCTTTCAACAGCGTGAATGCTGGTACAAGAAGTCTATGTGACGTCATAGCATAGTTCTGATGACGTCACTCGAGTGGCGATAAACGTTATGGCGACTAAAGCCGGATAGGGTTTTATTTCACTGAGAATAGAGTATCGCGCCCTCAATCACATAAAGAGTGATATTCGGTTTCAATTGATAATTGATATATTTTGCAAAATACTCTGCTTTTACAGCTACTAAATCATACGCTCTACATATTCAAGACATGGCATCACAATGTCAAAACTTATTAAACATGACGACGTTCTATTATACATAATGCCATGATCTAACTAAATTACTAATCTAGTCTAATGACAGTACAATGTTAAGATATGTACATTTGCCATTAACGATAGATAGAATCTCGCCCATCTCTGTCTTCCGATATCAAAACTCGCTGATAAAAGAGAAATATATGTGACAAGCAGTGATTACTTGTATTTTTATCAACTCGTGTTAAAATAAGTATGTGACATATCAAATTCCAAAAAGAGGTATCTTACCCACGAATGGCTGATGACCGATGTCCGGTGCGTTCGGCAATGAGTTGCTCATTAATTCCGCTTTCATAGAGACGAGTGGCGACGGTGGCCCTGAGTGAGGTATTGGTGAAATAACCCTCGCACAGTCTCTTTACCACTCCACCCAGGGGTTGTCTCCATATCAGTGAGGCACAGTACCACAAACCGGACTTCGGGTATCGGAGAGGACGGAGATAGAAAGCTGGGCATGATGTAGGCCTTAAACAAATACAACAGGAAAGTTATTAAACACTGCTTACTATACTGTCGTCATGTTGTTTATAAATGTTAGCATGTTTTCCCTGTTTTTTTTTATATTATTATATTATTATTGGATATATAACTCATTACTACCATGACAGTTATCGTTCAACCTAAAGCTACCATATTTTATAACTTTATGAAACCTGATTGTATGACAAAATTATGTATGGGAAAATTATAATGTAGTGATAGAGTTCGTTCACGTCTTCGATTATGGTGCCAATATTCATTAAAAGTTATTTAGATCGGTTAAAAGTCACTATTGTTGATTTATTTAGGTTAAAATGACCAATGCATTCACTTACCTTAACGACATATACTTTTGTAGACGAACTGGGCAGCGTTCAGGTTTCTCTAGGTTTGAACCAACAACAACTGTCTTCATCTCTAAAGATTTGTGGTTCAATCCCCCACTGTTAGTTTTGGTAACTCCTTTGTGAGTACTTAAGATGTTTGATACCATTTTTGCAAACGAATGAGAAGTTGCCATTGTCTCCAATCTTCAGAGAGTGATGTTCTTCACCTCCTCGTAAGCAGAAGCATATCCCGTCCAGGTAGAATGCAGTGTCCAAAAGTTTGTGGGTTATCCTTACCTAAAATGCCCCTTTCCCACAAAAGTTCTTCCTGATCTCCACTCAGTACGTCTCCCCTCCTTTTGTGGATGCCGATTCCACTTTTTGCTAAACTTTTCATTTTCGCATCCAAAAAACGCATTAATCCAGAATATTGAAAGTCGTTAAGGTTAATGTCTCTCCCCTGTTGTCTCAAATGGTATTGTAATGAAATCAGTATCTCGTGT
Organism: Gibbula magus; assembly: GCA_936450465.1. Taxonomy (NCBI): domain Eukaryota; kingdom Metazoa; phylum Mollusca; class Gastropoda; order Trochida; family Trochidae; genus Gibbula; species Gibbula magus. Next base: position 3,614,680 of record OW388293.1, on the reverse strand, counting down.
AGGGTGTTACCATGATAATCAGAGCCTTTTAGGTTCTTGACCTGGGTAATAAAGGAAACAAGAATCGTGTTCAGTTCCTGGTCACTCCAATTGATCATTAAGTCCTCAAAATTGCCTGGAACCACGTGCCACTCTCTGTACCAACATTCAAAGGTTCTAAGTGCCCATTGACTCTTTACTTTCACGAATTGTGCAGAAACGGGAGATATCTTATACTACAGAGAGATGAAATAGTATTACTCAACCGTGGTGAGATCTTGCAATTCAGCGCTTTTTACATCATTGAGTAATAAATAAAATACTAAACGCGGTCCCGTTTGATAACATGTTTATGAAACTCGTAAATGGCATCGGTATTTAACTCGCTTTCGCTCGTTAAAATACCATGTTATTCTATATTTATTACTCAACCGTGGTGAGATCACTCATTAGATAACAATAAGTTGGTTACACACATGTGTGATACCACCGCGTGCTGCCGTAACGTCATAATCGGCGCGTGACGTCATAGTTGTTTTATGTTGACGTCACAATGTTAGCCGCGCGACTGCAATAGCAGGTGACCTATTTGCAAATAAGCGACACTAAAAACGATTTTCTTGCAATTCAGCGCTATTTACATCATTGAGTAATAAATAAAATACTAAACTCAGTCCCGTTTGATAACATGTTTATGAAACTCGTGAATGGCATCGGTATTTAACTCGCTTTCGCTCGTTAAAATACCAAACCATCCACTCGTTTAATAAACATGTTATCAAACGGGACATCGTTTAGTATTCTATATATATATATATATATATATATATATATATATATATATATATATATACACACACACATGTTTATTATAAGCTTCCCTTGTTTGACATCTGATGGTTTGTGTTCAACAGAGGCCTACTTGCGCGATGTACGGCAACATAATTTCTGTTACATATGCACTGTTCATAAACTGCAACACCATGTCGGTATGCACTGTTAATAAACTGCCACGCAAAAGAAAGAACACACCTCTTTTGGTTTCGATTTATTCAATATGTTCAGAAGAAATGATATTAATTTGAAATGGTACGATACAACACCACTTATCTGCAGTTGTTTGAATGAATTTATTGGTGATTGGTTATTTTTTAGTCAAAATATATTGTTAAATGTAGACAAGGGTAAGAAATGAAATGTCCACACATTGCCCCTACCATGTTTAAAATGTTTTATTACTCAACTGTGGTGAGATTACTCATTAGATAACAATGAGTTGGTTACACACATGTGTGATACCACCGCGTGCTGTTGTAACGTCACAATCGGCGCGTGACGTCATAGTCGTTTTTTGTTGACGTCACAATGCTAGCCCCGCGACTGCAATATCGGGTGACCTATTTGCAAGTAAGCGTCACTGAGAACGATTTAATTGCAATTCAGCGCTTTTTACATCATTGAGTAATAAATAAAATACTAAACTCGGTCCCGTTTGATAACATGTTTATGAAACTCGTGAATTGCATCGGTATTTAACTCGCTTTCGCTCGTCAAAATACCAAACCATCCACTCGTTTCATAAACATGTTATCAAACGGGACATCGTTTAGTATTCTATATGTAAATGTGTACATAATGAGGCACATTTGATGAACAGTCATTAATCCAAATTATTCTTTTGAAGAATTTTAAAGAGTTCATTTTAAAAAAATGAATAAAAACGACGTCAAAGTATTATTTGACGGATGACTAAAGGCCTCCACGATTCAGTTTTAAGGAGGTTCCTTACCAATTTAAAACATCTCAAGAAATTGCTAATATTTCACTATATACACATAAAAGGGACATGGTTACACATTTATGCAAGACGAAAAAGCAAATTTTATCGTTATCTTGTAGCTTTTTACCTAAAATAGTACGTTTTTGATTAAACGTAATTATTTATACTTACCTGTTGACTAGACCTACTATGCCTTACCTCCTCTCTAGGTATGCTATTTCAACCTTAACACAGACGAAACTCGAACAGTGGAGTAAGGGATGCGTAAAATCCCTATCCAAGGGCGGTAAGTCTGCATGGTCTCGTGACGTCACTACCGGAATATGTCACTCTCCTTTCAGTTGCAAGGCAAGACAGACGTGTTTGTTTTGTTTTGTGACTGAGTTTTTTTAGCGCTTTTGTTGCTAACTTGCTAGCTATCTTTATTTAATTAAGAGATAGTTTCAACGGCTTAATCTACGTTCGTCGTTAGCAGTTTACGTCAGTCACTCGCTTCACCAGTCTATCGCCTTAGGTACTCGCCAGTGACTCGCTTCGCCAGTGACTTGCTTCGCCAGTCATTCGCGTTAGACTCGATTCGACCTGACTCGCATCGTCTCACCAGTGACTCGCTTCGCCTGTCATTCGCTTCGCCTGTCATTCGTTTCGCCAGTCTTTCGCCTTCAGGTTTGTATCTCCTTGTAACGTTACAGTTTTCTAATGTAGTTGAAGTGTTTAGCTTCGTCAGTGTCTTGTCTCGCCAGTCGCTCGCTTTCGCCAGTCACTAGCTAATCATTCGCCTTTGTTCGACTCGACCTTTTTACCGCGTCTCGTCTGTGACTCGCTTCGCCAGTGTCTCGCTTCGCCAGTCAATCACATTGTCTGGCCAGTAGTTGATATTGACTTCATTCCCTTCACGTTCGGAGCCTCTGCATTCAACACTCTCAATAGTCTCCGTCGTCTTGCCTTGCGTGTTTTACAATGTAAAATGTTTCAAATGTCGTAAATTCGTGCAGAATCAGGCACATTGATTAATTTTCACAAAGAATATGTCTCATATGTCGATGTTTGAACAGTTTATCAAAATGATTTTTAAGAAAACCAAAAAAAACTTTATAAACTAGTACGTTTTTGATTAAACGTAATTATTTATACTTACCTGTTGACTAGACCTACTTTGCCTACCTCCTCTCTAGGTATGCTATTTCAACCTTAACACAGACGAAACTTGAAAGTGGAGTAAGGGATGCGTAAAATCCCTATCCAAGGGCAGGTAAGTCTGCATGGTCTCGTGACGTCACTACCGGAATAAGCCATTCTCCGAAAGTCCCAAAAGGCAAGACAGACCAAGTTAGGAGGATGGGCGGGCCTAGCTCGTAGGTATAGTCAACAGGTAAGTATAAATAATTACGTTTATACAAAAGCGTACTATTATTTAAATACCTATCTGTTGACTAGACCTACTATGCCTAGAATCCCACTGCATGGAGGCGGGTCAGTAGATATGTGGTAGTGACGAGACCAGCAACAAGCCCTGAGTGTAAGCTAACCTACGAGTCCTCCACCCTTTGGTGAGGACAAGGCACAGCCCGGGAGATACCAGGAGTGTAGGAGTGTGAGAAACACGCGAGGAGGCAGCAGACCCAGAGGCCCTTCAGGACGAGGGACGTGAACCCTGAGACACGCAGTCCGCATTGGGTTCACGACCTAGCGTAGTAGCGGGGGTGGTGTGACTAGGCAAAGACAGCGGACCCAACCGAGCATCGTGCAACGAAGAGACCATGTCTTTAACGGACGCAAGAAGGAGGCCCGGATTGACCTTGTCAAACCTGGCCTTCTTGGTCTTCTTCTTCTTGCTCTTGGGCGTGGAGGATCCGCCGACCTTAAGCCTAAGAGGCGACATACGCCTGTCTGGCGAAGGGGGAGGCGAAGTACGAGTCTGCGGAGACGGGTGACGAATGGGTGACACCCCCGACATTGACTCGTCGTAGCTAAACGTTTCTGAAACGAAGCCCTATCGGCGACGGACTTGCGAATGGCCGTAACATACGCATGGAAGTCTGAAGCGGAGAGAGGGGCACACTCGTCGCAATCTTCTTTGCATAGGTCCTTGCACTTCCTACACAACAAGTGCAGATCCTTGATGGCAGACTTCCTACCTCCGCAATTCTTACAAAAAGCGGAGTACATAGCGAAGTAGGCGAGTCAATAACATGCGTAATCTAGGCGAGGTGAGCGACAGGCGAGACACTCGCACGCATAACATAGACGAGGTGAATAACCGGCGAATCACTGACGCGAAACACCTAGGTAGCGTAGTGTAAGAACATCAACCCTTCCGATAGCTAATTACTCCAACACCAATAGTGGAAACTCACAAAGAACGTAGACGACGAGACGCTTAAGTGAGAAACACGCAAGGCAAGACGAAGGAGACTATTGAAAGTATTGAAGGCAGCGACTCCGAACCCAAAGGTTGCGAAGTCAATATCACTACTGTCTAGCCATGGTGAACGAGGCGAATGGTCTACGGCGAGTGACAGTCTAGTCACTGACGCGAAAACCTAAGTAGTGTAGCAGACAACAGACTTCCTACCTCCGCAATTTGTACAAAAAGCAGAGTACATAGTGAAGTAACAACGCGAGTGATAGTCAAATCACTGACGAGACCGTCAAGCCACTACGCGAGTAAGCCGATGAGATGAGTGACAGTTGAGTGACACTCAATCAGTGAACAGGTGAGTGATAGGCGAGTCACTAACACGCGTAATCTAGGCGAGGTGAGTGACAGTCGGGTCACTTACGCAGGTGAGCGATAGGCGAGACACTAGCACGAGTAGTGTAGACGAGGTGAATGACAGGCGAATCACTCACGCGAAACACCTAAGTAGCGTAGCATAAGAACTGAGTTCTGACACTAAGAAAAACAACCCTTCCGATAGCTAATTGCTCAAAAAACACCAAGAGTGTAAACTCACAAAAATGTAAACGACGAGACGCTTAAGTGAGTAACACGCAAGGCAAGACGACGGAGACTATTGAGAGTGTTGAATGCAGAGGCTCCGAACGTGAAGGGAATGAAGTCAATATCAACTACTGGCCAGACAATGCGATTGACTGGCGAAGCGAGACACTGGCGAAGCGAGTCACAGACGAGACGCGGTAAAAAGGTCGAGTCGAACAAAGGCGAATGATTAGCTAGTGACTGGCGAAAGCGAGCGACTGGCGAGACAAGACACTGACGAAGCTAAACACTTCAACTACATTAGAAAACTGTAACGTTACAAGGAGATACAAACCTGAAGGCGAAAGACTGGCGAAACGAATGACAGGCGAAGCGAATGACAGGCGAAGCGAGTCACTGGTGAGACGATGCGAGTCAGGTCGAATCGAGTCTAACGCGAATGACTGGCGAAGCAAGTCACTGGCGAAGCGAGTCACTGGCGAGTACCTAAGGCGATAGACTGGTGAAGCGAGTGACTGACGTAAACTGCTAACGACGAACGTAGATTAAGCCGTTGAAACTATCTCTTAATTAAATAAAGATAGCTAGCAAGTTAGCAACAAAAGCGCTAAAAAAACTCAGTCACAAAACAAAACAAACACGTCTGTCTTGCCTTGCAACTGAAAGGAGAGTGACATATTCCGGTAGTGACGTCACGAGACCATGCAGACTTACCGCCCTTTGATAGGGATTTCACGCATCCCTTACTCCACTGTTCAAGTTTCGTCTGTGTTAAGGTTGAAATAGCTTACCTAGAGAGGAGGTAAGGCATAGTAGGTCAAGTCAACAGATAGGTATTTAAATAATTTAATTTTTACAATTTTTTTTAATTGTTTTCTGTTAAACATTAATATTTATGTCAATTAATCTCAAGATTTGCTGAAAAAGAATCACTGTTTGATAGAAATACAATTCAACAAATTAACCCCAAAAAATCATATGTATCCAGGCTAACTTGAATAATAATTTGAAAAAACCCCTTGAGATACTGTACATTTTCAGTTGCAAGGGATATAACTCTTACTCAATATGCATAACCGTTTCCCCTTAAATAAGATTAAAGAGCAAAATAACAAATTATATCTCTTTACCATAAAACAAATACTATATTTCACAATTATAATACAATGACTTTATTATCATATTTCCAGACAGTTATTTAAGTTTCTAATGTGCATAACGAACACTGTTACTGAAAGTAACTACTAAGGCTACAAGGCTATGTGGCTACAAGGCCTGTATGGCATGCGAGATGGGATCAGTTCTGCTGGAAGCGCGTGTAAAATCTCTATCTAAATCTGACAACAGAGGATGCTCAGAAACAATGGTAAGGAACCTCCTGAAAACCAAAGATATTTGAAATTGGAAATCATACATATGATTAAACCAACTAAGGGTTATACTTTCTTTTGCCTGTTAGTTCACACACAATAATGTATGTAAAGTTATTTTTAAAAAATTCATTTATTTTCTATGAATATGTTTAATCTATTGAAAAACATTTAATGAAGTTGCAGTTTCAGTTGCAAGGGATATAACTCTTACTCAATATGCATAACCGTTTCCCCTTAAATAAGATTAAAGAGCAAAATAACAAATTATATCTCTTTACCATAAAACAAATACTATATTTCACAATTATAATACAATGACTTTATTATCATATTTCCAGACAGTTATTTAAGTTTCTAATGTGCATAACGAACACTGTTACTGAAAGTAACTACTAAGGCTACAAGGCTATGTGGCTACAAGGCCTGTATGGCATGCGAGATGGGATCAGTTCTGCTGGAAGCGCGTGTAAAATCTCTATCTAAATCTGACAACAGAGGATGCTCAGAAACAATGGTAAGGAACTTCCTGAAAACCAAAGATATTTGAAATTGGAAATCATACATATGATTAAACCAACTAAGGGTTATACTTTCTTTTGCCTGTTAGTTCACACAAAATAATGTATGTAAAGTTATTTTTAAAAAATTCATTTATTTTCTATGAATATGTTTAATCTATTGAAAAACATTTAATGAAACTTTACCGAACAATTGTCAACACCAGACCTTTGTTGAGAGGTATAAGTAATGTGAACAATTTCAAATTCCTTTGTTTGTGACTTGATAATGTAACCGGGTGTGAGTGGGGCAGAAGTCAGTCCAAACACGGGTCACGGGTGTGAGTGGGTTTATTGAAGTAAACCGGACACAAAACGATACCCTGCAAAACATACATAATACAATATAAAATATGTCATACAAATATCAATACATTCACAATTATTCGATAATTGCAGAATTCACAGCTATAAAGCAATAGATACACCTTCTTCATAATTACATGTTATGCAAATACATCTCAGGTGTAATAGATAAACAAACATACAACATTACACTGATAACTACAACTAGGAAGTCAATAGAGATAATAATATGAAACATGATATTGGTTAATGTTAATACATTCAGTAAGGGAGATGATCCTTCATGAAAACATAACCAACATGAACTACTTGTATAACTGTGGCAGGCAGATGTATATATGTATATGTGTTTTTTATAATAAAGTTGTAATTCATCTAAAGTCTTCCTGTTTTTATTGATTGTTTTTATAGTTGCCAGTTAGTAGTTTTCAGTTGTTCTGGAAGTAGTATCATTAGCTTTGGGTTTTTTTATGCATTGGGTCAGTCTATCTATATATGGAAGGGAGGTTGGGTTAGGTCATTTCACTATAATCTATTGCTGTCAATTAACCCAATCTGTGTCCTCTCATTGGCTGATTTGAATCAGTCAATGCTCTTCCATATTGCACATCTCCTATAGCACTGATCACAGCAAGATGACATGACAAGACAGACGATTTAAAGATGAAGTTATTCTAAACTAAGGTTAGTAATCATTATAGTTATTAATATAAATGTAGTTTATGATGTAGTGTAAAGTATTTCTATTAAATTGTGTGAATCATATATTTCATTAACTTTATAAAACTTAACTTTGTGGTAGTAATGGTAATGATGCATGCCGCCATTTTGTATAATTCAACTTAGGTCATTAATCTACTTCATTTATAATATTTTAATCTAATGTAAGCTTTTATTTCTTTCTCTTCTTGGTATGTATGTTTCTGAGCGAATGTGTAATGGAATGAGTGAAAGGATATTTAAAGTAACATGTGTGAATAATCCATTCATGGTAGTTAGTTAATATATTACTATATTATAATTCATCATTCCTGAATATGCAGTATTATATTATACTGTACTTACATTGTATACAGGACATGATGATGATGATGTACATCTGTACCATAACGTGGTAATGGATTGATCGCCCCAGGACCACATTCAGGGTATGCTATTTTGCATAATATATGTTTTATCTTGTATTGTATATATTTAACCTTATGTATTCAATGACATTATGTAATGTTCTTGAAGGTTAAAGTAATTATCATAATGTGATAATTAGTTCATGTAATTATTATATGTGTGTATTTCACTAATTATCTTTATAGTGAAATGGAGTTAACTAAAATTATCTCCCTTGGTCAATATGTGTGGGATCAAGCACTCACCAATTGTTTTTACCTATTTATTATTATATCCTATTGTAATTGATAATGCATCAATTATAGGTAATCACCTAGTATGTTTATATGTGATGATGTGTTACATAATGGTATATTGTGTAATGATGTTTGAGTGAATTATATATGTTTTATGCATGTTTATGAATGGTTTTGATGTATTTTATATTGTATGCAATTGTGTTTTGCAGGGTGTCTTATATCCATTGTGTGCTATCATCGCACGAGAATAAACCCCTCACACCCCGTGACCCTTGTTGGTGTTCCTTCTTGGCCCGATAAGAACCGGTTACAAAATGGAGCCCCCAGTGAGGATTTGCCGGTAATCCACGTTGGATTGAGACGCATCATCATCCATACCCCATCATCGTTACGGATATTCAGGATCATCGTCTGTGATCATGTGACTGTGCTTTTCTTGTGAATCTGTGATTCAGGATGTGCTTATAATTCTTGGACTCATATCACGGTATTTACCCTTTGACTTTGTGTTTGATATATATGTATTCTACTTTGTGATTGAAGTGACATTGACCTTATCAACAACATATATATTCAAAGACTCTAATATTATTGTAATTTTCCATTAATAATGTGATTGATTGTTTACCTTTTCATATTGCCTGCTTGATTCATATTGAAGTTTTGTAAATTATTTGTTGAAGCCATATAATATGTAATTATTTTGTAATTATACACCATTGTCTACACAATTTTTTAAACTTTGTAACTTTTTGGTTTGTTTACAATCATCATGTAACTATAAATTTGCTCATATTTGGTATTGTTTACATTTTGGTGATCACCTTTGAACTAATTTATACTTAGTTAAATGTTTGTTTATATTATGTAGGCCTACACTTAGACTAGTTTAATCTACATTTAGATTAATTTACTCTACCTTCAGTTTAATTAAATTTACACTTAGATTAATTAGTATACTACCGGTAGTTAATTAGTGTTTAATTAGTTAATTAGTGTATCATTCAGTTAACTAGTGTATCATTAGCTAATTAGTATATCTATTAGTTAATTAATTAGTGTATTCTTTAGTTAAATATGTAATTGATTATTCACACATTTTGTTGTATGTAACCATGTGAGTTCGTGTGATTGAATAATTCTATACTTTCTTTCTTGATTATTTAAATTAATAAATTTAGGATAGCTTTAAATAAAATTTAACATGTAAATCTTCAATTATTGGACTGCCTTACGACTGACTGACTTAGACTTATATATTGCACTGCACTTGGATCTTTTCTCATTTAATACCATGTCTTAGCTTATTCTTTCCCTTTTGCATTTCTTTGTTCTTACTTTGGGTTAGTGTACTTGGGTTAATTCACTTTGATTAATATACATGGGTTAGTTTAAATTGGGTATTTCACTTGGGTAGTTCTTTAGATTTGTGTTTGGTTAATTTGGTAAGTTTACTTGGGTTGATTTACTTGGGGTATTCGTTCTCGCTTATTGTTAGTACTTAGTGCAATTTCAGTTATATTTAATTAAGTTATACTTTGTAGTTTCAACAGCAAAACACACAATGTAACATACATATTTACAATTTATTCTACCATAATTCATAATGTAATTTACATATCTCCCCTTTGTTTTTCAGTTGTTAATATGTCCTAAATTACCCAAACAGTTACACATTTCCCCTTGTGTTTCAGAGATAACCATGTCCTAAATTACCAACACACCTACATATTCCCTTTGAGTTTCAGGTGGAATCATGTCCTAGCAATTCAATTACTGCCTATTTCCCCTCATTGCTTTTGTTTACCAATATATATGTATCTCTGTGGTTAATTCCCTGTATCTGCTGTGTGCATTTGTGTTGATAACTTGCATTAGTTTATTACACCCATCACTTGCACATTCAATGTGTTAGTTTTTCATTTGAACACATTGGTCACATTTCATAATAATCTAACCTTGTAGAATTCACTTTCAATTTTGTTAATTTTCCTTTGATATGTAATTGTTAAACGTTGATTGTTTACACTTCCAGTTATCGTGTTACACTTGTGATTATTCCCACAGGTGTCTTGTTCATTTCTTCTATTAATTAACAATTCCTAATTTTGTTTTCTAATTGCTATTTTCCACTGCACTTCACTTCACATTGTTTATTTTGTTCATCAATCACACAAAGGAGTGCCATCATGTGAGTTCATCAGTGCTTGTGATATTATTGTGATTCACTATCAGGAGGATTTGTGATATTGTGTATTCCAATTTTGGATTGTGAATTTGTGTTTGTAAATCTCAACATTCCACAATGAATCTTGGTGAAAAGGAACTGGAGAACCTGATTACTGTGTTTGCCAAGATGGGACTGAACCCTAAAGCAGATACGCCTGAGGATTTGAAGGGTTGGATTTCTGGCATCGCAAAATCTGAAGGGTCGCTTGTGAAGACAGAGCCACAGGATGTCTCCAAGCTAGATGAGTATGCAATTCAAGATACAGAATCCATCAAGGTTGAGTCTTCTCCTCAGGAACCAGCATCTGGCAACAAGGTGACCGAACCTCAGATGACAGCATCCGCTCTCCATCATTTTCCTAAGTTACCCCTCTTCAGTGGTGAGACTGGCAAAGACACACGCTATGACTTATGGAAGTACGAAGTGGATTGCCTACTACAGTCGAAGACATACCGTGATGATGTCATGCTACAGTGCATAAGGAAGTCCTTGAAGGGTGAAGCAGCACTTTGCGCAATGAAGCTTGGACACAAGGCGACTATCCAGGACATCATGAGCAAGCTAAGGAGTGCCTTTGGTACACTTCGGAGGAAGGAAACTCTCATGTCCCAGTTTTATGGAGCGAAACAAGAGGACCACGAGGATGTGTCTGCATGGGCTTGCCGGCTGGAAAACATCATGTACCAGATTACCTTGCA